>CM069909.1:82720697-83013031 GCA_036172215.1 Camellia granthamiana | reverse complement strand
GTAATACTATTGCGACAAAACTTATCTCTGACTAAAACTTTTAGTCACTAAAAGCTAAAATCATATGTTATTTGTAAACTTTTGGCGACTAAAAATTTAGAAGCCAATTGCTGATTTTCGGTAACTAAAAAAAATTTAGTCACCATTCACTTTTCCCAACAATTGTTTAACGACTAAGTTAGCGACCAAATAATTTAGTTGTTAAAAGTGTCATTTGTTGTAGTGAGCAGCAATAGCTAGCTATTTTAAATCTTAAGAGAGATGAGTATAATTTACCTATATAATTTACAAATTGGGCATGACTTATCTAGAGTCTGTGATAATGAGACTTGAAGTCTTGAAATGGAGTTCTTTTACAAATTCACACACAAAAATGGGGTAAGATGGTAAATAATTATTTTGTTAAAACCCACACAAAAGGGTGATTCTACTTACGCCACTCTTTTATCTCCTCACACCCTCCATATAAGATTGTTTTTGTCTTCCAATTTTATCCATATGTGAAATTACTTAAAGGGACAAAACATTAAAATTAAATGTATTTGATTATCTCCTTACACCCCCTGACCTTTCAATTCCTACTTATCTTTTTCCTTTCTCAACTTTCTTTTCTCTCACACATCTCTTTTGAAAAACTGATAATCATAGTGTTTTAATCATCAAAAAAAGCAATTGATGAAAAAACAATGGTGAAAAACTATTAAAAAAGTGAAATGGTAAGTTTTTTTTTTTTAGTTTGGTAGGTTTTTGTTTCGATTTTATGGGTTTTGTTCGATTTTATAGGTTTTCTTCGATTTTCTGGGTTTTTGTTTCGATTTTTTGGATTGGTGTGCAACTTTTGTTCGGTGTTTCGAAATTGAACAAAATAACATAATCCGGCATCAGAGTGCCGAAATAAAAATATAAGTCTAGTATCAAAAGGCCGAACAGCTCCAAATTGTTATTTATAACAAAATGGCTCTATAAATGTATAGCAACAGAACACTAAACAAATATATTTTTTCCAGCAACATAACACCGGACAAATGTAATTTGTCTACTATTGTGTGACTGAACAAACACTTCATAGTGAGCTCCACTGACTTTGTTATGAAGCAAAATGAAATTCTCCAATTGTATGGCAACATAATGCTGGGAAAAACAAGTTTGTCTGGTAACACAACACTGGATTAATTAAAACTTACTAGCATTTTATTACCGAACATCTCCAGCACAAAATATTACCATATCATTTGGAAGGAAATGGCTCTGTAATTGTATACCCACAAAAGGCTGGACAAAACCATTTATTTCGGTAACATAATACTGGGAAACAAAATTTTATCCGGTAACACGAAACTAGAGTAGTTCAAATTGTTTAGCATTGTATTACCGAACGGGCTCAGCACAAATAAAAAAACCAATGTTTAGGATAAAGTGGCTCTGGAAATATATAGCAAGTAAATGTTGGAGGGCTCTATTGTTTCGAACAACCGAACACCGGAATAATTCAAATTGTTTAGCAGTATGAAGCTGAACTGGCCCATAGCACTGAAAAAAACACTTTAATACCATTACAATGTTACTTCCAGCAAATAGTACCATAACCCTCCAAAACACTTTAACACCATTACAATGCATTACAAACAATAACAAATCCATATGTTCGCCAAAATAAATTTCCATTCACATAAATATTGAATACAAAATAGATATGAAACTGTTTAAAATTCTTACAAAAGTATGACAATTCATTACTTGTCCAACCAAGCATCCAGTTTACAAAAAGATCTAAGGCATACACAAAAACTATGCCATTAGGGAAAAGTATATCCCAAATTCTGTACGGCCTAGGCATTCACAAAAACTATGTCATAAAAAAAAAAACTAGATCCCAAATTCTGTACGGGCTACGCTTTCACAAAAACTATGCCATAAAAAAAAAAAAAAACTACATCCCAAATATCATGTACGGTTAACACAAAACTATATCCCAAAATGTATACGGGCTAGACATTATGCAAAATTATGTCATCAAACAAAAAGTAGATCTCAATCCTCATGTACGGTCCATCCTACGACGTTTACAATAGTAGACTTGATGCTCGGTACATGTCGAAGTAGATCCCAAACTCTGTCCATCAAGAACTTGCAGCATGCGACCAATGGTTTTGTACAGCATGTCAGGGTGCAAGACACACTCATCACGACCGAGCCTATGGACTGCAGCACCAACATTGAAAGCAGCATCATTACACTGCAAAAAAATTGATAAAAATCATACTTAGCGTTTGATTTATAGTGAACCACTTAAAAGTGAAAAAAGGTAATTCACAATTTGCTTACCCACTCAGGATCCATAGTAACATCATTCTCGGGACGTTGAACACGTGGATCAAACTGAGAGTGATGTGTAGGATTTTGAACAACTCGATGCGAAACACGAGCATACCACTCACGGTATCCCCGTACACATTCAGATGGCCGCTGCTATACAGGCACACTACGAGCATTAATGGACAACACATGATTCTCCCATTGCGCCCATATCATGTCATGGTATTGATACGTGATTCTGTACTGTCCTGGTTTATTGCCTCGTGTAGCTCGAACAGGAGATAATGGTTCTGGGGGAATGGTTTGGACCCTACCAAACTGTCGCAAAACCCTATTGGGGTGATAGGGTTCAACAATATCAAAGCATTTCAAACATCCAGTATAATATGCAACCTCATGAAGTGGATGGTGTGTCCTATATAAACAATATGGATCCCACTCGATCTACAAATAAGGAATGCATAATGTTAGTTAGGAAATCTTTTTTTTTTTTTTCAATATCACACTATTATAAAATATCTAACCTCATTAGCACATAACATGTCAAGTTGCTCTCGTAATGTCAGCAAGTGGCCTTCTGTAAAACCTGCATCTCTCCGCGGACTCCAACGACATACACGAGGTTGTTCATCAGAATAGGACAAATTTGGATGAGGCCTTCCTAAACGAAAATGCTCATAAATCCATGCTTCCAATAGCTTCAAGTAACCAGCAATCTGCTTAACACCAGCCCTATTGGCAATTCCTAATTGTCTATACAGGAATGCCAAAACTGCAGCACCCCATGCATATGAGCTAATAGCATCAATGTCAGTCAACATGTGCAGGTAAGCAACAGGTACTCGAGTCCCACTCTTGTCAGCGAAGAGGGTACAACCTAATAAGTATAGCAAGTAAGCTCTCGCTGCATATTCTATGAAATTTGCATCATCTGTATCGTTAACTTCATGAAATCTAATTTGCAACCATTGTAGCTTCACGGATTGCCCACGAGATTGAACTAATTCTGCAAATGCATCATTCACTGGCACTCCCAAAGTAGCATTCACAAGTTCAGCAGCCTCGTATCTTGTTAACTTAGGACATGACAAAGCCATGCCAGTGATTGGAATGCCAAGTATGGTTCGCACATCATCCAATGTGACAGTCATCTCACCATCTGGCATGTGAAATGTATTTGTCTCTGGATGCCACCTTTCAACGAAGGCAGATATTGCCACTCTATTGCCATGCCAATATGTGTGATCAATAAGGACACTAAGACCAGACTGCTCAACCAAATGTCTCCACCTAATATTTTGGACTGTTGGTGACATCCATGGTCACTCGACAAGCTTTCGAGAACGATTCAAACATTTAAGAGGTCCCCATTCCTGCATTTTACATAAAACATATAAATAATTTGAAGCATATAGTACATATGATTAGTTTATTGTTGAGAAATTCGCAAACTACCTTTTTCTTCCAAACAGCGGCAACAACATGGTTACGGAAGCTAATTAGCAATGAAGGATCCTCTAGAGCACCCGGAACTGGTTCTGTGTTGTCATCATCCACACCAACATCGTCCTCCATGAGGTCAGCCTCTACACCAATATCATTATCGACATCGTCATCCTCCACACCAATATCGTCATCAACATAATCATTATTCGCATCCACATGGTCATCCTCCTTCACAGGGACATTCACTTCCACTGGTTCAGGTTCTGTTTGCCTAGCACGTCTTCTGTTGGATGCTGTTGGTCTCTTATGTGAGACACCACTAACCATTTCTGTGTAAAAAAAAAAAGTAAACCCAATATCAACAAAAATTGGAATATATTAAATGACTGATATAAACAATATCAGCAAAAGAAACCATAATTTCATAGATAACATTCAATTTAAAGAAAAAAATTTGAATGTGCAAATGTATAGAAAAGGGAAAAAATTCAAATTATAATGCTAGTATGCATATGAGTTTTCTGTAACAACTCTAGTCCTTGGTCTGTAACAACTCTAGTCCTTGGTCTGCTTCCTACTGTTATCAATTATGATGTGGCATTTAAACTAATTGCATTTTGAGTAATGCTATACATACAGATCTTACAAACTATTCAGACAGTTGAGTTGCTCCTATCATGTTAATTTAGTTGGTCTTACTTCAAATACCAAAATTGTATTATTGCATGTCACATCTACAAGCAAGTCTTGTTTGTGAGATTTGTATGATTGTAACTTTGTATATCATTTTCCTTGCATTTTTCTTTCTTTCTGGTCAGTGGTAATTAAAGAAAGAAGAAAGAAGTGGAAAAAAAAAAATACAGAAATTTATTTCTTAGTAATCAAATTACTTCCTCTGTATCTATGTTTGCTGTTGTGTAAATATTTTTTTGTAAGTTCACTGTTAATTGTTTGATAATTCCAATGGGTATTTACCCAAATGGGTCCATTGGGAATAACAGTTTATCTAAGGCTGAAGGTTGGTTCTTTGATGTACTTTTCTCTTATGGATTCTGTCTTCAAGTCAATATTCTTGATAACTCTTTCCCCATTTGTTACCTATTTTAATATGTGCAATTTTGAGTAGTTATGGAATTTCTTTTCAAAATTGACCACATAAATTATAGGATAAGAAATCATAATAGAGTCTTCAATTCCCTAGTGTTTTTTACTTTATTCTTCCAAATTCACTGGCCGTCGACTCACCTTCATGACATCACACCCAAGTGGGTTTGTTGTGGAATAACAAAACAAACAGTCCAAAGCTAGCTCATTTGTGCCTCTTCTTAGAGCTTCTCAAAGGCAATATCACAAACAACAAACACTAACATATTTAAATCCCCTGGTCACTTCCTCTTGTTTTATCTTCTTGTATATTTAGTCTGTCAACGTTTTTTCATTTCTCAGTCCTATCTGTTTTTCGTTATCTTCTTGATTACTTGATAATAGTATTCTGTATGAACCAGTTTGTTTGGTTGCCTAGAAATTGAAGGATAAGAAATCATAATAGAGTTTTCAATTCTTGTAATTCATCATTCATTTGATTTAACGTGCATAGAGTAAAAAAATATCTTACTCCAAAGTTCGTATGTTAAATAATTTTTTTGGTAAAAGAATAGGATTCAAAACATTTAAGAACCAACTCATCATAATTTAAGAACCAACACATCAAACTGGATGGTTCACATTAAATTAGGTGGTTAATGATTAAATTGTCAAAATGATATAGTTGCCCAGAATATGACTATTATTAGCCAAGATTGGCATTTTTTTTTGTCTTTCATGACAACATAGAATCAAAAGTTTAGAAATTTTGAAGAATCCCTGAAATTGAAACGAAGGATTATCTTGATTAGGACTAGAAGCTTATTCTAGTCTTGCATGAAGCCGCCTTCCAAATTACAAATTTTAGGATAAGTTACAAATTTTAATATTTTATGATTTTTTTTTTTTTAGTAAGGATTGGAATGTTGCATATCAATCAAGCTTTTAACCAAATTTTCACTCAAATTTGATGCTCTTATGTCACCCAAAAAACCAACAATTGACGAAACAGGACTAAGTAACACCACAAAAATTACATAATTCTCAATTGTCCAAGACAATGCAGCAACTCCACTTAAGAGAACTATATACTTCTGACAGAAACAAAAGAAAATCCTAATGCTCTACTGGTTAGTCAAAAAATGTAACAAAACAACATAACAAGCTAATTTTCTATCCCACTATTATTACTTTTCCCCATTAAACAGTACATTGAATTGAACTTTTCATGTTTGAACCAAAACCCAAAAACCTTAAAACCCCAAATTCCATTTCCATTTCTTTTTGAGAGCTTAAAATTCTCTTGATATAAAATGGCACACTAATCAAACCCAGTTGTTTATCTGAAGAAAGATTAATACATTAACAAACATGTAAAGTGGAGAAATGGGTACCTTATGGGACTTAATTGGGTGCAGAGATTCAAAGCCATTTTTTTCGGCGAAAGAGAGAGAATTTACTGGTTTTAACTGATTTCAGAATTGTATATACGTACATGAATATATAATGAAGTTTTGGGTTTGGGGTTTGGTTTCGTGTCGGTTTATTGCGCGAGCAATGTGGCACAAAATGTGGTTATTCTTTATTTTTTCAAAAAAAATTATGATATAGATGATAGAGATACACATATAGATACATATATATGTTTGTCAATATAGAGAGAGAGAGAGAAGAATTTTTCACTTACCTTGAGCGAATGAGAAGAATGAGGTCAATCGTCCACACCGATAGCATAGACCACAACGCCGTTCAAATCCCTCCCGCCGTCCGAAACACTCGCCTTCTCTACGTCGGACTCGTCATCTTGCTACTGCTTCTTCTTTCGTTTCCCTCCAAAAGGTAAGTGGTGTAAAGAGATGAAAGGGTTAATTTAGGGTTATTTTAGGTAATATAATGGGGTGTAATGAGAGTTTTTTTTTTTTTTTTTTGGTGGTGTAATGAGATGGAGGGTGTAAGAAGCTAAAAGTGTGGTGTAAGTAGAATCACCCACACAAAATTTGTTTGCATACATACTCTCTAAAATTATATAGTAAAATTTACTTGCATAGATCAAAACGTAAAATGGTCATTGCAGGTACTCAAAATAAAAATAAAAATAAAATCTTCTTGTTTAAATATAACAAAATTCAATTTAGAACAAAGTAAATAAATAAAGAGGTGTTAAAAAAAAGTAAAATAAACTATAAAGTTACCAAATAAAAATTGAATTAATTACAACACAGTGACTATTTTTAATCACTGCCATGTGTCGGTGTTGGTCTACTGTTGACTTAATTAACTTTAAAAAAAGATACATAAACAAAATTCTATAATTTTTTTTTTTACAAAATAATGGAGTATGCAATAAATATTTATATATTTTTTAAACTGATGAATTGAAAATAAATGATAAGAACAATTTAATTGTCACGTTAATTTGTACATTATTTTAATGTTACTAACCCTCACATAGGCCAAAAAGAGAGTAATTACTCACAGGTCGTGTTATATAATAACATGTGCATTATTAAGTCTTACAAGTGTTTGTATAGACAAAAAAAAAAAAAATCGGATCAAGTGTTTGTACACATACGCAATTGGACTTTTGAGTTTTAATATTGGTTGCAATTGGACCATATATTTGTTTTATAAAATTGATATTTTTAAAATATTTTTTCTTCTAATTGATCAAACAAGACATGTGATCAATATAAATTATGTTTTAAAAAAAATAGTTATTGACCAATAAGTCTCATATTTTGAATTTGTAATATATATAGTATCATATTTTTTTTTATAATTCATTTAATTCTTTTGGATGTGTAATGACTTATCTGCCCGCGACATTAGCGTCACATTTGGAAAAAGTATACTAAGAAGTTTTTTAATGTTACATCATACCCGCCACATTGAAGTATCACATTTGGAAAAAAAAAATACACTAAAGAGTTTTTAATTTTTTTAGAGTGTTTCATCATACTCGCCACGTTGGAGTGTCATATGTCATGTTTAAGAAAAGTAAATTAAGAAGTTTTTTTTTTTTTTTTTTTTCTAGAATGTCATATCATACATAT
This sequence comes from Camellia granthamiana, assembly GCA_036172215.1. Classification (NCBI taxonomy): domain Eukaryota; kingdom Viridiplantae; phylum Streptophyta; class Magnoliopsida; order Ericales; family Theaceae; genus Camellia; species Camellia granthamiana. Next base: position 83,005,133 of record CM069909.1, on the reverse strand, counting down.
CACGTTGTCACATTTGAAAAAAGCACACTAAAGCTTTTAATTTTTTTTTTAGAGTATCACATTATATCTACCACGTTATCACATTTGAAAAAAATACATTAAGGAGCTTTTAATTTTTTTTAGAATGTCACATCATACATCATACCTACCACGTTGTCACATTTGAAAAAAGTAGATTAAAAGTTTTTAATTTTTTTTTAGAGTGTCACACTATACCCACCACGTTGTCACATTTAGAAAAAGTACACTAATAAGTTTTTAATTTTTTTTAAAGTGTCACATCACACTCATCGCGTTGTCACATTTGATAAAAATACACTAAGAAATTTTTAATTTTTTTTAGGGCAAATTACATATACCCCCCTCGAGGTTTAGTTAAATTACAGATACCTCCCCTAAGGTTTGAGAAATTACAAATATCCCCTGAAGATTATATTTGCACAACAAATTATGGGGCAATTTGTTATGAAAATATAAACCTCAAGAGCCAATTTGTTATGAAAATATAAACTTCAGGGGGGGTATCTGTAATTTCTCAAACCTCAGGGGTATCTGTAATTTAGCTAAACCTCGAGGGAAGTATATGTAATTTGCCTTTTTTTTTAAGTAAAAGTTTTGGAGTGCTACATCATACTTGTCATATTTGAAAAAAGTACACAAATGAATTTTTAATTTTTTTGGAGTGTTAGATTAATACCTAACATATTGGAGTATCACATCATACCTATCACATTAATAAAAAAAGTATAGCTATCCACCAAAATATAACCAAAATAAAAAATAGGACCACACGAAAATAAATTCTCTATTATTAGGACTTAACATATCAATAAAAAAAAAATTAGGACTAATTAAAATACTTATTTGTGAGATGAGATTTATTAATAAATATTCCTTTATAAAATGGCAAAATTTCTCAGCAAGGCGGTGAAATTTCTTGAAGATTTCAGGGGTGTTTTGGTAAGATAGTTAAAAGTTGACTTGTTGACTTTTTTTTTTAAAGGTTTTTTTGGGAGGTTTTTTTTTTGGGTTTTTTTTTGAGAGAGGAAATACTAAAAGTTGAAAAGTGACTTTTAACCCACTTCCCAAAATAAGTCGTAGTGTTCGCATAAAAATTTCAACCAAAATTTAGAAATCTAAAAACTTAATGATTACTTTAAACCAAAAGAAAAAAAAAAAAACACTTCATAATTACAGAAAATTATTAATTTCTTAGAAGAATCCATCTTAGACCATCTCCAATGGTTACTCAAATCTTTCATTAAATTTGAATTTGATGAAAAATGACTTATTTTCCTACTTCAACGGTTTCATCAAATAGATATCAAATCAAGGATTTCACTTTTCTTTTATCAAACTGAGGACTAATGTGTCCTTCATCAAATCATTGTTTATTGTTGTTGCCGGATGTCTCCCGGATGTCTTCTCGGTCATTCCCCGAATGACTATCTCAAGGTAGAAATTTGTAAAAAATTACACTGACCGGTCGAGCAACCACTCCGCCGACCGATGGTTTGATGAAACTCCAAAACCCTCCGTTGGAGCACTTGATATGAAATGAAGTTTTTACTCAAATTTGGTAAAAAAAATTAATGCACCATTAGAGATGCACTAATTAGGGTCAAAATGCTCTGAATTTTATTATCAAAATCTTACAATTTTAGAGATATAAAATTAGACAAAAAAAGGAGAAAAAAAAAAAACCTAACATGGTTAAGAAATTAAAATCAACAAACTAATATTTATTCTAGTTTTTACAAAATATTAATTTCATATGATTATGAAGCAGTCATGAAAAATTAAAATTTTCTCTGAGATAAAAATAAAAATAAAATCAACAAAAACTAGAAAATTTATAATTTCCAAGCATGAAACGAACTTTTCCTTTTGCCAAAATAACATGCCCAAGCTTAGGGGTGGACATCGGTCTGTTAGCCTGCCTGACCCGCCCGACTCAATCCTATTTTTTAAGGGTTTGAGAAGATTGCTTTAGCCCGTAGGACCAAACTGTGCCAACATTTTTAGCCCGATATATTAATAGGTTGGTCTTAGAATTTATATTTTCAATCCAACCCGACCCGCTATTAAATAAATAAATAAATTATATTATATTAAAAAATAGATTTTTTTGGAGATATACATTCTATCTTTATTAATTTTATTGAAACTTACATTTATAGTAATGTGTGATTGGATTTATTTAAGAAATTCTTCAATTTATACACAATTTTTTAATTTGTAATTATGTCAGTATATTTATTTAAGAAATATAATGTGCGATTGAATTTAATTATGGGAACATTTAAAAAAAAAATTAACATGTAACCTGATGGTTGGATCTAAGATTTATAATTATTTTCTAGATTGGGCTTGGGCAAATCTAGAGGTCCGATATTAGGGCCGGATCGGACTGGGTTTGCACAAATATAAAATCTCTTATTATATAGTGTCTACCTAGTTCGAAACCTGACCCAGATGAATGTCCACCCTTACCCAAGCTATCAATGCTAGTTTATAACATGTTCCAGGCCAAAGGCTTGATTAGGGTATGCTTCAAGATTTTAGGTTCAAAACTTTCTAAATGCAAAAAAAATTTTGAGGCAATTTATATGAGACTTGACCCCAGTTTTAATTGGGCCCTTCGCTAGTGAATGGTAGAATTGGTTCTCCAAATTAATAGGTCTAGTGGATCAGATATTGAATTATCAAAAAAAAAAAAAATAGACGAACAAATGCAAATTTATGGTCTTTTACAGATTGAGCGCCATAATTTTTTTATGTTCACTTTGTTGGTTGAATGAAGACATTTATCTATTATACTCCTAACTTCACTTTGCAATAGAACAATTTCTCTATAAACTTGAAACTTCTCTATTACTGAACTGAGAAATTTAACGAGAACCACCAACATCACCACTGACAATATTACTAGACCATGAAATTATGATGTTCATAAATAAGATAGGCTTTTGCAGAAAGAGACACTTCATTATCATAGAAATTTAAATTAATTTCTTAAAAGTCCTATTTACAAATGTTATAATAGTTTAGGTCCTATTTAAGATTTTTTAAACCAATAAATCCTATGCAGTAAAACTGAGAATATTATCAAATTTTCTCAAATTTTAAAATTAAGAACATTATCAATTTTGCACAGTAATGTTCAAGATAATTATTTCACTAATTGATAATAATAATAAAAAAAAGAATATGAGATTAAACATTTTTGCCCTTCTTGATTCAACTATCAATAAAATCGAGAACATTATTAATTTTTTTCCAGTTTTAAAACTGAGAATATTATCAATTTTTTTTTAAAGGTTTTTTTTTTTCTTTTCAATTTTGCACATTAATATTCCATCATCATACTCCTTTATAGACACAAAATTTAATTCATTTTTTTTAAATATATATATATATATATATTTATAGTTTTTTCAATTTGAAGGTTGATATTTTAAAGTTTTGAAAACCAAAATAAATGTCAAATTATCATATTCCTTTATTGATAATCTCAAATGATGAACAATCATTGTTTGAAGGGTAATTCCGGCTATTAAAAATTAAATGGGACTTGAAGGTACAAAAAATCTTAGTTAAAACTTAATGGAGTATAAGTTCATAAATTAGGACTTGTGTGTAAATGCCCCTAGAAATTTTTATATTTTTTAATTTCTACTGAAATAGTCCATACAACCATCAACCACCATAAAAATCTGTAGTAAAGAAATTTCTCTGTTTGAGCTAAAACAACCATTTATTTTATTCTTTATTGCAGCTAGACTAACAAAAAATTTTTTTTTTTTTGGTCAAATGGAAAATTAAAAAAAAATTACATACAAATTATTTTATTAAATAGAGAAACTTTTTTGTTAGTTAAATATGTTTTGAAAGAGCCCAAACACCAACTACTTCCAACCACAATCACCTAAGAAATTTCCGATAGATAAATTATTTTGTTAGAGCTAAAACAATTTTTTAAATTCTATTTACAAATTGAGTGCTAAAACAATGTATTTTTGCAAAACTAATGTGGGCATTGTCTAGATCTTGAAAAATATGTGGAAAAAAAAAAAAAAAAACTCATCCATCAGGGATAGATGAACACAAAATCACAATCATTTCAAGTTTGACCAAAGAAATTTCACCTCCACTGCCGCCACCATTGCTACCATTATCATTGCAACAACCTGTATCACTATCAACAATGTTGCAACCATCATCTCGGTTGCAACCGCAACCACAACCAACAACTACGACAACCACCACCAAAAATGGAAAGTTTTTGAACGCCATAACTGTGACTAATAACACCAACAATGGGAGGTTTTGTAAATCCACCACTACCAAAAAGTTGAATGTTTTTCAAAATTCAAACTTTTTAATTTCGAATATACCATAAATTGTGAAAATTTTACTATAGAAGGGAAAAATTGTGTCAATAAAAGCTCCCGCTCAAAATTTGAACAATAAAAAAAGAAATAGAAAAAGAAAAAGGTAGAGCTTTGAATTTGGGGTTCACATTGGGTGGTTGAATTTTCCATAATACATTTTTTTTTACCAATTATTAATAATAATAGTTAGCTAGAGAATAGTTATACCTAATCAAGTAACGTATAGGACTCAAGTAATCAGATGATATGTGAGAGGGTAATTTATATGTAAATTGGGCCGAGCTGAGTAATGGGCCATTCTGTGGGCCACAGTAAGGACTGAGTAAAAGGGCCTTGAAATTAGCCCGGTCCAAAAGAGCTTTGTAGTTAGCTCGGTTGGCATGGTCAGAGCGGCGACAGTTAGCTCGGTCAAACCAAATTGAGCCAAGGCATTATGGGCCTTTTCTCAGAACCTTGTTGTTGAATAGCTCGGTCTAGGCACGCTATGGATAGCATGGTTTCAACAGGCAACCAAGGTATAGCTGCATGAGAACCTAGCTAACTTGGCGTTGTGCATTTGAACACCAAGCTTGGTTAGCTCGGTATTAAATGAACAGCCCAGGTGGAGAATGTCAAACCGAGGCACACGCAGTGAAAGGAATAATCGAGCTAGTTGGAGCTCAGTCTAGTCTGCGGCTTTAGCATGGTCGTGTTAGCTCGGTCGTATTGACATCCAACCGAGGTAAAACCATCTCACTTGGTTTAAGCAGTGAGGGGGGTGTTGAAGGATAAACATTATCCTTCAGGAGTGTGATTCCTAGGAGGACTCTGCATGGAGGAATAAGAGTCCTACTAGGATTGTGTCACACGGAACCTATAAAAGCTCATAACTTCACCTATGGAGAGGTAACACAACTTTGATTCTCGAATACACAGAACTTTTGTCTATTTGTCTATTTTGCTGACTTAGGCATCAGAGAGGTATCCGGCACACACCACCCGGCTAGCTCACGTTTGTGTTTTTAGGGAGTAAAGCGACGACGTTTGGAGGAGCCCGGATTTGATCAACAGGATTATACGAGAAGATTATTTTTGCTCGTCCAATTGGCGCCGTTTGTGGGAATCACAGAAAGAACAAAACCTCTTGATCAAAGTTTTCCTCGCTAGATTAGACGCAATGGTGCATAATGAAGATTTGCCACAGTCCACCATTGACGGACAAACCCCAGAGGGAGGTGGGAGGCGCGAAGGTTTGCCTTCCATCACTCCCATGGCAGATTTAGAGCCCCAGCGACAGAACCCCCAGAGTAACAGCCCCCGTCGCTCATCAAGTCCTGATAGGCAGAGGCAGAGGATCGACCCTCAAATTTTGGAGGATCGGGTAAAAGAGCAGGACAAGTTAATCAGGAAGATGGCGATGGACATGGAATTGATGAAGCGCCAGATAAAAGGAAAGGGTGTGGCGACAGTAGAGGGGCACAAAAACAACACGTCCCCTCGCCACTCAGAAGATCGTGGTAGGCATACCACGCCATCGCAAGCAGAGAGTAGGAGCCTTAGAACAGGCGACACTGAATCAAGGACTTCCAGGACTCGTTACTCTAGGTCTGAGAGAACGAGAACATTGAGGTCTTACACTGAAGGAAGCACCTATCAGCCCTCACATACGCATCAGACATCATCCAGGCAAACGGAGTTGCCTAGATCGTCTGACTTACGGACTGTGCTTGAAAAAAGGGCACGACGGAAGGAGGATGCCAGGGCACTCGACCCGCACAGAGTTTCAGCCCTTCAGCGGTTGGCTCCTCGGACGCATGGAAGCGTCGAGGTAGGAATGCCAATACTGCACCTTGCCTACGAACCAACAGATAAAGCATTGGCAAGGCTATATAGCTCGCCGTTCATTCCGGCGATTGAGAACGCACCATTACCTTTAGGCTTCATCCAGCCTAAGTTTACGACGTACGAGGGGAAGACAGACCCATACATGCACCTAAGCCACTTTCGCCAGGTCATAGCAGTATACCGACGGAACGAGGCTTTGATGTGCATCCTATTCCCATCCAACCTTGGTGACCTAGGTTTAACCTGGTTCGAAAGGCTACCAGAACGCAGCATAGCCTCCTGGGCGCAATTAGCGGAGGCGTTTGTGACAAGGTTCATAACGAACACCAAGATGCCAGTAGAGATCGATCAGCTACTCTCCATTGACATGGTGTAGACGTCCCCGAACGCCCCGGGAGGGATGAGGTCCCGTTCCTTTCGTATTTGGGCTCACTACAGTTCGGACTCAAATTGTCACGGTTCTTAATCTGAACCAAATAGTCCAAATCCGACAAATCATTTTTGAAAACAGATTTTTGAAAGAAGTGCCAAATATGGATTGCTTTGCCAGATACAGAGTCGCCACCTAAATATTTTATTTTGGAAAATTTAGAAAACCCTAACTCGTTGCCTAAGGCCACGTGTCCGTCATCACCAAAGTTGCCTCGGCTCGGGAACTTGGGTACGATTGGGGAAGGTCACTTCGTAAGCACCCCCGCTCGCCCGATTTAAAATCGGCCTCTACTAACCATGATATCTAGTTTTGAAGACATTATGTGTTCTTATTCCGGTTATTAGCCTAGATTTACTATGTGATGCGCACAGCATCCAAGTATAGACTAGATCGCCTGAATTGGAACAAAACATTTCATGTTTGTTTATTTGAAAATGGTTTGATGGTGCTACTCGCAAGTAGGCTAAGACGCGGATTTGCCACCCTCGGGTGGGCTTAGAAAACATGATTTTGCCACTATCTAGTGGGCTTAAAACTCATAGTCAACGCATTGTTCCAATCCAAATAACCCAACCTTCACCCACAGGCACTCAGGCAGATATATCATATAAGCACATAGCCTCATGGTAAGCATGCTATCATGGCAGTCACTCACACGCATGCAAGGATGCTAAAGCATAAAAACTTACCGAGTACTCCAAGCTAAAACAGAAGCTAATTAGAAATCCATGCATGATCCTAACTATACAGGGATGCCTAATGCAACACATGCGAAATGCAACTAAGATAGGCTCGGCTATTCTAAAGATGGCATGTGAAATGCTACAACTAACATGTATTCAACTTGGAATTGAAGTACAAATGCAGTTTGTATGATGCGCCAAGCCCGGTGCACGCAAAACAGATGAATGAATGCAAACATGCTATCATACCGTATGCTAATTGAAACATGCCCTAATCTAACCATCATAAGCTGATAAAAAAAAGGGAAGAAAGACGTGGGGTTGGAAGACATACATCACACACACGCACACTTATTACAATTGTGCCCTCGCTCGGAGGGCCCGAATAAATAATATACAGTCCCAAATGAATAATTACAGTCCGAATAAATACAGAATCCTAATTAATTAACAAATTAATCTAGGAAAGCGATAAACTAGCATTCAAGCTATGGACTGCCTCGGCTCTATTCCGAATGATGAATGATGCATGCTTGAGTTGCCTTGTGCGGAAATCCATTGCAATGCCCCAATTAGCCTCTGTTTGCAATTGTTCTTGGAATGCGTGCCAAGCTCCAGAAAGCTGCTGATCCTTGATTTGCTGCAACAGAGAGCAACAAAGGGACATGGCAAAGTATTTTCACATATGTATGCATGACTACTCTTCAGGGAGTGTAGTCCTCGATCCTCATGCCACCAATCACGCATCTCGATGCATGATGGCCGAGGAGTCGAATTGCACGACTCAATATGAAATGAATGCACATGAAAGCACAACAAGGCTTAGACTCCATCATGGATAATCCGGAGTATCGGTGACCGAGGAATTGTGACACATTCCGTCACTTGGAATACGAAACGCCCCTCGTTTCCCGTGCTTGGGCTAACACCTTCCCAAACACAATGCAATATGCATGACATGCATGAATGCAATCCTAACATGCAACCTAACATACACAATGCTATGAAATGGCATACACAATGCGCGATGTAACATGGCATACACGATGCTCTAACATACAACCTAACATACGCGATGTTATGAAATGAAATGGCATACACAATGCACAATGGACTTACACCAACATGAGTGGACCTCAGCCACGCTCATATCAGTAGCCATGAGATGAAAATGAGACTCTCGAAATGCGTGCACACATGCACGCGAACCGAGGACCGATCCTAAGCATAACATGCAACTCTAACAAGGCATGGCAAGGGATGCAAGATGGTATACGAACTCACAAATTCCAGCACTGAAATATGATGCTAAACAGTCCCAAAACATGGGAAAATGGCACCCGATGCATGAGATGAACCCCGAAACTTGAAACTAGGCGCATGGAATGACTTATAGCTATACAAAGCATGCATTATTTGATCATGAAGCATGAAGACAGAGGCAAGACAGTCCCAAAACATGCATATTTCCATTTTATGACAAGTCCCAGAAACAAACACAAGTAGGGCTAATCTAACATGCAAAAATGGCCCTAAAAGAGAGAATAGTGACAAGGGGTGGCTGCTGGCCCCAAATGGCAAGGAACCCTTCAACAAAGTTGAAGAGAGGCTCAAAATAAGGCACTCTACAGTTTACATCAAGCCACTAAAATAAACACAAGTAGGCCTAAACTATCATGCAAGAAAATGGCCTAAAAGAGAGGTAAAGAAGCAAGTGATATCTGCCGGCCTCAAACAGAGGAGAGCCCTTCAACAATGTTGAAGAGGAGCTCAAAAAAGCTACTTTAAAATTTATGGAAAAGTCCAAAACAGCTCACAAATAGGCCTAAAATACTATGCAAAAATAGGGCCTAAAAGAGATATAAGGAAGCAAGTGGTAGCTGGAGACCTCAAACAGCAAGAGGTCCTTAATCAAATATGGAAAGGAGCTCAAAATATGATTATTTACAGTTTAGGTCGGAGCCCAAAAATGTAAGCAAGTATGGCTAAGATTGTATGCAAAACAAGGTAATAAAAGAGGAGAAGTGTGCTTACCCTTGTAGACCAAACTTCTAGCAGCCTTTGGTCTGAGAAATGGTGCTCCTAAACTCTAAAAAACAGCCCCAAGTTGTTGGAATGAATGGTGGTGGTGTGGTGCTATGAGGTGGTGTAGAGATAGTGTAAGGAGCTTAGGGTTTGGAGGGTTGAATGAGAGAGATAGAGGATGTATGTATGCAAGGCTCCAAGAGGATTTTGTCAACCCTTCAACAAGGGCTGGAGGTGCTGGTTTTATAGGGAAAGGAATGGGGGAAAAGGGGGGGGGGAAACTAATTCAAAATTCCCCCCCAAAAGCACCCCCCCGGATTCAAAATCTGGGGGAGAACAAAATACACAGCTGTAATGTACTCAGAGAGGGGGTTCACACCAACCAGGTTCAAAAGGTTCAAGTGGCCGGCCGGCCACCCCCCATGGCCGGCCGGCTAGGGTTCAAAAGGGTCAAGTTCAATTGCTGGCCGGCCACCCCAAATTGGTGGCCTCTCATGTGTGCACAACACAACTATGTGGTTGACATCCGGAGAATGTGAACCAGGAGAGAGAAAAACCCATTTTTTAGAGGGGTTCAAAAGGTTCAAGTGCAATTACTGGCCGGCCACCAAATATTGGTGGCCTCCCAGGTGTGAACAACACAAATATGGGGTTTAGGGCTCAAGAAAGTGGTCCTGGGGTGGCCAACATTGGCTTTCAAGTGAGGAAAATGGGCGTCGGAGAGCGATGAAGAAATAAAGCTGGCTTTTCAGAACAATTGCTGGCCTCCCACCCTCCTACAAGCTTCCTAACTATGAAAACAAGGTCTCCACCAAAAATAAACCAAAACGGATGCAAAACGAAGGTTCGGAGACCGAAACGCGCGGCCCGGGGCCCCGAAAATGGGCTGTTAAGCACCGGAGGTGGCGTTCGACCACGAAGTTGGTCTCTCGGGCCACAGTGTTCCTCAAGAGGGAGGAAATAAGATGTACGCCAAAAATCGGAGCAAACGGAGGTGGTTAGGCGGTTCCAAACCGAGGCACATGGCCGACGGCTTTAAAAAATTGAAAACCGGACTCCAAACGGAAAAAATGGCCTACGACCACGAAACGTAGCCTACGGCCACTGAGAAATGATCTACGAGACCTCTCCCTCCCTTCGGGGAGAGAAAATAGAGAAAACAGAGCCTGGTTCGCAAACCGAGGCAAAGCACGGAAGAGTCCAAAAGTCCGAAGGCAAGGCTCGCAGCCGAGACTCTGAAACTTCTGAACGAGCACAATATGCAATATCACCAAGCGCTCAATCGGTGACGTCTGAGTCTTAAGGTCTGTAAAAAATGGGGTGTCTACACATGGGCGACAAGGAGACGTTGAGATCCTACAACAGTTGTTATTAGGAGACCTTCAACCAGATTGGAGATTGCCCCACAAATCTCACCATCACGCAATACAAAAGGGGTCTTCCAGTTGGAAACAGGCTGAGGAACTCAATCACCATGACGCCCCCCCCACAATGGAAGCCTTAATGGAGAGGGTACACTAGCACATTCAGGTGGAGGAGGACGCCGCCCGTGCTAAAACGAAGTCTGGTACAACCGCAATACCAGATAAAAAGACTTCGGCCAAAGTCAACACGGTAGAACGTCCAAGCAAAAATGGACGAGGCAGGTGGGACAACGGAGAGGACCACGATAAAAGGTGGTTGAGAGTCCACACTGCCATTACCACGGTGTTCAAAAAACCGATCTATCGGATTCTCAGTGAAATACGCGATGAACCTTTCGTCAGATGGCCAGCTAAATTGAGAGAGGCACAGAAGGACTATGACGAAAGATCCTGGTGCACCTTCCATAAGGAAAAAGGGCACCGCACTGAGAATTGCACGCCATTGAGACAGCATCTGGAAGAGTTAGTGGCAGCTGGGCATCTGGACCAGTACATTGAGGGAGGGACGCAGCCAGCCCCCCAAAACCACGATCACCCAGACGGAACGCTAATCGACACACCACCTCAAGGCGTGATAAACGTAATACATGGGGTATTCGAACTTGAGTGAGTATGTGAGCTCAGGGGAATAATCAAGATGGCTGAGCACTTAAGGAAGGTATTAAGTGCGCAGTCTATCATTAAAAATGGGAGAACAGAGGCCATGAACGTCATGTCTTTTTCAGACAGAGACTTGGCAAGGATATATTTCCCTCACAAATGATGCACTGGTCGTCACTCTCCGCGTCAAGGATTACGACGTCAAGCGAATCTTGATTGACCAAGGGAGCTCATGTGAGATAATGTATTACGAAACCTTCAAACAACTGAAACTGGAGGACAAAGACTTGGCACATGCTGTATCTCCCCTGATCGGATTCAACTCAATGCTAGAGTGGCCAGTTGACAAGATTATCCTCCTAGTTAGAGCAGGAAGCATGATGAAACAAGTGGAATTCTGGGTATTAAAAGTCCCTTCCACTTGCAACATAATCTTGGGAAGGACATGGCTGCATGCCATGCAATCGGTAGCGTCAACCTACCATCAAGTAATGTGATTCCCCAACGAAGCCGGAGTAATTGAAGAGGTCTTTGGAGACCAAATTATGTCCAAGCAGTGCTTCATCACAGTAAATGGCAGCCGGGCTGCCAAAGGGTTTGTTCATATGGTGGAAGAACCTGAGAGCAATGAATTGTTTGCGGATGTTGGCAAAGCCGCTGAATAGAAGGCAGTGGAAGACTTGGTACAGGTAAGAATAGATGAAAAGGACCCGAAAAAGTTCTTTTTGCTTGGCTCATCTATGTCCAGCACCGAGAGAATAGAGGTCATGGAATTCTTGACCTCTAACATCGAAGTGTTTTCCTAGACGCCGTATGACATGCCTGGCATTAACCCAAACTTCATTTGTCACCAATTGAATGTCCACCCAACTGCAAGACCAATCATACAGCGCACTCGCAGATCAACACTCCACTACGCCAAGATAGTGGCGGAAGAAGTGGGAAACCTTCTAGCGGCAGGAGCTATCAGAGAAGTGTACTATCCCAAGTGGATATCCAATACAGTAGTGGTGCCAAAGAAGAATGAAAAATGGTGTGTCTGCGTGGACTACAAAACAGTCAACAAGGCTTGCCCAAAAGACGGCTTTTCCCTGCCACGGATAGACCAACTGGTAGACCTAACGGCGGGACACAATCGACTTAGCTTTCTTGATGCATACAAAGGTTACCATCAGATCGCTATGTATGAACCAGACTAGGAGATCACATCCTTTACAACGCCAAGAGGACTGTATTGCTACAAGGTCATGCCCTTTGGCCTAAAAAATGCAGGGGCAACATTCCAGTGGATGATCACCAAGATGTTCGAACCATTGTTAGGCAGAACAATGGAGGCTTACATCGATGATATGGTAGTCAAAAGCAAGGATGAGAATTACCATCTCAGGGACCTAGGTGAGATGTTTCAGATCCTAAAGAAGCACAAGTTGCGCCTTAATGCATCTAAGTGTGTGTTCGGTGTAGGATCAGGCAAATTCCTAGGCTTCCTGGTGACCAACCGAGGTATAGAGGCAGACCCTTCTCAGATCAAAACAATTCAGGATCTAGAGAGGCCCAACTCAGTAAAAGAAGTACAGTATCTCACTGGTATAGCAGCCGCGCTAAACCGATTCATAAGTCGGTCATCAGACAGATGTCGACCATTTTTTCAAGCATTAAAGGCCAAGTTTGAGTGGGATGAAGAATGCGACCGCGCCCTAGAAAGTTTGAAAGAATACATGTCTTCTCCACCACTGCTAGTGACCCCAATACCTGGAGAAGAACTATTTTTGTACCTGGCAGTTTCACAGCACGCAATTAGCGCAGTGTTGGTCCGAGCGAAAGGAATCCAACATCTGCCCATCTTGTATGTCAGCAAGACATTGCTGGGCATAGAAACCAGGTACTTACCATTGGAAAAACTGGCCTTAGCCTTGATGATGGCCTCAAGGAAGTTGTCGCACTACTTTCACGCCCACACCATAATCGTCCTCACAGCTTTCCCATTAAAAGCTTTGTTTGAGAGGGCGAACTTTTCTGAGCGAATCTTGAAGTGGGCAGTAGAGTTGGGACAGTTTGACATCAAGTTTCAACCCAAAACCGTGATAAAATCCCAAGCTTTGGCAGACTTTATCGCAGAATTCACACCAGGAAGTCATCACGTCTGCCCAGTTGACTTAACAGGTACAACCAAAATAGGGATGGAAAGTGGCACCAGAATAGCGCAACCCCTAATACAGAATACCCTGCTACCTCCCAGGATAGACCAGAGTGAACAAAGGGAGGGAGAAACAAACCATGTTGCACCAAGCAAAGACCCATCAACAAATAAAGAATTGGTACAATCAAATAGCGAGGGGCAAACAGTAAGTGTGGACTTTGAAGAAAACACCAGCAACACTCGTGATCCCAAGGTATCATCCGATCCCTCTACTTGCTGGAAGTTGTTCGTTGGAGAGATGTGGAAGCTCTTTGTGGATGGAGCGTCCAATAGGTATGGTGCAGGACTCGACATAGTCCTCATCTCACCAGATGGCCTAGTAGTGGAACAGGCAGTCAACCTTGGCTTCCCAGCATCAAACAACGAGGCGAAGTATGAAGCGCTTCTGGCAGGACTAAAATCAGCATTCTATATAAAGGCCACCGAACTCATGGTCTACAGTGACTCACAGCTAGTGGTAAACTAGATTTCAGGCGACTACGAGGCAAAGGATGAAAGGATGGCTAAGTACCAAGAGTTGGTCAGAAAAGAGATCATGAAATTTGAAGTAGTACGGATAAAACAGATTGGCCAAGAAGAAAACAGCAGAGCAGACGAGCTAGCAGGCTTTGCTTCAATGGCAGATACATCCATTCCACATCCGTTACTGATTGACTACTTACCAAGACCAAGCATTGAAGAACCCGAAGTAGAAGAGGTATGTTGTGCCGAACTAGGCCCTTCATGGATGGATCCTATTATAGTGTTCCTAAAAGACGGCATTTTGCCCGAAGAGAAGAAGGAGGCCAACAAGATTAGAGCAAAGTCGCAACGATTTTGGCTCTCCCCATCAATGGCCTTGTACAAGAAATTCTTCACAGGACCTTATCTGAAGTGCGTCTATCCCAGCAAGGTCGAAGCATTCCTGTTCGGGATTCATGAAGGCGTATGCGGAAGCCACCAAGGGGGGAAATCATTGGCTTACAGAGCAATTTCGCAGGGATATTAGTGGCCTTACATGCAAGCAGATTCGGAGAAGTATGTCAAGAAGTGCGAGAAATGTCAGAAGTTCGTACACCAAATACATCAACCAGCCACAGAACTTCTACCATTAACTAGCCCATAGCCCTTTGCAATGTGGGCCTTGGACATAGTAGGACCACTTCCAACGGCGCCGGGCAACAGGAAGTTCTTTCTAGCAACAACAGACTACTTCACAAAGTGGGTGGAGGTAGAAGCACTAGCATCAATAAAGGAAAAAGATGTGAAGAAGTTTGTCTGGCAGAATATCATCACTCGGTTTGGCATACCCAAGGCTCTAATATCAGACAACGACACTCGGTTCGAAGGCAAAATTTTTAGAGGCTTTTGTGAGGAGTACAAGATAGAATTCTATAACTCTACACCAGCATACCCCCAAGCAAATGGCCAGGCAGAAGCATCCAACAAAGTCATCTTGGATGGATTGAAGAAACGGCTAGAGAAAGCAAAAGAAAAGTGGGCGGATGAGCTTCCTCATGTTTTATGGGCTTACCGTACCACACATCAGCAATCAACTGGAGAAACACCTTTTCCTTGGCCTATGGCATGGAGGCAGTAATCCTACTGGAAGTTGGCCTCCTCACAATTAGAAGTGAAAATTTTGATCCAGACTTAAATGAGGAAGCCATAGCATTGGAGCTAGATCTTGCAGAAGAAAGAAGAGAAGGAGCACTAGTTCACATCGCCTCATACCAATAGGAGTTATCCAGAAAATACAACAAGACAGTACATCCAAGGCAATTCAAGATCGGAGATTGGGTACTGCGCAAAGTAATAGGGAACACCCTGGTACCCGGATATGGCAAGTTAGGGCCCAATTGGGAAGGACCTTACAAAGTGGTTGGATTAGCTGGCAAAGGAGCATACCACTTGGAAGACGAGGACAACAAAGCCATTCCCAGGCCATGGAACACTGCCAATCTCAAACTATTTTATTTTTAGCTTTCTCTTTAGACATACTTGTAATTTTTATTTTCCTCAATAAAACAAGTAGTTTTCTTTTTAGCATAGTTGTTTCCTTCTGTAAAAGATTGTTTTAGTGAACTAGGGGCATTGAAAGCATAGTTGGCCGGAATAACCAACACCCCTCCTAAGCCCAGGATAAGGATCCAGGCTGCATGACGTTGGGTCAGAATAACCAAACACTTTACTCTAGGTTGGCAGGAATAACCAACTTAGAGGCTGGCTGGAATAACCAACACCCCTCATAAGCCCAAGATAAGGATCCAGGCTGCAGGACGTTTGGCTGGAATAACCAAACACTTTACTCTAGGTTGGCAGGAACAACCAACTTAGAGGTTGGCTGGAATAACCAACACTTCTCCTAAGCCCAGGATAAGGATCTAGGCTGCAAGACTTTTGGTCGGAATAACCAAACACTTTACTCTAGGTTGGCAGGAATAACCAACTTAGAGGTTGGCTGGAAAAACCAACACTTATTATTCTTCAGCCAAGATAAGAATCTAGGATGAAGAGGTTGGCTGGAAAAATCAACACTTATTGTTCTTCAGCCAGGATAAGAATCTAGGCTGAAGAGGTTGGCTGGAAAAACCAACACTTATTGTTCTTCAGCCGAGATAAGAATTTAGGCTGGAGAGGGTGGCTGGAAGAACCAACACTTATTGTTCTTCAATCGAGATAAGAATCTAAGTTGAAGAGGTTGGATGGAAAAACCAACACTTATTGTTCTTCAGCCGAGATAAGAATCTAGGCTGAAGAGGTTGGCTGGAAAAATCAACACTTATTGTTCTTCAGCCAAGATAAGGATCTAGGCTGAAGAGGTTGACAGGTATGGCTAGTTAGATTGCAAAGTTAAGACCGGGATAAATATCTCGGCCAAAGAATTTACTTCATTCATATTATATCATAGAAGTAAACCGAACAGACAGTTGAAGAAAACAAAAGATGATTTCATTGATAATGCAAAGCCAAAGTACAAAAGATGGGGCCGTAGCCCGGTTACAAAAACTTCTAAAGTTAGCACCTAAAAGAAAAGAAAAGTACATAATCAAGCAAAGAGGTCATCTAAGTTGGCGTCCAAAACAACCCGATCTTCACCCAGAGGTAGCTCGGTTGTTGCAAGCACCTCTTGGTTCAACTCGGCTGGAGGCACAGCATCAGACACAGCAGGCAAATGAGGGATGGAGACCACTGGAGTTGGGGAGATAGACTGGCGACCGGGCTGGGTGTTGTCTTCTGGAGCAGCATTTTCGTCCTCCTCTTCCAGAAATTTTTGCTGAATGGCGGCAACATACTCCGCTATAGAGCTTGGTATGAAATACGGGAGAGGGTTGAAGACCTCGGTCTCTGGACCATGACTGAGCCGCGCCACAGCCGCCGTCCATCCACACTTGAAGAAAAGATCTTTTGCAGCTTCACATTGCTTGATGTAAGTGGCCTCCCCCTCCTTGAAACCACGGTCTTCCGCGTCCTCAACCTTCTTTTCTAGCTCGGTTATCTCAGTGTTCTTTTTTCCCTCGAGCTTGGCCAGCTCGCGCAAGTATTTGTCTTTCACCACGGCCGCAGCCTTCTTCTTATCAGCTTCGGTTGAATTGACTAGGCCAGGGAGCCGGGCTACTTCAGCTTGTAGCTCGGCCATCTTTTGTTGAGATGCCATGGCCTGCCTTATAGTTTTTCGAAGTTCCAACACGCGTTTGTGGGCAATGTGGTTCTTCTGTAAGGCCTGCGAGGGGAGAGAGACAGTATTGAGTAGGAACCGAGCTAAAAGATGTTGAAATTTGGTGAAAGAAGAAGAGAACTTACCAATACCATTGATTTGGAAGCCGAGTGAATGGCCTTCAGCTCGGTAAGATGATCTTGGTGATCCATGTCGGCTGGAAGGCAGACGCTCTTGGCCAGATTAAAGGCCAGCATATGGTCTTTTTCCACGACCACTGAGTCGGAGTCAGTGATAGCGCGGTTCTTGTAGGTAACCCTAGGCACCCACTTGAAGGAGCTAGCTCGTTCAGAACACTCCAGTTGTGGGCTGGGCGGTGTGGATTGTGGAAGCATGGTGTCTTCTTCATCAAGGAGGCGCGGCTCGGCCGTGGAAGTCCGGGCGCGCTTGTTTGGCCGAGATGAAGAAGGTTGTGCAGTTGGTAAAGCTACCACGGTCTCTTGAGTTTGGCTGGCTGGTGGTACCTCGGCCTGGTTTGTTTCGGTTAGAAGGGCCCTTACTGCTTTTTTCTTGGCCATCTCTTGCTCCGCAGTCAAAGGGATCAAGTTGATTTGTGGAAGGAAAGGATCAGGTTCTGGGGATGGCTCTAAGAGGAAATCGGTCACCCTGGTCTTCCTACGACTACTATATCGGTAGGTCAGTTCAAAATTCAGTAGCTCGGCCCAGCTCCTGTTCGGATATCGGAGTGCGGCGCGAAGTTTGTTCAGGTTGGAGTAGTTGTACTGGGACTTGAGAAAGTTCAAATCTGCATGAAGGAAGGAGACTACAGTTAGTACGGTTCAAGATAAGAAAATCGAAGTAAAGAAAAGCATGGAATTAAGCCGAGGTAATCCTACCGGCTACACCCTTGTTCCAATTTATTCTGTCGCCCGGGATCTGGGCTTGTTGGTCCTCAAAGTTCCCAGATACCCAGAAGAAATCATCATCATTCACATCTTTATTCGGGGTATTTTTTATTATCTTTTCACGACGGCGTTTTATTCTTAAATAGTAAACCCAGCCATCTTCCGCCGATCCTATGGAGTATTGGTGGAAGAGCTCGGCTAGACCGAGATTAAGGCCAGCCCGACGGTTTAGCTCAGCAATGCCGTTTATTATGCGGTAAGAATTGGTGGAAAGTTGGGTAGGGCAAAGGTTTGTTTGTCTGAGGAATTCACAAAGAAGGGGTTGTACGGGGAATCTTAGGCCGGTTTCTACAATGGAAAGAAGTGTAAAGGGAACAAAGCCAGGGTTTCCCCAAGGTATGGTATCTAGTTCGGCTAAGGTAAGATGGACATCATCAGGGATATGGTAGTCCCTTCGGAACTCGGCCATAGCACCTGGTGAGTTTACTGAAAACCTATGCTTTCCTATATGGGTTTAAATTGTGTATAAATTAGCCTAAGTGTTAGCTCGGCGCTGAGAAGATGTTGGATATCTCGGTCAAACGTTCAAAGGAGTGCCTGGGAAACCTAGTCAGAGTCTGCAAAGTAAAAAGGAAAGGTGTTAAGCACAGATCATTGGACCGTGCTAAAAGAAACAAAGGCAAAGATAAATGAAGTCCTAACTCGGTTACGTAGGCCATTATCCATTCTTAGCTCGGTTTGAGCAAGGGCCTTTAGCCCGGTTGAAATTTTGGGGCAGTATTCTTAGTTCGGTTTTAACTAAGGGAGCTGGTTTAGCTCCAAGTTTTGGTTCGGTCGGTGGTTAGGGCTTTCTAGCGCGGTATTGCGCAAACTTAATGCAGTTCGATAGCGCGGCTAAGAGGTAGGGCCTATTAAAACTGCGAGTAGGGTGTGAAGTTTTAGTCCGGTTGTTTAGTTCGGCCAGGGTCGTACCTAATACAAACAGTATCCTAGTTCGGTTGGAGTGTGATTTTGGATCAAAACTATCATTTCCCAGGTTATTCATATAGACAGTGGTTATATTACAAAGGTTTTTTCAAAAAATGGAAGCAAAAGCGGAGTAGGTGTTTTTGAAAATCATACAAAAACGCATGCTATGCACTACAAAACAAGTGCGAAATCATCGGAAAGGAAAGAGATTTAAGTCACATACCAGTTCAAAATGGAGGGACCAAAGGTGAAAAAGATCCCAGCAAGAATACGAGCTCCACAGTTGCAAGAGAACAAAGGAGGAGAAGCTCAAAGAGAGAGAAAATGATGAATAGTAGACGTGATAGATTTGAAATGAGTAGTTTTTGTGTAAAGAAGGAGAAATTGGGCGGGACTGTTCAAAATACGCGAAATACAAAGACGGCGTGACAGCTGCATTGGGCCAATGATAGTATGCCACGTGTTCTTGGAATAAGAAGCGATTCAGTTACAGCGACTGAAGAGACGTTTTGACCGGACAGATGGGAAGTTCGGTGTGGATTTAGCTCGGTTGAAAAGCTGAAGTTTTTAGCTCAGCTGGTAAAAGATAATCCCTATCATGCTGCGCAGATGGAATTAAAGGGCAATTGAGAGGGGTAAATTGGGCTGAGCTGAGTAATGGGCCATTCTGTGGGCCACAATAAGGACTGAGTAAAAGGGCCTTGAAGTTAGCCCGGTCCAAAAGAGCTTTGTAGTTAGCTCGGTTGGCATGGTCAGAGCGGCGACAGTTAGCTCGGTCAAACCAAACTGAGCCGAGGTATTGTGGGCCTTTTCTCAGAACCTTGCTGTTGAATAGCTCGGTCTAGGCACGCTATGGATAGCATGGTTTCAACAGGCAACCAAGGTACAGCTGCACGAGAACCTAGCTAGCTTGGCGTTGTGCATTGGAACACCAAGCTTGGTTAGCTCGGTATTAAATGAATAGCCCAGTTGGAGTATGTCAAACCGAGGCACACGCAGTGAAAGGAAGAACCGAGTCTAGTCTGCGGCTTTAGCATGGTCATGTTAGCTCGGTCGTATTGACATCCAACCGAGGTAAAACCATCTCACTTGGTTTAAGCAGTGAGGGGGGTGTTGAAGGATAAGCATTATCCTTCAGGAGTAGGATTGTGTCACACGGAACCTATAAAAGCTCATAACATCACCTATAGAGAGGTAACACAACTTTGATTCTCGAATACACAGAGCTTTTGTCTATTTGTCTATTTTGCTGACTTAGGCATCGGAGAGGTATCTGGCACGCACCCGCCGGCTAACTCACGTTTGTGTTTTCAGGGAGTAAAGCGACGACGTTTGGAGGAGCGCGGACTTGATCAACAAGATTATACGGGAAGATTATTTCTTGTTCGTACAATATGGACATGTCTATGATAAAAGAAAGGGAAGTGTTTTCTTGATTGTATTTTTTGATCTACTCACTTTGTTATTAAACTCCAATTTCCAAAACATAAAGTCGATATCCAATAGATCATTGCCGCCTAAAATATTTAAAAAATAGCGGGCCCATTCACAACGTGCAAATGGTGTTTTGATAAATACAATAATCAGTTGGATTTTCAACCGAATTCGGACAAGACCAAAGCACTCCATTAACAGGTTAGCAGTGCCATGTTAAAATTTTAAAGTTACGGGTACAATGAAGACAAGTAGCCTCGAAACAACAACAATACTTTTTTTTTTTTGGGTGAGGATTAGTTAATATCGATAGACTTGCTTGGTATCTTAATTATAAGCACATTGATAGGAACGCATGGAATCAGAAAAATTAATTAATCATATTTAACTATAGAAAATTTTGGCTTTACAAAACAGTTCAAAATGCTGGAAATACTTATAGTGACATTTCTTAAAACGTCAACTTTGAAACCATCGTCTTAGGTTTCTGACATCTAATAGTTGCTAACAACAGTTTTTTTTTTTTTTTTTGGCATGCTTTTCATCAATAAAGCTTTCTTTTTGTTGATAAAAAAAAAAAAAAACAAACAGTTTTTTGTCGACATTTTCTAAAAACGCCATCCTGCTTTATAGTTGCGTTTTTTTATATAATGCTGCTAAAAGTACAACTACATGTTTTGTTGTTTCCACATTGATTATTAGCTTAAAATTTTACATCAAATGAAATTTTCAACAAAAGAATCTTTTGTTTAAACTGCAAGGGTTATTTATCTTTCTTTCTTTTCTTTTTTTTTTTTTTTTTTTTCTCTCTCTCATAGCCAAATCACCACGTCAAAATTTAAAATACACTGTAGAGTCATGTTAACATTCAGAACACATTGAACTAAGAAAAGACAAAAATATTACCAAAAAAAATTAGTCCAAATTTTGCCAATGCAATACATAAATATTGCAAGACTTCAAGTATATCAAATCAGTTATTTGAAAGAAAAAAGAAAAGGAAAAAGAAAAAGAAGTACATCAAATCAAATTTATGAACAAGATACATTAAAGGATGACACTTCATGTGTGTTGCGAATTTCTATGAATTAGGAATACCACATAGATAGAGCTACTCTTTTCAACGTCTCAAGTTTGAAATCTTTGAAGTACAAACAATCTCTTAAGGTCAAACTCATACATATAACATGATGAACACCCGTTTGGGAAGATGGTTTGCAGATTTTTTTTTTTTTGGTTATTTTAGTCACAAAAGATAAAATAAATTATTTTAATTACAACAAATAAAACATCACATCAAATCCATAATTATTATACTATTTTCTCACAAAAAAAGTCAAAAAAACCAAAAAATCAAAAAGTTCTTTCCAAACCAAACTTTTTAGCCTAAGCTAAAATAGCCAAAAAAGTCAAAAAACTAAAAAGCCAACCCACTTCTCAAACCAAGCCTCTTTTTCACACAATTTAACACATCATTATATATATTTTTTCCTTAAATAATTACACATGATTATTGCGTCAAGCTATTTTATATTCTCAGTTAATTAAACAATAAACAAGTGTATACTCAATTCAGTTTATTATTGCCGTTTGGTAACAAGTTGTTATAGGCCAGCCATGTTCTCATTCTGGTTTGGGGTGGGGGTTGAATATATGAGATTCCTAGTCTTTGTTTAGCAATAAAAGCTGCAAAAATAATATACAACTGGTGAAGGGCCATCCATAGTTACGTTCATGCAACCTTAAATTTGGTTTTATTTTTGTTTTTGTTTTTGTGTTCCAAGAAGTGGGGAATTTTTTTTAATTATTATAAATTACTTACGAGTTACAGCAAGTCGAGAAAATTAAGGATAGTTTAGAATTAATCATTTTTAATGACTTCCAAGTCATGACTAGTGGAGAAAATTAAGGCTACCATAGAATCTTGAGTGAACAGTTCAAGACCATTTGTTTTAATTAAAAAAATATAAATAAGTGAGACAGTTTTAAAATAATTATATTAAGATGGATTTTCTTTTTGGGAGGTGTAAAATACAAAAAAAATTTGTAATATATACACAAAAGACTCGCACTACCATAAAAATTGAATTATTTTTTCATTGTCGAACTTCAATACAAATTTTTCTTTGTTTTTTTTATACCAATAATAATAATTATTATAAAAAAAAAAAATTGTAGGCAATACTACTGGCAGTGTTGGTGATGCTAGGGTGGCCACTATGATTAATGTTTTAAAGGATAATTGGAGGTAAGCAAAGCACCATGTGATGATGGCGTTAAAATAGCTTAGATCTAATGACTTTTCTTTTAACATATGAGTTTTCGTTGACTTTTAAATTTTTATCTTTTTATTTTTTATGAAACATTGACTTTAACTCTTTTTTTTTTTTCTTTTCATTTTTAGTAAAAATTGCATTAAATTTGCCATTCTTTTGCTCCCTCAGCAGTCAGTAATAAAGATCAAATTATTTATTTATTTTTATAGCGCATTGACTTTATTTCTTTGTAGTTTAGTTGATGTGCGAATGATTCGCTTATCATTTAGAGGCAAGCCTTTTTCATTGTAATTTAAGTGCCTCACCATCACTATAAGAAAATTACTTTTTTGCGACGGTAAAATGCCATCACAAATATTCAAAACGCCGTCTCAAAAAAAATTTTTTGACGGTAACTAACCTTTTGCGACGGCAAGTGAGAGGTCGCAACAAAAGGGATTGCAAAAAGGTTTTAGAGACGGTATAACGCTGTCGCAAAATAAAGGCGACGGCAAAAATGTCTTTTTGCGACAGAAAAATACTGTCGCCATTAATGTGTAAAAATCTGAATTTTTTTGAGACGACACTGTATTGCTGTCGCTAAAAGGATTATTTGTGACGGCACAAATACCGTCACTAAAGGTTTATTTGCGACGGCACAAATACGGTCGCTAAAAGTACTATTGGCGATGGCAAAAAACACCGTCGCTAAAAATCTTCCTCTTCAACCAAATGCCCTATCTTTTGCGACAGCATTACTGCCGTCGCAAAAAACCATGGTTCTATTTTTCTTTTTGAGACGATGTGTGCTGCCGTCTCAAAAAAAAAAAAAATTGTAATAAAATTATTAAAAATATGAAAATGACCTGTATTAAATGAAAAATAACTAAAAAAAAAAATCAATAATTACATAATAATATAAAAAGTCCAGTATATAAATAAAAATTCATCTATAATTAAAATATTCTTACATTCATAACAATACATCAGCAAAATTATCTCAATACATAATGTTGTATAATACATACATAATGTTGTTCACAAATCTAAATAATATAAATTAAAAACAAAAGTTTTCGTCATGATTTTTCCGTGGGTTAATATTTTGATCTTTACACGTCTGCATTCCACAAGAAGCAAACTGCTACTCCGAAAATATCTGAAAATAACAAAATAAAAAAAATTAATGACAATATAATTGTTTTAATATTTTAATTACAGAAAAACATAAAAAATTAACTACTATATATAAAAAAAAAAATTGGCAGAATAAGGATTCATACTTTTGTTGCAGCCAAAGGTTCTAGGAATATTTATTTATTCATTTTTGACTCACAACTCTGATGGCATTAAAACTGATTGTTTTAAGGAAAGAACATTATGTCCTTACTTGTCACAATTTATAACAATTTCTTTTAACAAAGTGAGATATGGGTTGGCAAAAATTAGATCATGAATAGATTGCTTCCCATCTCTGCCTATCTTCTTCAAGTTTGGGTTTTCTTATCTGGTGGATTATTAGGCTAAATCTCTTACATTGATATAGATCCTGAAAGTTCACCCTATTTGATTTGTTTTCTCATCTTATGACAACTGATCCATTGCACTGTAATTTGTACATTTTGTACAGTATTGCTATTCACATGACAACAACATATTAATTTCAAAAGCATTCATATGCCTGTTCTGTCAACAACACAACAAATTTATGAAGAGCCAAAGTTTTATTTCTGGTGTTTGAAACTTTAACATTATGTTTCATACTAGTGTTTTTTATTTATTTATAAAAAATATAATAATTATGTTTGGACTCTATTTCATTTCAAAATATACATGGAAAACATTTGTAAAATGTTTGGAAACAAAAATAAAAACCGATATAAATGTTAATATATTCTCAATAATTAAATAATTGAGGTCTATGAACAAATTTGCGGTAACAAAGAAAGAAACAAATAGAAATAAGCATTGTAGAATATTCTTAATCGGTATCAAAAAACTGATTGGGATTTCAGTATTCCATTAAAGTTTCATTTTGGTTTCCTACAAAACAAAAACATTAATGGGTGTTTGGGAGTAGTTAGATTGGGTGTATGCCTAACATTTGGCATAAATGCACAAAGTTGTTGTCCTCAGACTTGAACCCATAGCCTCAAGGTTAGTAGGCCAAGGTAAAAACCACCGGACTGAACCAGTGGTTACCCCAATTTTGAGTTGTTCCCACTAAAATGCAATTTTCCCGAAATTAAATATCAGAAACTAGCACTCGTTATTTTATGCATGACTCATATTTGACTATTCATATTGCCATTGTTAGGTTGCTTGAAAAATGCCACATCTGGTTATGTAAGGTGATGATTGTAAAACCATGGGAGCTTCAATTGGCAATTTAATCCTCAAAAAGTAGGTTTAACAAGAGAAATGCAGCAGAAAATATTTCTATTAACTACTAGTTGTCTTTATGTGTGTGTGTGTGTGTGGGGGGGGGGGGGGGGGGGGGGGGGAACCAAACAAACAAACAAAACAACAAAAAAAGAAAGAATGACAGAAGATGAATAAAGCACTTTGAGAGTAAATTACCTCCTTATAGAACATTACACCCTAGTTTAACTGCTTGATTTTAGAAACAGAGTGTACAAAGAGTGTAACAAAATAAATTTGAATCCGTATGACTAGTAGGAGAAAAGAACCAAGATAGAAAAAATTAAATTAAATTAAAAATGAAAAGGATGAGGATGAGGATGAGGGAAACAAGGCACATACTATTACATTAGATATGGATGCCTAGAGCTAATTAAAGTCATATATATGATAAATAGATGTTACTTTAATTAACTCAGGTTGAGGGAGCACCTTGTCAATGATGTTCTCTATAACATCATCTGAAAGGTTCATACCAGATTCTGCAAGAGCTGCCACTACCATTTGCTTCACCTACATTTCGGAAGTTGATTAAAAATCTAAAACACTGAAAAAATATGACAGATATTAAAGACAAATAACATGAACTATACTGTGTCATATCTTTCTTATTGAAGGCTAAATCTACGAAAAGGGAACAAAGAGGAAAAACCATTAAACCAAATGCCTTAACATCTAGTATTCAACCATAGTATGCCCAACACCGAAGTATATTGGCGAACTATAATTCCTTTCCATTGGCTTAGCTCAAACAAGAATTGCTCTAGCACAAAATCACTCACATGAGAGTGACATATGTTTATTCTATGTCACTCAAATTATTGCCCAACATAAAAAGTCGACACCCACTAGGTCCATAATGGTCTGATGCCTTCTCTGAATTATTTTCCTCTTGTACACCTTTTCTATTTCATTCAATCTTTGTTGCAAAGTAAACTTTCAACAAAACAACTAGTAAAAATACAACGATCATTTTATCCATTCAACCTACAGTTCCTACATTGTTTTTAAGGTTCCAACCCAATAATAAAGAAATACAGCTTAGAAGAACGTTTGAGAATATATTCCCACCCAACAATGGTAGTTCATATTTTGGCTTTATAGTTTCTTACCTTAGTTGATATTTTTCTGTGTACGTATTGTCCCTATGTGAATTGTGCTCCATGGAAAAAAAACACATTGTGTCTTAGCACATGGAAAAGTTACTGAAACTTAAACAGCAAAGCAAACTTTTTTCAGCAATGCCTCTCAAGTCAAGTCACGGTTTATGGATTTTTCATGGGATAAGATATTGGTATCTATTAGCAATTCATATAATTCACTAGACCAAATAAGAAAACAATAGAGTAGATTTCAGTGATCATAGAGTATAAATTAAGACCAGTGAAAAACAGAAAAGTGAAAATAATGGAAGCCATCACAGCCTATGGAAAGTCCAAATTTAATTAATTTAGGTCTCAAAACAGTTCATGATAATGCAAGTAGTTACCTCTTGTCTCTCAATAAAACCTTGCTGCTTGAGATCGTATAGTTGAAACGAAACTGCAACACAAAATTATTGGTGTAATGAAAATGCAAAGTAGAAATTTCAGACTAAATGAACTACAACAAAAAATTCCCATCATCATAGCAATATTGTAGAGCATTCTAGCATACACTCAATCTTATCATCGATAGGGGCATTCGGATGAAATACAGAGAGTGCGCAAGCAAATTCTTCAAAGCCTAGGATGCCATTATGTTTTGTGTCAAACAAGTCAAATACCTGAAATTATTAAAAAATTAGGATGAGAATAGCTTTAGAAGATTTAGCATATTTGTTCTGAAGCATCTATAAACTATATATCAACATAATGATGAGTGATTCCAACATAATTCACTTTCAACACAGAAATACACAAATATTTCTATATTCCTAGTCTGCAGCTTTTAAAACAGGCACAAACACACAAATAAACATGCATCTATATATGACTGTGCTTATACCTACATATATAATATGCATGTTTTTTTTTTTTTTTATCACTAACAAAGTCTGTGTATGGAAAAGTTCATAATTCATGGTGCTCTAAAAAATGCAGTGCAAGAAAAAGAACACATGAAAACTAGTTTAAGAGAATGTCTAGTTAAGTGGAGCATTAACAAGAGCAACAAGAATAATAGTAGTCAAAAATAAAATACCCGATCAGCAAACAGGCTCTCTTTTTTGTTCGTTTTAAATAACGCCAATTGAAACTCTTCCTGCAATATTATATAGAAAGAAACCATTCAAGAAACAAGAGTTAGATTGTGGAGAGGTAACAACACATTGACACTAGAAAATATAAACAATAGCATCAAATTCATGGTTATTAAGAGCAGTACTACAATAGCATATCATCTTAACATGTTAAAAAATGCAACAATAATTTTCCACAAAGATATAGACGAACCTTGTTGATTAAACCGTCATCAATTACTGCACTGCTAATCTTCTTAAATAGTTCATAAAGAGCCTCTATTTCACTTACACTAACTGCATCCAATCCAAGTAGAAAAATCACAATCTTCATGAGCAGAGTTTGGTTGCTTTTTCATTATAGGAAATAAAAAGACAAATAATTAGAATCACGAGTACATTACAAAGCTAGTTGAATCAGACAACAAGTGTACTAACTACCGTCATTTCTTTTTGTTCTGAAAATTTTACTTTTGATAGGTATAGGTGGACAATATGTTGACCATCACAGGGCGTTGAGTTGCATAAGGGCAACTAGCAAAAAGGGCAATGTTGATGTACATTATTTGCGGTTGGATACTAGGGCGTCAAATGGCATAAGGAGGCTTAATTTGACACATCCCATGAATCCTAGCTATTTGGATGCATTTGATAGGTTTGTAACCAAAAATTGAAGCAATGCATCAAATTAAACCTTTTTCTACACCATTTGTACTGGCAACATTATGTATATAGAATTCAATTGCTATGTATATGCTTATCACTAGTTTCCCGGTCAATTCACAATGACCATTATACTTCCCAATTTAACTTAATTAGGATTCTTTGAGAAAAAAAAAAAAAGAAAAAACCAAAAAAAGAAAAAAGGGGAAGAAAACAGAGTACATTCAACAACTTGTTAAAACAACCAAATTAAACCCGAAAATTTCTAGCTAGTTCCTCTTGTCCACTCAGTTTTCAAGTACAAAAAAAGACAAAAAAACAAAAATAAAAATAACAACTAAAATTGCCAGGAATATGAGGGAAAAGCAACCAAAGGAGTAAGAATTTCACCTCTTCGAAGCGATTTTCTCGAAAAGCTAGGTTCCCAATCTGCATGAGATCTATTCACATGACAAAACCGTTCAAACGTCACGGATGAACCGACTTCGCTCGCCTGCATTTCAATCCACACACTCTCAATCAAAAAAAATCACACAGAGATTCACAAATTCCTCCACGAAAAAAAAATACATAAACCCTCACTTCGTCTGACAATATGAAAACACGGCTTTTCTACGAAACTCTGCCGAATACTCAAAAAAACAAAAATTCAAAGAATTTGATTTCGTTTCATCATATACATTTTCTCACTAACCAAACAAGCGAAAGAAAGGCTCACCCCGACAAACTCATCGACGTCTTCGAGCCCTTCCGAGGTCAATAAAATCGATGAAGCTTCCTTCTTCATTTGCAGAGACGAAGAGAGACTCGATCGGAACAGAAGCGATTTGCAAATCGAAAGAAAAATGATGGTGAATGGAATGAGGAGAGTGAAGAAGAAGACGAAGAAGAATCGTGTTCTTCAGTTGCATACACGGACCATATTAGTTTACGTGTTTCTTCACTTTCTCTCCCTCTATATCACTATACATACATATTATATATGTATATAATATGATCTTTGTCGCTTCTGATCCTAGGCCTCTGGTTGGTTCGTGATTCACCCTAGGTCATCTGACTCTGCTTCGCTGCTCCCTCGCTGCTAGCCGTCGTCGATCACCGTTGTTGTCTGTCACCGTCGTTGAATTTTGGCCCAAGCGCTTTGGGGATTTTTTTGCTTCAAAATGGATTTGGAGATTTTTTTTTTTTTTTTGATAAGATGCTTTTGGGATTTTGGTTTTAGAGATTTTAGGGATGTTGGGTTGGTTCAGGAAGGTTTGGGGATTTTGGAAAAACACATGACCTCGAATAGGCTAAAATGTCCGTCGCAAATGATGAACCCTATCAAATAAAACGACGTCGTTTTAACCAAGTTTTTGTGACAGTAAATGTTCCCGTCTTAAAAAAAAATATTCTGTAATGATACATCAGGCGTCGCAAATATTTTATGTTTTTTTTTTGTGATATATGCATTAGCGACGGGGTCACCACCGTCGCAAAAGACTATTTTTTGAGACGGTTTGAAAATGCCGTCGCAAAAGACTATTTTTTGAGACGGTTTGAAAACGCCGTTGCAAAATACCATTTTTGGCAATGATACCTATACCATCGCAAAAAGTTCCGTGTTATTTGGGCTGTTTTCTTGTAGTGTATCTTGTGTTAACAATTCTTGTAAATTTACTCAAATATTTGTCTTCTTCATTATATATAATGTATTTTTATAATGGGCATGGCTTCTATCCAGTCCTTAATTAGACTGGACTGTGCTGTTGGGCCCGTGGAGGCCCACCATGGGTCCCATTTTAATAATCTGAACCGTTCAATGTGTAGAACTCGTCGAGTACTATATGCCTGTAAAAAAAAATCACATTAATCAGATATCAATAGCTATGTGATCAAATTAGTTTTGTATAAAAAAAAAAATGGACGATGAATAAATTAACGGTTGACAAAAATCTGTTTTGATCACATATCTATCGATATCCGATCAACGTGGTTTTTTACAGCCATATAGTACTCGACGAGTTCTATACATTGACGGTTCAGATTATCAAAACGAGACCCGTAGTGGGCCCCCATGGACCCAACAGCACGGTCCAGTCCGATTAAGGACTGGACAGAAGCCATTCCCTTTTATAATAACTGATATAATAATTTTTAGCACAGCAACTTTATTGGTTGAAACAACTAGTAACGTTATATGCAAGATCAGTTGAATTTTCATCACACTAACCTCACAAATTCAAAAATTTTAGAAATTGTAGTTGCTAGTGGAAATTCATTGCATCGATAATAAAAATTCATCACCATTAATACATGGTCACTAAACTAATAGTAAAATTCAATAACGGCATTTGGTCTGGTGGTTGTATAGTATCGTTTATGTGTGAGATTTCAAGTTTAATTTATTTAGAGAGGATTTTTTTTTTTTTTTTTTTTTTTGGTTGGGTTTAAAAAAAAGTATGCTCTAAGGTGTCATCACGATATCTGTGGACTCAGGCTTCGGTGTAACTGGTTGTCAGCCTAATTTAACCCAACTCATAGAAAGGGACCCACTACCGAGGCACTAGTAGAGCTCAACCATATCCCACAAATAAGCCCAAGATTCAATCAGAGTACAAAGCGAGGTCTTAGTAGAGAGCCACTGGAATGACCCAGCATTTCGCTTCTCCCAAGAGTCGAAAGAGTTGGCGAGTAACCAACAAAGAAACCAACCACATCCAAAAAAATAGCTAAACAAAACCAAAAACATCAAAGAAATATCCTGCTCCACAGACCACTGCCCAAACAGATCAAACCCAATAACTAGTAACAAAAAAACCAGCCGCAAACATCACCAGCAACAGCTGCTATTCTCAATATATCTGTTAATATATAGATTAGATTTAGATTTATAGGATTTATATTTATCTCCTTGTATTGTAAATATAGTTTATCTCTATCTCTATGTTATAAGATTTCTGAATAGCTTTCTATATCTTATATATTCAATGTGTATCAATTACAACCAGACCTTAGAATATATATAGTCCTAACTCCTAAACTAAAAAGGAAATACAAATACAATACGACCATGACTCTAATAGGACTCTAATACAATCATGCCTCTAATAGGACTCTAAGTTAATTTGTAAGACTCACAATATATTTCACAATATATTCTCACACCCTCGCTCAAACTCAAGGTGTTTTGGCAGAAAACACGGAGAGTTTGCTAAGAAGAAACTGAAACCAAGTAATAGTGTGAGTCTTGGTGAAGAAGTCCGCAAGTTGCAAAGCTGAAGGGATGAAAGGAAGCGAGATAAAGGCAGACTGCAGATGTTGGCGAACAAAGTGACAATCAATCTCAATGTGTTTTGTTCGCTCATGGAAGACAATATTGTGGGCAATCTGAACAGCACTGCGGTTATCACAATAGAGAGAGAGATCGAAGAAGACTGAGAGACACCCAAATAAGAGAAAAGACAACGAAGCCAAACAATCTCAGCAGTGGCATGAGCCATAGCACGATACTCAGCTTCGGCAGTAGAGCGGGCAACGACTAATTGTTTCTTACTTTTCCAAGAGATCAAGGAATCACCAAGAAACATACAGAAACTAGACATAGACTTGCGATCAGTAACATCACCAGGCCAATCAGAGTTAGCATAGGCCACCAAGTCCAAAGAGGAAGTAGAGGACAATAGTAAGCCTTGAAATATGGTACCCTTGAGATAGCAAAGAATGCTAACCAAAGCAGCCCAATGGGTAGAACGAGGAGCAGAAACGAACTGACTAACCACATGAACAGCATAAGCAAGATTAGGGCAAGTGACAGTTAGATAAACTAAACAACCCACAAGCTCGCGATATAAAGTATGATCATCCAGAGGGACACCATCAGTGGAATTAAGCTTCACATTAAGCTCAATAGGTGTATCAGAAACCTTAGTATTGGTAAGACCAGCACGGTGAATGACTTCATTAGCATGTTTAGCCTGAGACAGAAAATAGCCCTTTGGAGAAGAAGCAACCTCAATACCAAGAAAATACCGTAATGGACCCAGATTTTTCATTTCGAAGGTACAGAAGAGATGCTGCTTGACCTCAGAGATAGCAGAAGAGTCAGAGCTAATGATAATCATATCATCCACATAGAGTAAGAGAGCAACAAAACCGACCAATGTATGTCTCAGAAATAAAGCAGAGTCGGAAGCAGAAGAATGAAACCCAAGCTCGGTAACAGCAGTCTGAAAGCGATCATACCAAGCACGAGGAGACTGCTTCAGACCATACAGAGCACGCCGAAGACGACAAACTTGGCCAGAGGAATGGAGAAGACTAGGAGGAGGACGCATGTAAACCTCCCCAGTGAGATGGCCATTAAGAAAAGCATTCTTAACATCTATCTGATAAAGAGGCCAAGAACGAATAGCAGCGACAGAGATCAAAGTACGGGCAATAGTCATCTTGGCAACTGGAGCAAATGTTTCCTCATAATCAATACCATACTTTTGAGAGAAACCTTTGGCAACCAGACGAGCTTTGTAGCGCTCAAGAGACCCATCAGAATGAGTCTTCACTTTGTAGACTCATTTACAACCAACCAAGTTCTTACCAGCAGGCAAAGGAACCAGCTCCCAAGTACTAGTTTTCTGTAGAGCAGACAACTCATCTTCCATAGCGTGAACCCAATGAGGGTCCTGACATGCCTCTTTGTAAGACTGAGATTCTGAAAAAGAGTGAATAGCAGACAAAAAAGTACGATAGGAAGCAGAAAAACATGTATTAGACCAATCTGACCTGTTTGGAGGATGATACGCTCAAGTAGGATATCGGTGTGTAGCATGATCAAAGTCGGCAGCAGCAGGAGGATCAACAGTAGGGGTAAAGACAACTGGTGGAAGAGGAGCCTTGCAACGAGAATAAACTAACAACAGAGAAGGAGAATAAACTGAAGGATGAGAAGCAGCCAGAGGTGAAGCAGGAGGAGAAGATAAAACAAGCTCAGGAGGAACTGTGGAGATGTACTCATCAGACGGTACCTCAGAAGGAAATGGGTCAATGTGAACCAAATCCTCTTTGGAAACTGGAACAGTGACAGGAGGAAGCTGAAAGTAAGGCAGACGTTCGAGAAAGGAAACATGACGAGAGACATAAAGACGACGGGAAATAGGGTCGTAACACCGATAGCCTTTCTGAGTAGGACTATAACCTAAAAAGACACAGAGGATAGACCGGGCACTAAGTTTGGTCCTATCTTTGCGGGGAAGAAGGACAAAACAGGCAGATCTAAACACACGAAGGAGGGTGTAGTTAGGAAGTTGGGAGAACAAAGCCTCATAAGGAGACCGACCAGAAAGAATGGGAGTGGGCATGCGATGGAGCAGAAAAGTAGCAGTAAGAACTGCCTCCCCCCAGAATGGGGCCGGAACTGAGGCAGAGAGAAGAAGAGACCTAGCTGTCTCAAGGAGATGACGGTGTTTACGCTCAGCGCGACCATTTTGGGCAGGTGTATCCGTATAGGAAGTTTGGTGAATAGTACCCAAATTGGCCAAATACTCAAAAAACTTAGTTTTAAAATATTTCCCACCCAAGTTAGACCGTAACACTTTAATAGTAGACCAAAACTGTGTAGTAATCATAGACTGAAAGGTACGGTATATCTGATAGAAATCAGACTTATGAGTCATAAGATAAACCCAAGTGTAGCAAGTGCAGTCATCAACAAATGACACATAGTATGCAGAACCCCCTTTGGTGAGAACAAGAGAAGGGCCCCAAACATCAGTATGAACTAAAGAAAATGGTGTATCAGATATAGAAGTGCTCTTACGAAAAGGTAAGGCTGTCATCTTGGCGAGTTTACACCCCTGACATTCAGTAAGTTCACTAGGAGAAACATTTCCCAAGATACCTGATTGAGCCAAAGACTGTAAGCGGTTAGCAGACAAATGCCCTAATCTAGAATGCCACAAGTAGAAAGGACTAGACAGAGATTCTAACTAAAAAGAGGAAAAGACAGTCGGAGAGGTTGTCAAAGGCAGATGCAAGCTCTCTACCACATAAAGGTCCCCAACTCTACAACCAGTCCCAATCTGTTGTTTAGACATTCGATCCTGAAGAAGACCCAAGCAAACCTGAATGAAGAGGGGAAACAATTGAGGCAGACATAGATGGCTGGGAGGTACACAATGTATGTTGACACTGACTAATCTGAGCAGTCAAGGAAGCTAAGTTAGGATCAGGAGTCGTAGCAGATACAGTAGAATCGGTGGGAGGCCGAACAATACTCAGAGGAGGAGCGCAGAACTTAATCGGCAATTACTGAGAAGACGAGGCAAACACAGACAAAGCAGACAAACGTCCCTTCTTGGGACAATGATACTTCCAATGACCTCTCTGATGGCAGAAGGCGCACTCGTCTGGAGCTAGTGGTCCTTTCTTGGGATTTGTTAAAGATTGAAGCTTATGGGTAGCTGACATCAAAGTGAACCAAAGTTATAGAATTTTGGGGTCAAATTATAACCACTATCTCAGTACTTAGAATACACAGGGGAGTGAGCCAGTCCAAGTGTAATAGTCAATGAGATTTTGGGGTGAAAGTGTAAATACCAACAAATCAATTATATGTATCATAGGGGACTGATTGCAAACCAGAGAAGATTCAAAAGACAAGACGGAGTCACGATGGCTGAAGACGATCGCGAGGTGAGTCGCGATGGTTGTGGACGACGGCGGAAGACGATCGCGACCTGAATAAGAAGTACGGTGATGACGTTCGCGAACCAGAGGGACTGAGTTAGCGAACCAGAAGGACCAGAACTGAGCCACAACGAAGCACGGGCTGAAGCTGATCTCGAGTTACTGATTATGACTG
Source organism: Camellia granthamiana (assembly GCA_036172215.1). Lineage (NCBI taxonomy): Eukaryota > Viridiplantae > Streptophyta > Magnoliopsida > Ericales > Theaceae > Camellia > Camellia granthamiana. Next base: position 82,970,210 of record CM069909.1, on the reverse strand, counting down.
AAGACGCGACCCACGAACTAGAGAGACCCACGAACCCTAAGTCACGACTGTGAAGAAGACCAAAGAACAGAGACGACTTCGAACAATCGGCGACAACTTCGAACAACAGGCGTGGACTTAGGGTTTTGAACAAGGCTCTGATACCATGTAAGATTTCTGAATAGCTTTCTGTATCTCATATATTCAATGTGTATCAATTATAATCAAACCTTAGAATATATATAGCCCTAACTCATAAACCAAAAAGGAAATACAAATACAATACTACCATGCCTTTAATAGGACTCTAATACAATCATGCCTCTAATAGGACTCTAAGTTAATTTGTAAGACTCACAATATATTTCACAATATATTCTCACATATCTTTATCTCTATCTCTATCTCTTTCTATACTTATCTAGGTTTGTAGACAACCTATAAATACAGGCTCTCCTATTGTATTCAATTCATTCAATATTTTTTCTTATTAGTTCTACAAACCCAATTAATAATCCTCTGTTTGGAAGCAACAAGATTTGAATTTGGTCATATTATGGCATTTGAAACTCAACAATTTCATGGGTATCAAATTTAGGTATAAAGTGATGTGTTATATTATCATATTATGAATCAAATTTTGTGATTCTCCGAAAAAAAAATTATATAGATTCATTCATCAGAATAATGTGTATTAACAATTACTCTAATAGGTGTCGTGTTTGATAGTGATAGCTCCAACTCTACTATATCATATCATTCTGTATACTTCTTTTCTATGCAATTTTTTTTTCAATGACACTACTAGTAATGTTATGGTCACATTATATTCAATTGCATTTCACTTTCATGTGTTATATTTCCACATCTTATAGTGATCAACAAGATACACAAAAATTTCATCACTATATCCAATTTCTTTCCATCAAAACCAACCTTCTATGAGCATAACATCATTTGAAATCATACAAGGAGAAGAAACTTGTAACGCCCCAAATTTCTAGCCCAAATGATAATACAACAATCATGGCTCTTTCAAGGAAAATTGAATATAAATCTCCAAACTTACATTACATGATACAATAGTTCTTCAAGCAACAATACATTAATCCAATAACAAGTAAATAAACAAATAAATACCCCCAAGGGTTTACAAGTTTCCAAGGCTTGAGTCTGGTACACAAAATGATTATTTAAACCCATACACATGCAGCCCTTGGCTTACACACAGAGTCACAATAAAATGAGAGTCTCGTACTCTCGATGCACATTTCCTCGCCTTTAGTTAGGCGGCATCACCACGTCTTTTCCTACACAAAAATCCCGTAAGGTGAGCATAAAACCCAGTAGGAAATCCTTAACAAAGTATATACATTTTATACAAGTCTCAAGAGATGAAATGCACATGCCATGCTATGCCCCTTTTTGAAGATAAATCACATTTTTATCTTTTGAAAACCATCATGCTCAATGATGTCATGCAATTCCAATTGTTTAAAACTTAACAATTTATTTCAAAAGCGGTAAATACGACTCTAGTAATCCATATGTCGGTGTCTGCAAGTAGACTATACAAGTACTACCAAATTGTCATTTTTACCGGTATTAACTGGAAGGCTCGACACCTATCCGCGCGGGTTTTCGGTCTTTCACCCTAGACTCTCAGGCCAACTTATTCAATATCATCTACACCACCTATCAAGACTTACCAACGTATTTACCCTAAAATCATTTCATAAAAACTTGTTTCTCAACATTATTTTCTCAATGTAAGTTTTCAAATCAACTTTCAAAGTTTAATGTAATCAAATGAATTGTTATGTCAATAACACAAGATGAATATAAATACTTTTATTCCAATTCATCATCCAAGGAATAACACAATTCCCTCTTCTCAAGTATCCTCAACAATTAGTCATTTCAAGACTATTTCAACGTTTTGAACAATAATTTCCAAAATGAACAACAATTCTCATATTCCCTTAAATTTATCATTTATATAAATATAAATAAGAAATTTTTCAAACATCATTTATTTTGACACACAAAATAAATAAAACAATATCATTCATGGGTTTTCAGTCTCTTTAAAAAAATTCTCAAATTTTAGGTTTTCTCACCAAAACTATACAACTCAAATCCTTTGAAAGAAAACTTTCTAAAATCATCTTTTCTTCAATCAACGAAGATCAAAATCTATAAGATCATTTTAAAAGAACAAGAGACAAACCTACTTTCAAAATCGCTCAACTTCTTGAATTAATAATCAATTTTCAAAGCTATTGAAGGATGATTTCGAAAATCATATAGATCATGCAAAAACATATATATAACTCTAAAAAAATCCTACCTCAAGTTTTGAAGAAGAAATGAGATGAAACCTCCAAAATCAATGGTGTCGAAACTCGATCTTCATCGCACACAACGAAGCCCTCGAGATGATAACCAACTTTGGTGAAGAACATATGTCTAAATCCCAATGGATTTGGAGAAATCAAAGAGAGAAGATGACTTCTAGAGAGAGAAGCTCCTGATCTGGAAATTTGGAGAGTTTTAGAGAGAGAGAGGACTGAAAAAGTGATCTGAAATATCAGATTCACGAACTGATATAACATGGTCCGCTCGAGCGTGAAATGCCCCGCTCGAGCGTCAAATACACTGACCCAGTACTTTTGTAGACAGGTCAAACTTCTGAAACCAAACATTCTCCGCTCGAGCGCATAAACAGCCGCTAGAGCGGGCAAGTAACTTCGAATGCATTTTGCATTTTTGCTTCGGGGGCGCTACCCCTCGACCCCACCGGCCCAGTCGAAGTAGCAAAACATGAAAGAAGGATCGAAACCGGGATCGCTACAACCTTTCCCCCTTAAAAAATTTTGTCCCCAAAATTTCAAATCAAACTACTCAAACAAAGGGGTTTCTAGCGATCAAAGCCACGCAATTTCATTTTCAAATCACAATACTAACTCTCAACCAAATTTCACCATTTCCACCATGGTTATCTCATTAACAACAACCTCCCAAATATGCATAAACATGAAATTTCCTAAAAAGTAATGGCAACTCTCAACAACCTTATGCTTAAAACAACAACGCACATATCAACATGTGGTTAACAACTTTAAATACGGTTCCCTCAACACTAGGGAATATTACAAAGAAAAGCAACTTAAGTATTTTCAAACAAATCTGGATATTTGGAGCGGACTTCTGCCTCCCGTTCCCACGTTGCTTCTTCAGCCCCATGGTGTCTCCACAACACCTTTACGAATGATATAGTTTTGCCTCGTAGCACTTGCTCTCGGGTATCTAATATTTGAACCGGTCGTTCTTCGTAAGAGGCATCCTCATCTACCTTCAAGTCAACCCAATCAAGAACATGAGAAGGGTCGGGTTCATACTTCTTAAGCATAGATACATTAAATACGTTGTGAACTCCCGAAAGTTGTAGTGGTAAAGCTAACCGGTATGCCACTTTCCCAATTCACTCTAAGATCTCAAAAGGCCCAATGAACCTTGGAGATAATTTACCACTCTTACCAAATCTCATCAAGCCCCGTCTTGGTGAGATTTTTAGAAACACATGGTCACCAACTTCAAAAGATAAAGGTTGTCTACTCTTATTGGCATAACTCTTTTGTCGGCTTTGGGCCATAGCTAACCTCTTCCGAATAAGAACAACTTTCTCGGTTGTCTCTCTAACAATTTCCGAACCCAGTAACGGTGCATCACCCACTTCAGCCCAACAAACCAGTGATCTACAAGGTCGGCCATACAAGGCCTCAAATGGTTCCATCCCAATACTAGCTTGGTAACTATTGTTGTAAGCAAACTCAATCAATGGTAAGTCTCTTTCCCAAGGCCCCTTAAAATCAAGGATCCAAGCTCTAAGCATGTCCTCCAAAATCTGAATGGTACGTTCCGACTGTCCATCGATTTGAGGATGATAAGCGGTGCTAAGAGCCAACTTAGTTCCCAATGCCTCTTAAAGGCTTTGCCATAACTGGGTTCAGCCCCAATCGAAGTGGCAAAACATGAAAGAAGGATCGAAACCGGGATCGCTACAAAACTAGAGAGCAAGAATGTGGTAGTGGAGAAGTGGTGAAGAAGCCTACTGAAACCATCAAAGAAGAGTTTTATTGGGCAGCGCCAAAAGAACATGAAAGAAGGGAACATCAAGGAGGTGGTAGGACATTTGCAGCCATTGTAGAGACCATCAGTTTTGGGACTTGAAAGGGGAATTACTGAAATAATAGTTATCTTCATCAATTGAGTTTTCTCCCTTCCCTGTCTTAGTGTCATAATAACTTTGTTGGATGAAATTTTCATTTCAAACAGAACTTGAGTTAGATAATTACAGTTGTAGTTTGTCATTCAAGAAAGGTTTTTTCATATCTTTATTATGTGATATACTTTGGAAGATCAATGTGATATATTTTGTGTAGTAAAAATCTCATGAAATGTGCAATTAGTTAAATTCTTTGGTTTATACTCTGTTTCCAAAGTTGTAGTATGAACTTTGATATTTTATTTCATATTCTAGCAGCAGAAGAAAGAAGGGAAAAAAAAAAAGAAGTGGCGTTTAATGACATCATTGTGACATCACACGTTAGTTTGGGACAAAAGCAGGACGGACGTCAAAGTTTTTGCACGACGTTTTTCAAACGTTGGAAAACAATTGTGGCGGCCATATCAGCAACAAAAACATTTGTGCAAGCTCTCCGGTGCCAACTTAGTGTTGAGATTGTTGAATCTTTGCTATGATGTTCTCGGTATCTTTTGCCTTTATTGTTTGTTGTCAATTGAATGTATTATTGCTTGTTTATTATCAATAAACTGCTTTTTTGCTGTTTAAAAAATATATATATATATATAATTTTCAATTGATAAAGATTGTATATTTAGGGACCAAATTTTTTTTAATTGCCCAAAACCCTATTTTCAACAACTAAAACTAAATTAGTTGCCAAAAGAAAAATAAATACCAACCAAATTATTTTTAGTAACTGAAAATTGTACCTTTGCCGACCACATTTTTTTAGTTGCTAAACTGTAACGCCCCAAATTTTTAACCCAAATGATAATACAACAATCATGGCTCTTTCAAGAAAAATTGAATATTAATCTCCAAACTTACATTACAGGATACAATAGTTCTTCATGCAACAATACATTAATCCAACAAGTAAATAAACAAACAAATGCCCCCAAGGGTTTTACAAGTTTCCAAGGCTTGAGCCTGGTTACACAAAACGATTATTCAAACCCACACACATACAGCCCTTGGCTTACATACAGAGTCACAGCAAAATGAGAGTCTCGTACTCTCCATACACATTTCCTCGCCTCTAGTTAGGCGGCATCACCACATCTTTTCCTGCATAAAAATCCCGTAGGGTGAGCATAAAGCCCAGTAGGAAATCCTTAACAAAGTATATACATTTTATACCAGTCTCAAGAGACACTACAAGAATTTTCACTTTTGGCCACTAAAGTTTTAGTCGCCAAAAGTCAAATTTTAGTCACCGATGAGCTTTAGCGACTAAATTTTTTGGTCGCAAAATTAGTAGCCAAAGAGTAGTCGGGAAAGCTAATTGGCGACTAAACTTATTTTAGTCGCCAAATGTATTCATTTGCCGACTAAATATTTAGTCGCCAAAAGGTTGGAAAATTAATTAAATAATACATTTTCGCCGACCAAATTTTTTGCCGCCAAAAGCCTCAATTATTGTTAACGACCAAAGATTTAGTCGTGGAAAAAGTTTTTAGCTACTGAATTTATTAGTCGCCTAAAGTAAGTACTAGTGTTTTGGCTACCAAAATTTTAGTCGCCTAAAGTCAAACTTTTTTGGCTACTAAAATTTTAGTCGGCAAATAGTATTTGTTTTGGCTACTAAAAATTTAGTCCCCTAAACTCCCACATTTTTTGCTACTAAATTTTTAGTCGGAAAAAGTGTTTTTATTCTTCAACTTTTGTTTTTAGCTACGAAATATTTTAGTCACCAAATGTTTGATTTTCTTTTGGTTACAAAACTTTTAGTAGCCAAATGTTTGATTTTCTTTTGTTTACAAAATTTTTAGTAGCCAAATATTTGATTTTCTTTTGGCTACAAAATGTTTAGTCGCCAAATGTTTGATTTTTTTTTTTTTTTTGCTACAAAACGTTTAGTCGACAAAAACATGATATTATGTTTTATTGCAAATATTATAATGTGTTCATAACTTGTCTGTATTTCATACAACATGTAATACGTATATAAATAAAATGATACAAAAACTATCAATCATTACACAATCTGCATCCGTATACAAAAAATAAATAACTTTAACTGTTCAAGTACATACAAACCAACCATTGTCCAAACTAAAATAATAATTCCATACAAAATATAGAATCATACAAAAAGCAAAGCCCTCTATATACAAAAATTACATTTACTACCATGTGAAATGACCATTTGGCATGGTACAAATTATCATCGTAATCTATACTACGACAAAAGGTGATGTATGTACCAAGACAAAAGTACATTTATGTACCACGACAAAAAATCATATATATGTACGGCGACAAAATGTGATCTATGTACCATGCCAGTAATTATCTGTTGGCTGCTAAAAGTTTTCTGTATCAGTAATAGTTAACTGCGCAAAAGCCGGGGATGACAAAAGTATTATATTACTTCTATACAAAAGTACAATTTCTTCTCCATACACCAAAATATTTCTCTGAAAGTCCACGCAACAAAGTCATCTACAAAAAAAAAAAATTAGAATTGGACCAAAAAATGCCCAACTTCATGAATGAATTTGGCAACAAGTGACAAATAAATATAAGTGAGAAGAAACCTTCTATGATGAATCAATTATCAGTCTTTCTACAGTCTTTATAAAGTCTTTTGTTGTAAGGAACATTGTTAATGTAGAACAATCATTATTAAATCTTTCATTACTAACATAAAGCTAATGTAACAATCTTCTATTTATATGCAACAAGTATCCAAATTCTGTGGCTAAACCAATATCAAAGCCCAATGTGACTAGAAAGTATTCTTTTTACCAACTTCCTCATTATTTGTTTATAAAAGGCACTTGAATCATTAAATTGGATATAAAACCATCCCTACTTATTAATGTCTGTCAGTGCCATTTCATTCAGGATATTAGAACATGTGAGGAAAATAATAACAAAAATAAATTTCAATCATAAAAGGAAATATGTAGAAACGTATGTTGAGACACCTATAAATGGTTCATCAAAGAAAGAATACTTGATATCTCATGAAGCACATGGCCTCAGAAACACCATTCACAGTTTGATACTTGTACGAAAGCTTAAATATAATATAACACACTTGGGTACGTTCAAGAAATTAATATAATATAACAAGGCGCAAACTAAGTTAATATTGGTTTCTGAATATTTTACCCATAATTTTCCATTACTATACATCTCCAATACATTCCGTCAGTTGTCACAAGTCCTATTTGTAATGGGGAAGATGCCTGTGAGAGTCACACGAAGGTTCGGGGCTGTTTTGAAGTTCCACCCCCGAAATGCCCTTTTCTAACTAAGTTTTGGGCGTATTAGGCTCTAACTCCCAACCTACAGGTCCGAATAACATTCTGTCAGTTGTTACAAGTCATATTTGGCAAGGGGAGCCACTTATGTCAGCCACACAGCGGTTCGGGGGCTGTTTTCAATTTTTGCCCCCGAAACGCACTTTTTCAACTAAGTTTTGGGCGTATTCGGCTCTAACTCCCAACCAACGGGTCTGAATAACATTCCGTCAGTTGTCACAAGTCATATTTGGCACGGAGAAGCTGTCTGTATCAGCCACACGGCGATTTGGAGGCTGTTTTAAACTTTTGGCCCCGAAACGCCCTTTTTTCGACTAAGTTTTGGGCGTATTCGGCTCTAACTCCCAACCTACGGATTCGAATAACATTCTGTCAGTTCTCACAAGTCATATTTGGCATGTGGAAGCTGCCCGTTTCGGCCACACGGTGGTTCGGGTGCTGTTTTGAATATTCACCCCCGAAACCCCCTTTTTCGACTAAGTTCTGGGCGTATTCAGCTCTAACTCCCAACCAATGGGTCTGAATAACATTTCGTCAGTTGTCACAATTCATATTTGGCATGGGGAATCTTTCCGTATAAGCCACATGGTGGTTTGGGGGCTGTTTTGAATTTTTGGCCCGAAAACGCCCCTTTTCGACTAAGTTTTAGGCGTATTCAACTCTAACTCCCAACCTACGAGTCCGAAAAACATTCCGTCAGTTCTCACAAGTCATATTTGGCATGTGGAAGCTGCCTGTGTCGGCCACAAGGTAGTTCAGGTGCTATTTTGAATTTTTGCCCCCGAAACGCCCTTTTTTGACTAAATTTTGGACGTATTCGGCTCAAAATCTCAACCTACGGGTCCGAATAACATTCCGTCAGTTGTCACAAGTCAAATTTGGCATGGAGAAGCTTCTCGTGTCATCCACAAGGCGGTTCAAAGGCTGTTTTGAATTTTTTCTCTCGAAAGGCCCTTTTTCGACTAAGGTTTGGGCGTATTCGGCTCTAAATTCCAACCTAAGGGTCCGAATAACATTTCGTCAGTTGTCACAAGTCTTGTTTGGCATGGGGAAGCTGTTCATGTTGGCTACACAGCGCTTCAAGGGCTGTTTTGAATTTTCGCCCCGAAACGCCATTTTTCGACTAAGTTTTGGGCATATTCGGCTCAAAATCCCAACCTACGGGTCCGAATAACATTCTGTCAATTATCACAAGTCATATTTGGCATTGGGAAGCTGCCAGTGTCAGCCACACGGTGAATCGGGGGCTGTTTTGAATTTTCACCCCCGAAACATCCTTTTTCGACTAAGTTTTAGGTGTATTCGGCTCTAACTCCCAACCAACGGGCCCGAATAACATTCTGTCAGTTTTCAAAAGTGATATTTGGCTTGGGGAAGCTGCCCGTGTCAGCCACCCGGCGGTTCGAGGGCTGTTTTTAATTTTTGCCCCCGACAGGCCCTTTTTCGACTTACTTTTTGGTGCATTCGGCTCTAACTTCCAACCTACGGGTGCAAATAACATCCCGCCAGTTGTCACAAGTCATATTTGGCAAGGGGAAGCTGCCCGTCTCAGCCACGTGGCGGTACGGGGGTTGTTTTGAATTTTCACCCCCAAAACACCCTTTTTCAACTAAGTTTTGGGTGTATTCGGCTCTAACTCTCAACCTACGGGTCCGAATAAAAATCCGTCTATTGTCACAAGTCATATTTGGCATGGGGAAGCTGCCCGTATCAGCCACATGGCGGTTCGGGGGCTGTTTTAAATTTTTGCCCCCGAAATGCCCTTTTTCAACCAAGTTTTGGGCGTATTCGGCTCTAAATACTAACCTACGGGTCCAAATAACATTCCGTCAGTTGTCACAAGTCATATTTGGCATGGGAAAGCTTCCCGTGTTAACCACACGGCGTTTCGTGGGCTGTTTTGAATTTTCATCCGCCAAAACGCCATTTTTCGAGTAAGCTTTGGGCGTATTCGGCTCTAACTCCCAACCAACGGGTCCGAATAACATTCCGTCAATTGTCACAAGTCATATTTGGCATGGGGAAGTTTCCCATGCTGGCCACACAGCAGTTCAAGGGCTGTTTTGAATTTTCGCCCCCCGAGACGCCCTTTTCGACTAAGTTTTGGGCGTATTCGGCTTTAAATCCCAACCTACGGATCCGAATAACATTCCGCCAATTGTCACAAGTCATATTTGGCATGGGGAAGCTGCATGTGTCAGCCACACGGCGGTTTGGGGGCTGTTTTGAATTTTCGCCCCCAGAACACCCTTTTTCGACTAAGTTTTGGTTGTATTCGGCTCTAATTCCCAACCTACGGGTCCGAATAACATTCCGTCAGTTGTCACAAGTCATATTTGAGATGAGGAAGCCGCCTGTGCCAGCCACAGGGCAATTCAGGGGCTGTTTTCAATTTTTGCCCCCGAAACGCCACTTTTCGACTAAGTTTTTGGCGTATTTGGCTCTAACTTCTAACCTACGGGTCCGAATAACATTCCGTCAGTTGTCACAAGTCATATTTGGCATGGGAAAGCTGGCCGTGTCAGCTAGACGGCGATTTGGGGGCAATTTTGAATTTTCGCCACCGAAACGCCTTTTTTTGACTAAGTTTTGAGCGTATTCAGCTCTAACTCCCAAACTATGGTCCTGAATAACATTCTGTCAGTAGTCACAACTCATATTTGGCATGGGGAAGCTGCTCGTGTCAGTCACACGGCGGTTCAAGGGCTCTTTTGAATTATCGCCCCCGAAACGCCCTTTTTCGATGATGTTTTGGGCGTACACGGCTCTAAATCCCAACCTACGGGTCCGAATAACATTTTGTCAGTTGTCACAAGTCATATTTGGCATGGGAAAGCTGGTCGTCTCAGTCACACGGTGGTTCGGGAGCTGTTTTAAATTTTCGCCGTCGAAACGCCCTTTTTCGACTTTGTTTTGGGGGTATTCGACTCTAATTACCAACCTACGTTTCCGAATAACATTCCGTCAGTTGTCACAAGTCATATTTGGCATGGAAAAGCTGTTCGTGTTGGCCACACGGCGGTTCAAGGGTTGTTTTGAATTTTTGCCCTTGAAACGCCCTTTTTCGACTAAGTTTTGGGCGTATTCGGCTCTAAATCCAAACCTACGAGTCCGAATAACATTCCGTCAGTTGTCACAAGTCATATTTGGCATGGGGAAGCTGCTCGTGTCAGCCACACGGCAGTTAAGGATTTGTTTTGAATTTTCGCCCACGAAACACCTTTTTCGACTAAGTTTTGGGCATATTCGGCTCTAACTCCCAACCTAAGAGTTCGAATAACATTTCGTCAGCTGTCACAAGTCATATATGGCATGGGGAAGCTGCCCGTGTCAGCCTCACGGCGGTTTGTGTTCTTTTTTGAATTTTTCCCCCCAAAATGCCTTTTTTCGACTAACTTTTGGGTGTATTCAGCTCTTAATCCCAACCTATGGGTCTGAATAACATTCTGTCAGTTGTCACAAGTCATATTTGGCATGGGGAAGCTGTCCGTGTCAGCCACATGGTGGTCCGGGGGTTGTTTTGAATTTTCACCCCCGAAATGCCTTTTTTCGACTAAGTTTTGGGTGTATTCGGCTCTAACTCCCAACCTACGTGTCCGAATAACATTCCGCCAGTTGTCACAAGTCATATTTGGCATGGGAAAGCTGCCCGTGTCAGCCATACGGCAGTTCAGCAGATGTTTTGAATTTTCGCCCGCGAAACACCTTTTTTCGACTAACTTTTTGGGTCTATTCGGCTCTAACTCTCAACCTACAGGTCCGAATAACATTTCGTCAGCTATCACAAGTCATATTTTGCATGGGGAAGCTGCCCGTTTTAGCCACACGGCTGTTTAGGGACTGTTTTTGTATTTTTGCCCCCGAAATGCCCTTGTTAGACTAAGTTTTGGCTGTATTCGGCTCTAACTCCCGACCTACGAGTCCGAATAACATTCCGTCAGTTGTCACAAATCATATTTGGCATGGGGAAGCTACCCATGCAGCCACATGGCAGTTCGAGGGCTGTTTTAAATTTCCACCCCCGGAACGACCTTTTTCGACTAAGTTTGGAGCGTATTCTGCCCTGACTCCCAACCTATGGGTCCAAATAACATTCCGTCAGTTGTCACAAGTCATATTTTGCATGGGGGAGCTGCCGTGTTAGCCACATGGTGGTTCAGGGGCTGTTTTGAATTTTTGCCCACGAAACGCCTTTTTTCAACTAAGTTTTGGGCGTATTCGGCTCTAACTCCCAACCTACGAGTCCGAATAACATTCCGTCAATTCACACAAGACATATTTGGCATAGGGAAGCTGCCCGTGTTGGCTACACGGCAGTTCAAGGGTTGTTTCGAATTTTTGCCTCCGAAACGCCCTTTTTCGACTAACTTTTCGGCGTATTCGGCTCTAAATCTCAACCTATGGATCCGAATAACATTATGTCAGTTCGCACAAGTTATGTTTGGCATGGGGAAGCTTTCGTGTCTGCCACATGATGGTTTAAGGGTTGTTTTGAATTTTCACCCCCGAAACGCCCTTTTTCAATTAAGTTTTGGGCGTATTCGGCTCTAACTCCTAACCTACGGGTGCGAAATACATTCCGTCAGTTGTCACAAGTCAAATTTGGCACGCGAAAGCTTCTTGTGTCGGCCACACAGCTGTTCAAAGGCTGTTTTGACTTTTCAACCCCGAAACGCTCTTTTTTAACTAAGTTTTGAGCGTATTTGGCTCTCAATCCCAACCTACGGGTTCGAATAACATTCCGTCAATTGTCACAAATTATATTTGGCATAGGGAAGTTGCTCGTGTCAGACGCACGGCGGTTCGGCGACTGTTTTGAATTTTCGCACCAAACCACCATTTTTCGACTAAGTTTTAGGGCGTATTCGGCTTTAACACCCAACCTACGGGTCCGAATAACATTCCGTCAGTTGTCACAAGACATATTTGGCATAGGGAAGCTGCCCGTGTCAGCCACATGGCGGTTCTGGGGCTGTTTGAATTTTTGCCCCAAAACGCCCTTTTTCGACAAAATTTTGAGCGTATTCGGCTCTAACTCCCAAACTACGGGTCCGAATAACATACCGTTAGTTGTCACAAGTCATATATGGCATGGGGAAGCTGCCCGTGCTAGTCACACCGCGGTTCAAGGTTAGTTTTGAATTTTCGCCCCCGAAACGCTATTTTTCGACTAAGTTTTGAGCGTATTCGGCTCTAACTCCCAACCAACGGGTCTGAATAAAATTCCGTCAGCTGTCACAAGTCATATTTGGCATGGGAAAGCTGCCCGTGTATGCCACATTCCAGTTCCGAGGCTGTTTTGAATTTTCGACCTTGAAACGCCTTTTTTCGACTAAATTTTGGGCGTATTTGGGTTTAACTCCCAACCTACGGGTCCGAATAACATTCCGTCCATTTTCACAAGTCATATTTTGCATGGGGAAGTTGTTCGTGTTGGCCACACGGCAGTTCAAAGGTTTTTTTGAATTTTCGACTCCGAAACGCCCTTTTTCGACTAAGTTTTGGGCGTATGCAGCTCTAAATCCCAACCTACGGGTTCGAATAACATTCCGTCAGTTGTCACAAGTCATATTTAGTATGGGGAAGCTACCCGTGTCAGCCACACCGTCGTTCGGGGACTTTTTTCAATTTTTGCCCCCGAAACGCCCTTTTTCAACTAAGTTTTGGGCGTATTCAGCTCTAACTCCCAACCTACATGTGCGAATAACATTCTGTCAGTTGTTACAAGTCATATTTGGCATGGGGAAGCTGGCCGTGTCAGCCATACGGTGGTTCGGCAGATGTTTTGAATTTTCGCCTTCGAAACACTTTTTTCCGACTAACTTTTTGGGTGTATTCAGCTCTAACTCCCAACCTACGGGTTCGAATAACATTCCGTCAGTTGTCACAAGTCATATTTGGCATGGGGAAGCTACTCGTGTCAGCCACTTGGTGGTTCGGGGGTTGTTTTGAGTTTTCGCACGTGAAACACCTTTTTTCGACTAACTTTTTGGGTCTATTCGGCTCTAACTCCCAACCTACGGGTCCGAATAACATTCCGTCAGTTGTCACAAGTCATATTTGGCATGGGGAAGCTACTCGTGTTGGCCACACAGCGGTTCAGGGGCTGTTTTGAATTTTCGCTCCCGAAACACCCTTTTTTGACTAAGTTTTGGGCGTATTCGGCTCTAAATCCCAACCTACGGGTCCGAATAAAATTTCGTTACCTGTCACAAGTCATATTTGACATGGGTAGCTGCTCGTGTTGGCCACATAGCGGTTCAAAGGCTGTTTTGAATTTTCGCCCCCAAAACGCCTCTTTTTCGACTAAGGTTTGGACGTATTCGGATCTAAATCCCAACCTACGGATCCGAATAACATTCCGTCAATTGTCACAGGTCATATTTGGCATGGGGAAGCTTCTCGTGTCAGCCACATAGCAGTTCGAGGGCTATTTGGAATTTTCGGCCCCGAAACGCCATTTTTCGACAAAGTTTTAGGCGTATTCGACTCTAACTCCCAGCCTACAGGTCCGAATAACATTCCGTCGGTTGTCACAAGTTATATGTGGCATGGGGAAGCTGCCCGTGTCAACCACATCGCAGTTTGGGGGCAATTTTAAATTTTCACCCCCGAAACGCCTTTTTTCAACTAAGTTTTTAGCGTATTCGGCTCTAACTCCCAAACTATGGGTCCGAATAACATTTTGTTAGTTGTCACAAGTCATATTTTGGCATGGGGAAGCTGCTCGTGTCAGCCACACCGCGGTTAAAGGGTGGTTTTGAATTTTCATCCCCAAAACGCCTTTTTCCGATTAAGTTTTGGGCGTATTCGGCTCTAAATCCCAACCTACGGCTCCGAATAACATTCCGTCAGTTGTCACAAGTTATATTTGGCATGGGAAAGCTGGTCGTGTCGGCCATAGGGCGGTTCGTGGTCTATTTTAAATTTTCACCGCCGAAACGCCATTTTTTGACTAAGTTTTGGGCATGTTCTGCTAGAAAACCCAACCTACGGGTCCGAATAACATTCCGTCAGTTATCACAAATCATATTTGGCTTGGGGAAGCTGTTTGTGTTACCCACACGGCGGTTCAAGGGTTGTTTTGAATTTTCGCCCCCAAAACGATTTTTTTAATTATGTTTTGGGCGTATTTGGCTCTAAATCCCAACCTACGAGTCTGAATAACATTCCGTCAATTATCACAAGTCATATTTTGCGTGGGAAAGCTGCCCGTGTTAGCCACACAGCGATTCAGGGGCAATTTTGAATTTTAGCCCCCAGAACACCCTTTTTCGACTAAGTTTTGGGCATATTCAGCTCTAACTACCAACTTACAGTTTCGAATAACATTCCTTCAGTTGTCACAAGTCATATTTGGCATGGGGAAGCTGCCCGTGTCAGCCACACGGTGGTTCGAATTCGGTTTTGAATTTCCGCGCACCGAAACGCCTTTTTCGACCAAGTTTCTGGCCTATTCCACTCTAAATCCCAAGGTATGGGTCCGAATAACATTCCGTCAGTTGTCACAAGTCATATTTTGCTTGGAGAAGCTACCTGAGTCAGCCACACGGTGTATCGGCGGCTATTTTGAATTTTCGACCACGAAGCGCCCTTTTTCGACTAAGTTTTGGGCATATTCGGCTCTAACTCCCAACCTACGATTCCGAATAACATTTCGTCAGTTGTGACAAGTCATATTTGGCATGGGGAAGCTGCCTGTGTCGACCACAACGGTGATTCTGGGGCAGTTTTGAATTTTCGCCCCTGAAACACTTTTTTTCGATTAAGATTTGGGCGTATTCGACTCTAAATCCCAACCTATGGGTCCGAATAACATTTCATTAGTTGTCACAAGTCATATTTGGCATGGGGAAGCTGCTCGTATCGGCAAAATGGTGGTTCAAAGGCTGTTTTGAATTTTCGCCCTTGAAATGTCCTTTTCCGACTAAGTTTTGGATGTATTCGGCTCTAAATCTCAACCTACGGGTCCGAATAACATTCCGTCAGTTGTCACAATTCATATTTGCCATGGGGAAGTCGTTTGTATTGGCCACAAGGCGGTTCAACGGCAGTTTTGAATTTTGGGCCCCGAAATACCCTTTTTTTACTATGTTTTGGGCGTATTCGGCTCAAAATCCCAACCTACAGATCTGCATAACATTCCGTCAGTTGTCACAAGTCTTATTTGGCATGGAGAAGCTGCCCGTGTCAGGCACACAGTGGTTCGGGAGTTGTTTTGAATTTTTGCCCCCGAAATGCCTTTTTTCGACTAAGTTTTGGGCGTTTTCGGCTCTAACTCCCAACCTACGAGTCCGAATAACATTCCGTCAGTTGTCACAAGTCATATTTGGCGTGGGGAAGCTACCCGTGTCAGCCATGAAGGTTCGGGGGTTGTTTTAAATTTTTGCCCCCAAAATGCCTTATTTCGACTAAGTTTTGGGCATATTCGGCTCTAACTCCCAACCTATGGGTCCGAATAACATTCCATTAGTTGTCACAAGTCATATTTGGCATGGGGAAGCTGCCCGTGTCGGCCACACGATAGTTTGGGGGCTGTTTTGAATTTTCGCCCCTGAAATGCCCTTCTTCGACTAAGTTTTGGGCGTATTCGGCTCTAAATCCTAGCCTACGGGTCTGAATAATATTCCGTCAGTTGTCACATGCCATATTTGGCATGGGGAAGCTGCTCGTGTCGGCCACGTGGCGGTTCAAAGGCTGTTTTGAATTTTCGCCCCCGAAATGCCCTTTTTCGACTAAGTTTTAGGCATATTCAGCTCTAAATCCCAACCTACGGGTCCAAATAACATTCTGTCAATTGTCACAAGTCATATTTGGGATAGGAAAGCTGTTCGTGTTGGCCATACAGCGGTTCAAGGGCTGTTTTGAATTTTTGCCCTCGAAACGCCCTTTTTCGACTAAGTTTTGGTCGTATTCGGCTCTAACTCCTAACCTACGGGTCCGAATAACATTCCGTCAGTTGTCACAAGCCATATTTGGCATGGGGAAGCTGCACGTGTCAGCCATATGGCGATTCGGGGGCTATTTTGAATTTTCACCCCTGAAACGCCCTTTTTCGACTAAGTTTGGGGCGTATTCGGCTTTAACTCCCAGCCTACGGGTCCGAATAACATTCTGTTAGTGGTCACAAGTTATATTTGGCATGAGGAAGCTGCCCGTGTTATCCACATGGCGGTTCGGGGGCAGTTTTGAATTTTCGTCTCCTAAACGCCCTTTTCGACTAAGTTTTGGGCGTATTCGGCTCTAACTCCTAACCTACGGGTCCGAATAACATTCTGTCAGTTTTCACAAGTCATATTTGGGATGGGGAAGCTGCCCGTGTCAGCCACACGGTAGTTTGGGGGCTGTTTTGAATTTTCATCGCCGAAACGCCTTTTTTCGACTAAGTTTTTGGCGTATTCGGCTCTAAATCTCAACCTACAGGTCCGAATAACATTCCGTCAGTTGTCACAAGTCATATTTGACATGGGGAAGCTGCCCATGTCGGCCACACAGCGGTGCAAATGTTGTTTTGAAAGAAAATCACATCTTCATCTATGAAAGCCATCATGCTCAATGATATCATGCAATTTCAATTCTTCAAAACTTAACAATACATTTCAAGAGCGGTAAATACAACTCTAGTAATCTCTAGATTGGTGTCTGCAAGTAGACTCTACAAGTACTACCAGTATGTCTTTTTTGCCAGCATTGACTGGAATGCTCAACACCTATAATCTGTCATTTTTACCAGTATTAACTGGAAGTCTCGACACCTATTCAATTTCATTTACACCACCTGTCAAGACTTAACACCGTATTTACCCTAAAAGCAATTCATGGAAACTTGTTTCTCAACATTCTTTTCTCAATGCAAGTTTTCAAATCAATTTTCAAAGTTTAATGCAATAAAATGAGTTGATATGCCAATAACACAAGATGAATATAAATACTTTTATTCCAATTCATCATCCAAGGAATAACACAATTCCTTCTTCTCAAGTATCCTCAACAATTAGTCATTTTAAGACTATTTCAACTTTTTGAACAATAATTTCCAAAATGAACAACAATTCTCATATTCCCTGAAATTGATCATTTATATAAATATAAATAAGAAATTTTCCAAACATTCATTTATTTTGACACACAAAATAAATAGAACAATATCATTCATGGATTTTCAGTCTCTTTAAAAAAAATTCCCAAATTCTAGGTTTTCTCACCAAAACTATACAACTCAAATCTTTTGAAAGAAAACTTTCCAAAATCATCTTTTTCTTCAATCAATGAAGATCAAAACCCATTAGAACATTTTAAAAGAACAAGAGACAAACCCACTTTCAAAATCGCTCAACTTCTTGAATTAACAATAAATTTTCAAAGCTATCAAAGGATGATTTTGAAAATCATCTAGATCTTGCAAAAATATATATATAACTCTAAGAAAATCCCTACCTCAAGTTTTGAAGAAGAAATGAGATGAAACACCCAAAATCAACGGTGTCGAAACTCGATCTTCACCATACACAATGAAGCCCTCGAGAAGTTAACCAACTTTGATGAAGAACCTATGGCAGAACTCTAATGGATCTTGAGAAATCAAGGTTTTGATCCAATTTGGCATAGGGAAATTGTAACGCCCGCATCCTTTGATTCTTTGGAGAGTGTGTTTAATATCCTTATTTTTATCTTGGAAGTCTTTGGAGTTATTGTCTATTGGTTTTGAAGGAGTACAATCCGATTTAAACTCGTTGGGTTTGTTCGTTCGCGTTTGTTCTTGTCAAAAGTTCCTTGGAAACTTAGAAATTTTGCCTTGGGGTCGACACTAGACTTCCTAAGAGTCAACCCTTACCTGTTGGTGAAGTTTATGGGGGTATTACTGGAAAATAGGGTAGACGCCAGTCTGGGGAGAGTCGACCCTCTTATGTTGCAAAATTTCTGTGTTAGTTGTCGGAAAATAGGGTCGACCCCCTCCTGTCTAAGGGTCGACCCCCTTGCTTGTACCAGATTGCCTTTTCTACATAAAGGGTCAACCCCCTTGCCCAAAAGGTCAACCCCTGCGTGTTTTTTTTTTCCAGATTTTTGGGCTGGTTTGGGCCCTACATTTTGGGAGTTTTGACTTGTTCCTTTCATTTGACTTTGGGGCTATTATTCTATTATTACCTTGCTACTATAAATAGGCTCGAAACATATTTTATTTCACTTTTTCTTCCCTTTCCTCTCTCTCAAACCGTGAGTTTTGTTCTCTCTCTCTAAACTCAAGCTTTTGGCACTAAGATCCCTAGATCTACTCACCTAGAGTGATCTTTTCACCATGGTCCTTTGAGAAAAAATGTAGATCTCGTCAAGGGCATCCTTTTAGTCCGAAGAGTTCGTGGTTTCGTCAATATTGATGTTTGAGTCGTCATCTCTTGGCTTCAAGAGGTAGGGGTTTCTAGTTCTCTTTCAATACCTCGTTTATGGATAGATTTGTGGTATTTTCTTTATATAAACACAAAAGTTTATATTTTTATGCATATTGTGATGAATCACGAGATTGAGGGTTAGGGCTTGAAGAGAGTTTGGGTTTACTTGTTGGGTTATAGTCTTGGGTCATGAGTTTGGGTGTAAAAGTAATAGAAGGGTTGGAACAAAATGTGTTTTTGTGAAAAGCCTTAATTTCTCTTAAAAACCCTAGTTTGGCTCATGAAGATGGTTAATGATTTTACTTCAATTGATAGTAGAATCATGATGTTGAAGTGTTAAATTACACATGTACAGGTTTAATTGAAATTTTAAAGAGTTTGCAAATCTATATAAAAGTTGCGATTGAACTCTTAATGTTGATATTTTAAATTATGTTATAATATGAAATCAAACTTGGGGGAAAGAAATTACTAATGGTGTGGATGATATGAGCTTTGTGTTGAAATGGTTGTGTTGAATCTTGTTATGTGTTATGTGAATTGTATTGGGTTATGTTGTGTTGAGTTGAATCGGGTTATGTTGTGTTGAGTTGAGTTGGGTTATATTGTGTTGAGTTGAGTTGGCTTGTGTTGAGTTTGGTTGAGTTGAGTAGAATGGAGTTGAGTTGACTTGTGTTGGGTTGTGTTGTGGTTGGTACCCGCACGGGGAGTTGAAAAATGATTTTTCGGTGCCCACGACAGTTCGTATCATAGCCGGTAAATGTGGGGGAATGGTTTTAAAAATTGAAAAAAAATGATTTTTTGGTGCCCATGACCGTCCGTATAATAGCCGATAAATGTGGGGGTGGTTTGAATTCAAGGTGCCCAATTGCCCTGTCTAGGCTTATCGCTGGACGAATGTGGGGAAAATGTTTTTGGGTGTCCACACAGTCCTGCCGTATTGTAGTCGGCAAAAGTGGAAAAAACGGATAGTTTTCGAAAATGTTTTGGGTGCCCACTTCCTGCCATATAATAGCCGACAAATATGGGAGATGGTTTTAAAAAGTAGAAAATGGTTTTTGGAAAAAGATATGGTTTTTGAGAAAATGATTTTTGGAGTTCACTTCCTGCCGTATAATAGCCGGCAAAATGTGGAATATGTTATGGATTGGGTGTCCATTGTCCCGCCGTATCAAGTCGGCAAAAAGTGGAATGTGTTGTGACGTGTGTTGAAGTCGGTGATGATGTGTGTGACTTGTGATGAACTTGTGAAATTACCATTTGATGTGTAAATTGGTATGGAATGGGAATGCATGTAGAAATTATTTTTAAAGAATGGATAATGAAATGGTAATTGGATAAAGGATTGGTGATAAAAAAAACTCACCAGGTTGTTTGTATCTATAAGGAAAGATTAAAAGTTTTGTTTTGCGATTAATTGAAAAATTGAATTAAAAAAGGTTTATTGTCTGTGTGATGTGTTGAGTTATAGTTGATAATGCAAATATGGGTGTGATGTAATTGTTCTTGGATTTCTACGTTAAAGAGTTATAGCAATAAAGGATGGATAGGTAGGAATGGAGTGTATGAGGGTTGTTTTGGGTATTAAGGGAACATGAATTTGAGGTTGTGGCGTTATAATAAATGTAACTAGAAAAAGGGGAGAATGGGAATAAAAAAGAGGAATGTTACGATGGAAATTAAATGAGGAATATTATGGAATGGGTTAATAAAATTAAAATGATGTTGTTCCTTAAATATATTTGTTTTCAAAAAGGATTTTATATTTTTCTGATAAAAAGTGATAGTTTTGATGGTTGAATGTTTTCTTTATAATGTTTCAAATAAACTTTGAGAAAAATGTACTCTACGTATGATATTTTGAAATTACAAAACATTACTTTACTATATGGTATCACCCTGCATACATGATCATTTCTATCTATAGGATGGTTATTGTTTTAGAACTGTGAGATTCCTACTGAGCAATTGTGCTCACCCCTTGTTGTTTCAATTTTTTTTTTTACAGGAACAGATTCCGGATTGTTTGGTTGAAGAATTAGGAAGTTCATATATCTCTTACGTGTAATCTTATTGTACATTGATGTTTGTATTTATTTATTTGTAGCTCCACAATGGAACTGGGAATGTATTATTATTATTGTTGTACTCATCATGAGGGAGAGAACATGTACTATTATGTTTCTATTACTCAAGGGTAATAGATATTTTTAATTTAAAATAAAAATGGACTTGAATTTTAGTCTCTTGGTAATGCTTTCAAGTAATTAAAATTTGGGGCGTGATAGAAATGTAGACAGAAGGGAGAGAAAATGTTTTTAGAGAGAGATATATACAAAAGTGATCTGAAATATCAGATTCACGAATTGATATAACATGGTCCGCTCGAGCGTGGAACGCCCCGCTCGAGCGTCGAATACACCTTCCCAATACTTTTGCAGTCAGGTCAAACTTCTGGAACCAAACATTCTATGCTCGAGCGCATAAATGGCCGCTCGAGAGGATAAGTAACTTCGAATGCATTTTGCATTTTTGTTTCGGGAGCGCTGCCCCTCGACCCCGCCAGGGCGCTGCCCTCGGACCCACCAAGGGGCACTGCCCCCCGAACCCCTGTGATTTGACCGGGCAACTCGACCCTTGACCTGCCTAGTCGAAGTGACAAAACATGAAAAAAGGGTCGAAACCAGGATCGTTACATAAACTGTATAACTTTGGCGACTAAATTTATTTTAGTTGGCATTTTTAATTGCCAAAGGTGTATTTTCTTGTAGTGTACACACAATTCAAGTTTCTTATCTTTATTTTAAAAAAAAATTAAAAAGGTAAATTACTCTTTTAGATTTGCTTAAAATATAAATTAATTTTGAAAATTACGTCTCACCCCTTCAACTTTATAATCACATAACAAATGACTCATTTTATTAATAAATTATCAAGTCAATTAATTAATTTTTATATATTTTAATTAATAATTCAGATAATTTCATTATTGTATAAGAGAGTAATTAAAGTTTCTTTTTTCCTATTAATTGTGTTAAATAAAAAATTCTAACAAATAGATATTTGAAATTTCTCAAATAAGAAAGACAATTCGTATTTTAAGTAAATCTCAAAAAATATACTTATAATTTACCCCAATTAGGCTGAGGTATAATAATGAAAGATAAATCAAGGAACAAAGAGAGGATAGCATCATAGCTTGATGAAGAGGATTCGAATTAGGTTGGCAGCTAAACAATAAGCATAATCATATACTAACCCAATCATAAAGACAAGCAATGAGAGAGAAGATAGAAGGTAAGTTGCCAAACTAGATAAAAAACGTAGCAATAATTGACAACAGAAAAGTAGTTATTTTATATGAGAATGATAGGCTGTTGAAAATAATAAGGGAATGAATTCCAACTAGGAACTCATGACAGATTTCTAGACGCTAGCAGAATACGGTGGGCACTAAGAGCATCTCCAATGGTTATTGTTATTTTGTTATTGTTATTACTATAATTTGATAATGAATAGTATTGTTTTGCTAAATTATAGCAATGGTGTTTCAATAGTCATTTGCTATTTTTGGCAAATCTCAACCAACTTTCTCTTCAAGTTTGTAGGTGTTGTTTGGATATAGGTTTTTTGTGATTTTATTTTTGTTTATTTTTTGTCTTTTGTGACATTTTTTTACCTGTTTGTTACAAAAATTATATATTTATATTATTCTCAACTTGACAAATATAAAAAATTTTAAAAAATGAAAAATTGGAAAAAAAATAAAATTGTTTGATTAATTCACCACACCAAAAAACATATCACTACATATTTAATAATTTTTTTAACTACACGTGAAAAATAAACAATCACCAATTACCCACCAATAACCAACCATCCAAATTAAAAATTAAAAATTAAAAATTAAATGACATTACTAAATTAAAAAATAAACAATCACCAATTATCCTGTAATTATTCATTAGGAGGCATAGGGAAATAGTAATTTGGGCTACTGACATTTGAGGACCACTTGGCGAAAATCTCATTTTTTCGCATTGTGTAATATGCTTTTGTCTGAGGGTCCAAAAGAGAAATGTCCGTAGTCATTATCTCATGTTCTTCTTTTCTGATCTCAAGTTCTTTCATTTTCTGCAGTGCTTGAATCCTTTTTTCTTCTCTTTCATCTTTTTTCTTTTCCTTCTCAGCTAGGTATTGGTTAAATGTGTCCAATTGTGTGCTTATTTTTTGAATTTCAGCTTGAGCGACTTGATTTTTCCGAAATAATTCTTTTGCAGATTTCCTACCCATAGGCCTTTTACCTTTTGCAGAGACACTGCCCTCACCAACAGTTGGATTGTTACCAACACTTGAACTGGTGTCATCTTCAAGAGAAATGCATTTATCCATAGGAGAATCGGGGGCTGAATTAGGGGAAAACGGTGTATGTATTCTTGACTTCACCGTGTTCATAGGAGTTACATCTTGCCACCTGATATTGTTTTGCAAGATTAGCCAACAATGTTCAAAAAGAAAATGTTTGTTTTCATCTTGATGGTATAACAGTTTTGTTTGAAGCATCTATATCAATAAAATATTAAATTAATTAATTAGTTAATTTTTATGTAAGACAAAATAAAATAAAAAAACTAATATTATAAATGGAAATGAAATCTTACTATATCAACTTGTGACACCCCACTTGGATGTAGATTTTCGACTTGCGCTATATACCCATGAAATTTGTTGCAACATTTCATGATTACACCCCATCGAGATGAGATAGACACTTGTGTTCTTGAGTGATCATTTTGCAATAAACAATTATTTTCAAAAATTCTTCCCCAAAAATGAGAATGCGATTGCGAATTTCCAACAATTGGGTCTTCAGTAATGTGACACCAAGCTCTACAAATTGCCATATCTTCTTCAGTAGTGAATGATTTTCCTCTCTTTGTTTTTGATGAACCTTCCATAGTGATTGGCCGAAAAAATTAAAATATGACCATTTGGGAAAAAAGAGATGAGAAAAGAAATGTATTGTGAATGAAACTAAGATTGAGGCTTCTATTTATAAAAATGTAAAATATGACCGTTTAGAAAAAAAAATATTACTGTTAATTTACAACTGATTTTTTTTTTTTTTTGAGGGGTTTTTTTCAGGCCAGAGGAGCACAATGACTCTTTTGCCTTCCCAAGGTAAATCACCACCATCCACGTAAATCACCACCTATGGATGAGATGGATATCCAGAATGATCCAACCCTTTATATCTCACTCTCACTCTCACTCTGTCTTTCACTCCCTCTCACTCTCACTTCTCTCTATAATCATCTTCCTCTCTTTATCATCAAGATAGACACTTCAATCTCTGTTCTCCGTCTCTATCTACCCCCCACCCCTTTCTTGATCTCACTCATCTCTCTCTCTCTCTCTCTCTCTCCTACAACCCAAATCTTTGTCTCGGACTCATTGGTTAAAGAGGAGTCTCTGAATATGATCGACCTTGGTTCTGAAGAATTTGGGTAATTAGTCTTTGGATTGCTCTATGTTTCTGCTTGTTTTTGTGATTTAAAGTTGTTTTTGTTTTGTTCTTAATTTTTTTGTTGGTGGGTTTTCGGTGGTAGGTGTTCTCATTACAGAAGGAGATGCAAAATCAGAGCCCCCTGTTGTGATGAGATCTTTGATTTTAGACATCGCCATAATGAAGCCAAGGTCTCTTTCTCTCTCTTAATTTAGGTGGGCCCAACTCCACAATTTGATCCACCAAATTAAGAATTTGACACCCAAATGATAAACACAAACCAGATCATCCGAAGAACAAAGAAGATTCAGGTTTTTTTTTTTTCTCACTGTTTTGATTTTCTAATTTTTTTTTAATTGTCTGTGAATTTGATGGTGAAATTGGTGAAATTGATTGTTGAAAATGATGAAATTGGTTTTGATTTGTGAAATTGTTGGTGAAATTGATGAAATTGATTTTAATTAATTTTCTGTGTTGATGAAATAAATTGTTTGGAAACTGCTTCAAATTGGTGAATTTTTTTTAAAATTATGAAACTGTGTAGTATGATGAAAAAGGGATGATGAATTTTAAAATTATGAAACTATGTAGTATGATGAAAAAGGGATGGTGAATTTTAAAATTATGAAATTGTTTGGAAAGGATGATAAAACTGTGTAGTGTAGTATGAATATTGAACTGTGTTTGGGAAGGATGATGAAAAAGGGAGGGAGGGAAGGAGGAGGTTGGTTGAAGGTGATTTGGCAGCTTTGTGCCATATTTGACACAGGTTTTGACATTTGCCAAAGATGGCAGCTGCTAAAAGTTGCCATTGGAGCTGCCTTTCTATCCACTGCTGCCATAATTTGGCAATAGCAGCTCCAATGGCACACCATTGGAGATGCTCTAATAGACAAATAAGACACACAAGTCGACTCGAATGTAAAGTAGAGGCTTGTGGATATGTACGACCCGAAGGCCGTACAGAGCTCCGTAGGAGACACAAAATACCTTAGGAAAAACTCTGATAAATTTCTTTATGCTAAACTTCTTTTTCTTCCTTGTTATATTTAATACAATGATCACTAGCCTCTTTATATAGAGGACATAGATACATCATGATTCTTACAATCAATAGGTTCATCTCCCTATCACACATATATCAAGATGTATTGTACTTAATACTTTGAACCTACCCAAATGACTCATCAAACTTCTAACTCTAAATACATGAATCAATGTATCAATGTATCTATCATTATAGATTCTAAATTAACTTGAACATAGGCAATGTGATTTTGGGGTGAGTATGGTTTGGATTGGTCTGGATTAGGAAAAAATCATGATCAATTCGTTATCTACGGTTTTTGAAAAATTGGAACCAATCCAATCCATTTAAATCGTGAAATCAATCCGAACCAATCCATGTAAACACAGATTAGATCAGTTTAGGATTATGAATTCACATAATTAAATAACAAAAATATAAATATAGAACATTTTAATTTCATTAAAACATAAATATAGTATCATATTAGTTTTCACAATAAAAACATGTCTTTCCACAGTAGCAACATACTGTTCTAGAATTTAAACAATCATAAGAAAACTGGTTCCACATAAGTATTTAGACCATTATAAATTAAAACTAAAACCAATAAACAAAAGCAATAAAAGAAGATACTATACGGGTTTAGGTTTGGGTTTAAGTTTTATATAGAATAAGAGAAAATACTATGCATGAGGGTGTATAATATAAATATAGGTTATTTGTATACGGTCACGACCCAACCCCTGCCCCACGGGATCAGCGTCGTATCCGGCCAGTAATCCAAGATTACCAAAGGCCTGCTTGATAGTAAACAGTAATAGGGGCAGGTGAAAGCCAATAATGTTAAAGTAAAATCGTCCAATGAGCTGTGAGACTTACATGAAACAAAACAACTTCATAGATTATATACAACTATGTACAAGATCCATCTCAAGTATCTTTATGGTTTACTGATTCAGACAAGTTTATTTCATATTCTCAATGTATCTATTCATATAATCACAAAACAATAGCACATGACTATTAACACTTGGCACATAATTTAACGTAAAACACATAATTAAGGTAATCTCATAATTGAGCAAGTAATTAAGGAGGCGACTATTACATATACGGTCCGAATTGAAATCGATCCGTAGATTACGGATTTTTAATTTTTCAATCCGGATCCAAATTATAGATTCACAAAATCAATCTAAACCTATCAAATTGGACTGAATCGGATCGGATTGCAGATTTTACGGATTCCTTCTTAGCCCTAATGTGGTTGGAATTGTGTGCATAGAGTGGTGTTTTAGGAAATTGGTAAAAAACTGACTTTTTAGCTTTTTTGTGTTAAAAAGGTTGACTTTTTGTGACTTCTTGTATAAAAAAACTAAAAAACCAAAAAGCTGGTTTTTTACTGCCTTCCCAAAACGCCCCAGAATTTTTGGGAACAAAGCAGTTAATAGCACTCCAAATTTGGTAGGGTGAGGATTGTTTCATGGATGACAAGAAAAACTTTTTCCTGACCTTACACTTCAATTTTTTTCTCGGTGTTGTTCCGCGAAACTTGAAAGGGCGTGATGAAAATCTCTAATTTGGAATTCTTTTGAGAATGGTTGTGATCAAAACGAGAAACAACAAGGCAAAGTAGGCCTTGGCCGAAATCAGCCAAAGAAGCCGATATTGCATGAATTGGGATTTCCAAGTCTCTCAGACCTTCGATATGCACGACCTCAGCCTGGTTGTTAACGAATTTCTAAACAACGAGAACCCCTTGGGATAGAACTATACCGATTAATAAGTCATCGTCATTGACCCTGCATAAAACAACTCCACCATCGAAATTGAAAGGAGCACCACCACCACAGCTTTGTAAACCGCGATTATTTTTGTTGTCCGCGGGCTAGATGTCCATCATTTTGTTGTCGGTGGGGAGCTTGTCGGCCACTTTGTTGTCCGCGGGATAGTTCATCCACTCATAGGGTGGAGTATAGTGAATATCCTCCGTCCATGGACGAGCATCCCCAAACAACTTACACTTCTTCCATTCTCCAGCAATGGTATCAAAAGTTAAAGAAGAGCTCAAAGTAGAGACGTGAATCTCATGTTTGATAACAACATGAGCGCAACATTCAGGGTCTTGGAAGTACTTGCAGCAGGGATCTAGAAACGGAGGGCTGGGGAGTCTTGTATTCGTCCACGTCGAAGTTTCTCTGTCATAACCATAGTTCTAAATCGCAGTATCGGGTAACGTAACGGTATCGATCGCGAAGTATCGGTATCGGTAGTATCGACCGGTACGTATCGGGAATCGGGTGTCGTGGCCGTGAAATTTCAAAAATCATTAGCAATTCCTCTAAAACTCAATTTTATGCATTTTTTTTTTTTACTCTTTTAACCTTAATTTATCACATTTTAATCAAAATTTTGATATATAGGAGCACTTTTGACTCATTTTCAACTAAATGATATATATTTATTTTAGTCTCAAGCTTTTTTTTTGGCATATAAGTTAAAATTTTAATAAAAAAATTGATGTGGAAATATTTTTTTACTTATTTTCAACAATAAAATACTTCCAAATGCACAACAAATTAATAAGAAAAAAAGAGACAGATGAAATCTTTTGATTTCAATATTTATTTTTCTTATTTTTTTTCCTTTGCTCAACTAAGGAAAAATTATATATATATATATTAATATAAACAGAGATATAGGTGTACAAGCAAATAAATAAAATAAAATAATCTAAACATTTACCATCTACACAACACTACAAGAAAAAACACCTTTGGCGACTAAATTTTTAGTCGCCAAAGGTCTTATTTTAGTCGCCAAATGTTGAATTTTCACTTTTCCCGACTAAAAATTTTAGTCGCCGGTTTTGTCGCCATTACATGGTCGCGAATACCTTTGGCGACAAAAAAACTGTTAGTCGGCAATATATATGTCTTCAGCGACGAAACAATTTGTTGCCAAATGAAATTCCATTTTTGGAAATTTTACATTTAGCGACTAAACTTTTGGTCGCCAAATAGTGATTTTTTTTTTTTTATTTTCACTTTCCCCCGACTAAACTTTTCGTCGCCAAAACGTATACCTTTCGGCGACTAAACTCTTTAGTCACCAAAAGCATTTTTGAAAAAAAAAAAAAAATTCCCTCTCTGCCTGAGGACCTCCCACGTTTCGAACCTATAACCTCCAAGTTCCATACCTTCACAACACAGTCCCCCCCACTATGCCACTGAACCATCACGTGAATATTATTGCAACTTATATTATTTATATATTACTTTGACCGGTATTAATACAAAACTACATATATAAATATTAATTATATATATTCAATATAATTTCTGTAAAAAATAAATTATTTATAAAAAAGAAAATTTAGCTAACTTTTGGCGACTAAATAATAGATTTAGTCGCCAATTCTACAATTTTCGACTACTAATTCATTTTCAGTCGCTAAAAACATATCTTCCGCCTAAAAACCTCACCTTTTGGCGACTAAACCTGTTTTTAGTCGCCAAAAACGTCGCCTTTTGGCTACTAAAGTGAATTTTAGTCGCCAATTGACTGTTTTCAGCTACTAATTTTTTTTTAGTAGCCAAAAAGCTTGAACTTCAGCGACCAAACTGTTTTTAGTCGCCAAAACAGGTACAATCTGCGACCAAACTGGTTTTTAGTCGCCAAAACCTTAACGTTTGGCTACTAAATGGTTTTAGTTGCCAAAAACCCTAACCTTTGGCTGCTAATTTTTTTTTTGTCGCTAAAACCCCTATATTTGGTGACTAAACTGAGTTTTAGTCGCTTAAACCATTGCATTCGGCGACTAAACTCATTTAGTCGGCAAAAGTGACCAATTTTGGCGACTAATTCCATTTTAGTCGCCAATTCTACTACTTTCAGCGACGAAAAATCCCATTTTAGTCGCCAATAGTGTTTTTTGTTGTAGTGCAAGCACGAACACCTACCTGAGTACCTACCTAAACATTTACAATCCACCCAAGCACCTACTTGAGTACCTCTCTCTTCTTATCCATTTCAATCTCCTATATTATAATATAACCACAAATTCCTATCCCCTCTCTCTCTCTCCCTCCCTCTCTCTCTATCTTTTATAGATGCATAACAGTGGCTTTATGAAGCAGAAAAAAAAAAAAAGAAACAAAACAACAACAAAGCAGAGCACAACTTACAACTTGCAAGTTGCAACTGAGGGAAATAAACCTTCTTTGAAGAAGCTTGAGAGCGGTGGCTTAGCCGGTCTTGGGCAAAGTCGGGCCTGCATTAATGATCGATTCCATGCTTCTCTCTGCAACCTATACAAGATCGATGTTGTAGGGAGATGCGTTTGGGTTTGATTCAGGATTTGGATTTGGTCCGATTAAGGGTTTTTGTTTACAGATTGTTGTCTCCTCAAGTTGAAGGTTGAAGACTGAAGTTAACTGAGCCCAAAGAAAGATTTGCATGTTCTCTGCACCAATTTCAGCCATACCGGCGATGGCAAATGTGTATCGGAACTGTATCGCTCACGTATCGGATTCAGGCCGATACGTATCGGGAATTGGCCGTTACGGACGTGAAATTAATTCTCACCGGTATACCGATGAGTATTCGACTCGGCACTCTAATTTTCCGGTACGAACCGGCCGGTACGGCACGTATCGACCGATATTTAGAACCTTGGTCATAACTCAATTTTTCAAACGTTGGGTTTGGAACTGTCTTCAGAGGTGGTCTGGCCAGGACGTAAAGACTATATTGAGGAGGTTGTTGAGAGGAACCAGAATTGACAGTGTCATGCACAGATACAATCAGTGGTGAAGCTTTCCGTGACAACATTGAAATATTTTGATGAGGTTTTTGAGAGCGAAGAGGACCAGGCATACCTACAGTGTCAGTGTCATACGCAATTATATTCTGACCTTCTGTGTCATCGTTCAGTTGTTGATCTCCGGGGAAAAGAAATTTTGAGCCCAAGTTGCCGAAGCATTTATGATCCCAAATAGTTTCAATTTCCGGTGGTATATTTACAAGTATTGCTCCTCCGCTTCCGTAAGAGTGGAATAATTTTGTTTTTGAAATAGAGCAGTTATGGTAAGATACACGAGGACCAGGACCAACATCTCCTCAACCTGCTAAGCACAGGTGTAAACTATCGTAGTCTGTCCACGACGGTGGTGGTGATGGTGGTCTCCGTTGCTTAGATATCCCTTTTATGAGATTTTCATTGATTTTGAAAAAAAATTCCTTGATGGACTTCATCGGTTTGTGTGTTTCCATGTTTGGTTTGTATTTGGAAACTTCAAACTTGAAATTATCTTCTTCTTTTTTTGTTTTTTAGAACTACAAACTTGAAACTATTCAGTACTAAATTTTTGTTTTTTAGAACTACAAACTTGAAATTATTCAGTACTAGGGATAGGCACGGTCAATAATTTTTTGGTACCACACGTGTTATAGAATTTAATTGTAATAAATTAATTTAAAATGATATATCACTCCAGTTTAATACTTCATAAATAAGAAGTTGAAATTGTTTCTACATAGTAAACTGGCAAAAACATTCATAAATTTCAAATAACAAACTTCAAAATTAAAGTCTAAATAATGAATTTTATATTACAGTGTAGCATAAGTAAAGAATAGAATCTAAAAATATTTGCTAAAATTCAAGTCTAATTAGCAAATTTTAGAATTCAATCCAAGTCAAAATGACATATGTATAGCAAACCTTCAATAAAAGGACGTTACTGAATTAGTATCATAACTGATAACCTCTTCACTTTATCAAATTTCAATACCTTCAAGAAAAGGTAAATGAATGTTTTGGTACAAAAGAGTAATCATCCTATCTAACTAACAAAAATAATAATTAATCATCCAGTTTAGAATGAGAGCAAACCAACTACACACATAAAGAGAAACAACATAACCCAACGTTTCTAATACGGATCAGCCACCTACAACAAAATCATTCACTTAAATTCACTTTAAAAAATCAATAGTTATGAGAAATCAACAAAATGATTCTTTAAAAACAACTTTTATTTGACAACAAAATGAACTCATTGTAGTAATAAAAATAATTTGAAGAACAATAACAAATGCATGAATAGCTTAATATAATATTATTGAATCAGAGATGATTTTACGGTTTCAATTTGAACAACACCAAAAAAAACTCAACAAACCCATGTTTAAGAGTGATAATTGCATGTTTCACAATTTTTTGCAATGACATTATCATGACAATGGAACTTAAGGCTTGGTTTAATTTGGTTTGCTTTGGACATTGTCATAGCAACAAATAATCTTCTTTCAATTTGTTTTGTAATTGATCCCCTTCTTTCAGCACAAAATTCATGTACTTCTCTAATAGCTCTGAATATATCAGTGGTAAGCATAATTCTGACCCCATCATTGGCTAAAACACACATGAAAAATAGCATTGAGCGAAGATTCTAAACATGAATGTAAGAGAGAAGTTTACACAGGTTTGACACAGTGAAACCTATCAATAAAATGATAACTCTTGTATAAAAGTCTTCCTAGTTGAACCGGGGAGCAAATTTCAACAACAGCAAAAATGTAAATTAGGCAAATCTCTCCAAACACTTTGATCTAGATAATGAATTACTACAGTGAAGCAAGCATAGAACACACATTGATGAACTCGCCATTTTTCCAATTATCTAAGCTCTGTAAATAGATCAAATAATAAAAAATAAAATTAAAAAGCCCTAAAAAACATAAACTATTCATCACAAAATTCAAAAATTTGTGTCATCACTACTATAAAACACAATATTTTTAATCTTTGAAAGACATGATAAGGCCACCACTACAAAAAAAAAAGTCACTTTTAGCTACTAAAATATTGGTCGCCAATTGTCTGTTTTTTGATCACCAAAGCCATTCTGCGACAAAAAATTTTGGTCGCTACATTTGTCGCCAAAAACCTATCGGGAAAGGTTTTGCTGACTAAAAAACCTTTGGTCGGCAAAAAGCTACTCTTTAGCGACCAAAATTTTGGTCGTCAATAGTTAATTATATTTCTTTAAAATCATACATTCACCGACCAATGTTTTAGTCGCCAATAGTCAAGGAATCGCCGACAAAAATCTTTAGTCGCCAAAAGCTACCAAACGGCGACCAACATTTTTAGTCGCCAAAAGCTTCATCCGTGAAAAAAAATAATTCATTGTTAAGCTTTGCATCCGCTCTTATAAAGACTTGAACCACTAACCACCTCCCACACCATAAACCTTATACACCGCACACTTCCCACTACGCCTCTATAACACCACATGATTATATATGTAATATATATTATTTATATAGTACATAGACCCGTATTAATATACAAGTATATATATAAAAATAATTATTTTTATTGACATAATTTATGCAAAAATAAATTAAGTAGTAAAATAAAAATAAAAATTTAACTTTTAGCGACCAAAATAATTTTGGTCGCCGAAGAGACTTTCGCGCTAAAAAAGACCACTTTTCGCTACTAAACATAGTTTTAGTCGCCAATTGTAGACTTTTTGGCTACTAAACATTTTTTAGCTGCCAAAAAACTTACTTTTGGCTACTAAAAAATGTTTTAGTCGGTAAAACCCACATAATTGGTGACCAAACTTATAATTAGTCGCCAATTGTAGACTTTTTGGCTACTAATTTTTTTTTAGTCGGCGAAAACTGTACTTTTGGCTACTAAAAATGTTTTAGTCAGTAAAACCCACATAATTGGCGACCAAAATTATAATTAGTCGCCAATTGTTGACTTTTTGGCTACTAAATTTTTTTAGTTGGCAAAAACTATACTTTTGGCTACTAAAAATGTTTTAGTCAGTAAAACCCATATAATTGGCGACCAAACTTATTTTTAGTTGCCAATTGTAGACTTTTGGCTACTAAATTTTTTTAGTCACCAAAAAGCTTCACAATTGGCTACCAAATTCTTTTTAGTCAGGAAATTTGGTCGCCGAATGTGTTTTTCCTTGTAGTGCACAATTTTATATCCCAACAATGCATGAAGCAACACATGACAAATTAATTGAGGGGAAAAAAAATGATATGAAATGCATAGCTTGTATTGGCCACAACAAGCACTAAAACTAATTTGGAAGGAAAAAATGAATCTGAACAATAATCCCACAAGCAAAAATCAGTTTTTTGCTTTGATATAAAAGACCAATCATCACTTCACAAATAAAATCAAATGTTTTACATAGAAACAAAATGAAGATGCCATCTAAGTTTGAATAAGACATAAGAAATTGCCCTTTTACTCATAAAGACTTCAAAACAATATTTAAGCGATTGATATCATAAAAAAGAATCTCATGGATGACTAAATTAGTGCATCAAATCTTTAGTTAGTGTATGGATATTACTCAGTACAACTGTATCAAATCATTCTCTCATTTTCTAATTTCTTGTATTTTGTCTTCTACAAAACGAATTGCCTTCCTAAACATTTAGAGTTTTCAAGTGCTTTATGTGGTTCAGGCCATCCCCAAACCCATCCAAAGAATAAAAAAAATTACCAAGATAAAATGTGGGAAAGTGAACCACAACATAGCTAAAACCAAAGCAAGTAAAACCAATTAATAAAGATATTCAATCTTCTGACTGTACACCTAAACTGAGACTTGAAGCAGCAAAGGAGCTATACATAACTGTTAGGTTTTATTCTTGGCAACCCCGTTTGACAAAACTCCTTTCAGTTGTATTTGCTTTCGCACTTTTATTTCAGTGAGGCTATGAGTTTATTAGATGCGAATCCAACCCGAATCGTGCCTTTGTCAATTTCCATGGATCAAAACCGAGGTTATAACAGGATCTAGTTTTCCAGATTTTCCAATTTTGGTTGTCCCGCTCGAGCGGGGAAAGTGACGCTCGAGCGGGGATTGCAAGCTCACAGCATTTTTGGGTCGCCTTAAAAAGTACTGGATGGGGTGATTCTCCGCTCGAGCGTGAAGTCTATATGAATCACACAATTTTGAAGCCTCCACTCGAGCGGGAATTCCCACGCTCGAGCGGACCACGCGAACACGGATTTCTATAAGGAATTGGTTTTCTTCAAATCCAGGATTACTTTGGATTTCTATAAAGAATTGGTTTTCTTCCAAAACTATGATTACTTTGGATTTCTATAAGTAGTTGGTTTTCTCCCAAAACTTGCATAACTCCTCCAGATCTTCTTTTTGGATATTAAGATTTATATCTAGGGATATTTTGTTAGTTTCCTTTGATGTTTTATTGAGTATTCAACTCATGGTTTAAAGAGAGTACATCAAAGGTTTTATTTGTTCTACAAAAAAGAGAGTTGTTCTTCGGTGGATTCTGAAGAATTCTAGCCTAAAGCTTTGGTGGATTCTAGGGTGGCTCATCGTAAAGACAATTCCGAGGTGAAGACGGGTTAGAAGAGGCACATAGAGGTTGGTTCAATTAGGCATGGATTCGCTAGGTAATTGAGAGTATACCTGTGTAATTCCTTTAAATCTTCTTAGTTGATTGTTTTGTGGCTGTTGCCCGTGGTTTTTTTATCACAGTTAGAGGTGTCCAATTGTGATTTTTCCATGTAAAATCGTTGTGTCTCTTTGTCTTGATTGTTTGATTGGGATTGTTATATTCTGCTTAAAATTGATGCATAATCACAAATCAACATCTAGGAGGTTTCTAGATTTTTCAATAACCATAAAGAAAAAGACAATCAAAATACAACTAAATTATGTACAAAGCACAATCCCAAATACAAAAACCCTTAAAGAAATTCACAAAAAATTGTCATTATCGTCATTTTCAAAGAGGTTGTGTGTGTGTGTGTGTGTGTGTGTGTGTGTGTGTGTGTGAGAGAGAGAGAGAGAGAGAGAGAGAGTAAAACTAAGTAGAGCTCTTTCCGGATTTCAACTTATGTTGTAAAGAAACTAACTTTTAAGGTAATCCCACTTACATCAAAACCAATAGAGCTCTTCTCCTCATTCAAGTCTAGAAATTCAAACTAAGTAGAGCTCTTTCCTGTCTGCAAATTATGTTCTAAAGAATCTAACTTTTAAGGGGGAGAGAGACGTTTGTGATAGTCAGAGGTACTAGTTAGAGAGAACCAGAGGTCTAGCATCAACACACATTTTGTTCAACTTATACTTTTAACCGTCAGATGTTGATTAGGATTGATCTCAACCATTAAAAACAATTGTATCTCTAAGACCATTGTAGGATATTTTCAAAAACCCTTGTGGTTTATTATATAGATAAGTGGATTTTCATTTTTGTTTTGTGGCCTGTCAAAATATATAACCCACTTTGAAATCAACCATCAAAAGTATTCTTACGCAATAGCAACCTTTATCGCATCAACAAAAGGGCTTTGGATCAAGAGCTGGTGGGGAGGGGAAGAGTGTGCATATGTCAGAGAGTGAAAGGGGTTTGTATATGTATGTATATACAACTATTTATAACAATTGCAAAAACTAAAGTCATCAAACACAAATAAAAAATTCAATTTCAGGTTCTAACCACATTAAATCTTAACTCTTAAACATGATTTCAGAAGTTCAACTTTTAGCCTCTAAACACTTAATAGAAGATTTAGAAAAATTGATCCAGCAAATATAATTAATTTCCAGCCAATAAAAAAATTTCTGAACATAAAATTTAGCATGTAGCATAAATATTAACTATCCAATTCATATTGATATTTTTGCCAACATACATTTGTAATCATTTTAACGTATATCTCCTCTTTTAAACTAAATTAAATCCATTAATTTAATTATAGACCATTTCCCGCTGTCATATCCTCCATATCTTTCCCTCATTGTTCTATTCATTTGTTTGCACTTTTTTTCTCCCAATACCTCCATTTCCCATCATCCCACAGCCTCATTGCACAACCAAACCCTTTCTCCACTTTTTGCTTAAGTTCTCTCTCACCCATGACATACCAATGCCATAAAAATGCATTTTCAAAAGTAGACCAACTAATATACTTCAATCAAAAGTTGCTCTTTGAATTGACGCATAAGGTGTTTAAATTTGGATTGAAGTTTTTTCATAGTCATGCTCAATCTAATTTTAAGATGTTTATAGTATCCCAAATAATGTGCGCAAGATAAAGACTCAATGCAGTTTCGTTATCGTGAAAGAGTAAAATATGAACAATTTATCAAATAAAATAGTACTCAAGACCTAAAAAATGTATTTATGTGAGAAAAACATAATAATTGCTCTAATTATACACTGAGTATTAAACAGAGAAGCTGCATTTTGGAAGAAAAAAATAACATGAAGATGAGGTAACTTTGTTCCTTATGCCAGTGGCCCTAGAAATTGAATGTCAACCACAAACTAAATTGATCTAGACATAAACTGTATTTCACAACCACCACCCTCACTGTATTCCCCTCCGAGAATATCATTTTAAATTTAGATAGGAATTTAAAAAAGAAAAAAAAAAAGATGAGGGAAATATAAAGTTATTATAATTCAAACACAACCTTACATACGTAAGCAAAATTATTTTTGTTGACGAAATGGTACCAATACATGTTTTATAGAGGGGGCCAATTTGAGAGAGAGAATAGACAAATGCATGCTCTTTACAACTATCAATTAGTAAGCAAATTGATACGTACGCAGTTCCCCTAATATATTCGTTGCCACTGGGAATCCTTAAACCAGGTAATTGATCAAATGTAAAATAAACCGTAAGGATAGATATGTGATTTTTTTTTTAATTATAATTCATAAGTACACAACTGAGTGAGTGATAAGCCTATGAAACTAGGCAAAACTTTGTCAAGCCAAAATATTATTTCTGCCACTATACCTGTAAACTCGACTTTCTTCGTGCGCCCCCCCCTTCGGAGAGACTCGAATTGGTCCTACAGTTCGGACTCCCATCACTGTTTCTGAATCTAATCTCACAAAGTGCAATGCGAGACTGATAAACACCAAAGAGTACAATCCGGCAAATCATTTTGGAAAATCAGATTTTTAAATCAAATAATGCCAAAATTGGACTGCTTTGCCAGATTACAGAGTCGCCACCTAAATATTTTATTTTGGAAAAATTTAGGAAACCCTGACTCATGCCAAAGGCCACGTGTCCGTCATCACCAAAGTTGCCTCGGCTCGGGAACTTGAGTACGAGAGAGGAAGGTCCTGAAATGAGCACCCCTACTCACCCGATCAAAAGATCGGCCTCTACTAATCATGATATGTGATTTTATAAACCTCATGTGATCTTGTCCGATTATTAGCTAACATTAATATGTGATGCATCACAAGCAAATATAGACTAGTCGCAAGAATTGGAACAAAACAACTCGTGTTTGTTTTTGAAAATGGTTTTGAATTGCCACCCTCAGGTGGGCTAAAGCGTGGATTTGCCACAACAAAGTGGGCCTTAAAACTCATATTTATCGAATTGTTCCAATTAAAGCAATAAAGCCTTCATCCGCAGGCATTCATGCAGTTTATCATTTAAGCAAATAGCCTCATGGCAAGCATGTTATACATGGCAATATGGCAATCACACTCGTGCAAGTATTCTAAAGCGTAAACACTTACAGTGTACTCCAAGCCAAAATAGAAAACTAGTTAGAAACAATGCATGATCCTAACTATATAAGATGCCTAATACAACACATGTAATAATGCAACTAAATAGGCTCGGCTATCTAAGATGGCATATGAATGCAACAATTTGATATATGTATTCAAAGAAGGATTTAAATACAATGCAGTTTGAATGATGCGCCGAGCCCGGTGCATGCAAGACATATGAATGGATGCAAATATGCAAGCATAAAGTATGCTAATCAAAACGTGCCCTAATCTAACCATCAAAAGCGGTTAAATAAAAGGGAGAAAGACGTAGAATTGAAAGACATGCACACACACACACACCCTTATTACAACATTGCACCCTCTCGAAGGAGAGTCCGAATAAATAAGCTAAGCTACACTAAGCTAAGCTAAGCTAAGCTAATTATTACAAACCAAAACTAATTAACTATTCTAGCTAATTAATTATTACAACACAATTGAATAACTAGCTAGGCTAAGCTAATTAAGATATTACAAAACGAATTGAATAATCAGCTATGCTAAGCTAATTAAAGCAATAAAGTGGCCTCGCGGGCGAGGGAAACATGCATGCTCGGTTGGCTTCTTCCCGAAAATCCACCACCTTGCCCTTAGATGCCTCTGTTTGCACATCTTTGAACCTCTGAAAATTATGCCAACTTCCAAATTACCTTTGCTCCAACACAAAAACACACTGATGGCTGATCAGCTAGGAATGATGGCTATCGGCCATTACTGGTGGCCGGTCAGCTAGAACATGTCTGGTTGGCCACTGCTCTTCTAAACTTCTTCCTTTTTTTGCAACAGAGAGCAAACAGAGGCAAGGCAGTGTATTTTTCAAGGAATATGTGTACTGCCACCCTCCTTATCATTTCTCAAGCTCAAAAGAGTATGGCACTTGACTCCCAAGCCACCAATCAAGCATCTCAATGCATGATGGCCAAAGAGTCAAGCTTGTACAAGCTTAATGAATGCACAAATAAGACTTGAAGGACCACCACTTTATCATGCATGATCAAGGGTGACGGGGACCAAGAAATGTGACACGTTTCATCACTTTGAGTATGAAACGTCCCTCATTTCTTGTGTTTGGATTAACGTCCGATCCAAACACATGCAATGCAACACAACATGTTTATCTTGCACAAGTTTTACTTGTCTCATTTTGTTTCCACATTTTAGCTTACCAATTAGTCCTTTAACTGATTAAGTCCCAAAGCGAAAGTTCTCTAATTGGAAAGATGGCCTAAGCCACAGGTGCCTTGAGCATGAAAGGGGCCTCATGCTTTTGATTAGTAGAAGCCCTCAAGAGAAGGTTAAAACCATTAGGCATGAGTGCCTCAATTTCATGCTCAAGCCAACAAGGGGCTTAAGACCACTTTCAAAAACAAATTACAAAGTGAAGAACAGAGGGAGGTTGTAGACTTTCAGTGCTGAAATGGCATGCTAAAGGACACTTAAACATGAAAACAATACATGCAAGTCATGCTAAGGGCCTAAAACATTAAACTAGTGAAGAGTACTACACTAGAAGCATGCAACACCAAGCTCAATTGATCAAACCAGCTCTGGATAGAGTTTAAACACACCAAAACAGTGGCTAAAACATGCTGAAATTGAAGCATAGAAAGCAAGAAAAACATGCTCATTTGTTAGCTCGCAAGCAAGGCTCAAAGCATAACTCTCAAAAGCAATGAAAGAGTGAAATAAGTGAAAGTGTGACAGAGTTATATGCACTGAAATCACATGTAAAATGATGCTATGGCATGCAATCATCTCATGCAAGACATGTTAGAGGTCTTAAAACACTAAGCTAGTGAAGGCATTTTCACTATACCTATACAATACAAGGCTCAAAAGGGACAAACAGTCCAAAACAGTCCTAAAACAACTTAAAATAAGTCCTAAAATATACTTGAAGTAAGTTAAAAAAAAAAAAACTAGAATGAAAGGCTAACACATAGCACAAACTAGACTATTAAGCACCATTGCACTACAAGCATACAAAGCAAACCTCAAGTCGCCAAACCAGCTCAAAACAGAGCTAAAGCAGGTCAAAAAAGTAGCAAAAACATGCTACAATCAAGTCACAAAATGGTAAAAAAAACATGCTCACATGTTAGGCTATCTACTCATGCAAACAAGACACAAGGAGAGGAGGCCAACTACTCCTATTTTGGACCTCAAAACATGGTTTTTGTCACTGAAAATCCTCTGAGTTCCAGTGATAAAAAGGACCAAAAAGTTTGACTTAAAGGGTGATGAGAAATGGCACAAAAGCTTAACAAGCAAAGAGACAAAAGGGGTGGACAAGCCCTTAGCACAAAATAGGCTCAAACCACCATTTTTAGGACTGAAAAATAGAGTTTTTTACAGTTGAAAACCAGCCCAAAAACAGTGTAAAAAGATGGCAAAACAAGAGTTCAAAGCAAGCTTAAAGAAGGTAAATAGTATACCTTTGAAGCAAAGAGCACTCTAGGCACAAATGATATACCAAATCAAGCTAAAACCACCTTTTGGAGCTTAAACAAAGTCCCAAGGAATCTCAGCCCAAAGAAAAGCAATTTTCGTTAAGGATGCCTTGGCAAACTAGTTGTGTATCTCTACTTCCATGAACAAAAGGGCAAGAAAGAGAGAATTCTAGAGAGAGAAGAATCTAGAGAGAGAGGATTTTTAGAGAGAGAGGCTCCCAAAATTTGCTAACCTTGTAATATGAGAGATATGGCCTCTATATATAGAAAAAATAAGAGCTCAGGTCGAAAATATCAAGATAGAAATATCTGGAGCAGTGTAAAACAGTTGGAGGAGAAATATCTACAAATTCTGAGCTTTCTGGACATTTGTGGCCGACCGGCCACATTGTTGGCCGACCAGCCACTAATGGTGGCTGATAAGAATCACTTTTGGGCGACCTATGGCCGGCAAACTCCATTTGTGGCCGGCACACTCCCCCAGAGGCTGACAGAAAAAACTGGTCTAGCCCCGACTTCAAACGGGCATATCTCCTTCATCTGGACTCCTTTTTAGGTCATTCTTGAGCCTAAACTGAAACCCCAGAAGTATTCTTTCCAATGATAGCAGCCTCATATCAAAAATCCAAGTGTTCTAAGATATATCCCTCTTTTAGTGAAGACTGCTCAGTTTTTGTCCAACCGGATTGATGCCCAACTTCAACCAACCATATCTCCCTTATCCGGACTCGGCTTGAGAAAATTCTTGAGTGCAAAATGAAGCCCGGGAAGTCTAATTTCCAATGGTGGTGGCCTCATGGCTGAAATCCATGTATACAAAAGGATAGGCCTGATTCAGCGAGGGCTGCTTGATTCTCTCTTAACGATTCATGCCCATATTCTTCCCCAACTTGGTTGCTTCCCTCTCCTCCAATTTTCTTCAACTCCAAACCCCTAAACAAGGTGTTTTGAAAGATTTTTCAAAGAGTTCACCTCTCTTTCACTCATTTCCACTTTGTCCTTGCTCGGTTTACCGAAAAGTGCAACATTTAACAAAATGCGAGCCTTGGAACATTGTAGAAACTTATTTTCGAAAATATTTTGAAAAAAAGGGTTTTAAGGTCTAAAAACCATTCAAAATAGTTTTGGTGCAAAATGGGGTGTAAGGTTGGGATTTGATGCTCTCCTTGCTGAAGAAGTCGAACATTTACACAAAATAGCTTGCACCATTGAGTAAGCAATCAGTGGTGCCCAAGTCTTAAGGACAGTCAAAAATGGGGTATCTACAATACCCATTGGCAATATAAACTTAGGTTTTTTCTTAATGTTACCCCCAAGCCAAAATATTGGTTCTGCCATTAAATCCATTGGCAATATAATTAAATTATGAGGCTAGGCTTGATTGTTCTAATGCTATGTCCTGAAACCATAATGTTGAAACCATAATAGAAATATAAAATTAGAAAATATTGTTCTAATGCTATGTCCTGCGAAGACTAATATATTGAAAACATAATAGAAATATAAAATTAGAATAAACAGCACCAAGAACAAAGAGACTATCATTATGTTTAGGGACCAAGTTTAAAACATTGACCAGTTTTAGAAAGAGTTGTCTTAGTTTACAGGTGATGCTACATTTCCTCCTAACAAAGGAACAATAAGAAGGATGTGCTCCTAGTAGTGCTTGATCTACCCACTTGGCATCTATTGGGTTACTAAGTGGAGTAAATGATCTTTGACAAAATCATAGAATCCAAAAATCAACTCAATAGAAAGGATAACAGATTGAGTGAATATTAAATTAAACTGAGTGAATATTGTTTTGTGTCCTATACATGGCAGGATAACATACTGAGTGAATATTTATATACAAATTAAACAACATAGAAATTAAAACTCTATTCCTTTATCTCAAAAAAAAAAAAAAAGGCCTCATCAAATGGTTCAACAATTAGAAACTAACCTCTCTGTATCTCATAATGGTTCATCAATTTTCATCTTTGTCAAACCCATTTTCATCAAATTTATTGTCTCTCGTAATAAAATCTATCAATTATGACCCACTTCAATTTAAAATATCAAATTTAGTAAATAATAATTTGAATATGAATACATAAAGATATCCAGTTAAACTAACCTAAAACAATGAAACTCTCAACAACCAATCAGAGAATTCTAAAAAAATACAAAGACTTTTGCTAATGAGATTAATTAAAGCTTGAACAGTATGATATTACAAATTCAAACTAATTAACTCATGAATTTAAAATCAATTAATTTAAAAAATTAATTCATGAATTCTATAATTTTGTTAAGAGTCTATTCGTTGAAATAGAAAAATAAAATGTGGTTTAGATTTAACTAAGAGAAAATGTTTAAAAAAACAAAAACAAAAACATAACAAAGAAAATCCATGAGCATCAAATCATCCATCTTGTTGTGCCCTTGGGTCAACATCCACTTATCCACATGCAAGGAAAAAAAAAAAAAAAACTCACTCCCACATACAGGAACAAATCTGGTAGTTCATGCCTAAACTGATGAGCATGACAAATATGGTAAAAAAAAAAAATTATTTTTTGATGACATGACAAATCTCGTAGTCCATGGCATAACTCAAATTACACCCAATCCTACATTCCTAAACATGTATCAATGTCCGCAATAAGAAAAGCATAACAATAGAAAAGATAACGAATTGAGTGAATATTAAATTAAACTGAGTGAATATTGTTGTGTGTCCTATACATGGCAGGATAACATACTAAGTGAATATTTATATAGAAATTAAACAACATAGAAATTAAAGCTCTATTTCTTTCTCTAAAAAAAAGGCCTCATCAAATGGTTCAACAATTAGAAACTAATCTCTCTGTATCTCATAATGGTTCATCACTTATCATCTCTCTCTAACCCATTTTCGTCTCGCAATAAAATCTATCAATTATGACCCACTTCAAATTAAAATATCATAGTGTGTTGTTATTGGCTTGGAGCACCACATCGTTAAATGAGTTAGTGTTTCCGGATCACTCAATAATTTTTCCGGAAAGTTCGATATATTTTTTAAGGAAAATGAGTGGGAGCACTAATTAGTGCCACCACTAATGATGTGGCAATGGGTCCCACCCACTACCACAATGTTGTTGTGTCTTTTTTTTTTTTTCAAAAAAGTGAATGCTACATCATTAGTGGTTGCTTTAGAGCACCACTTTTAGTGGTCTCTATCATTATCCATTTTTTTTATTTGAATTGTATACGTAACGTGTCGATGATCCGTATACAATTCAAATACTTGTTCGAGATTCACACGTTACGTATACTTGTTCGATATGTTAATATTTTTTTGGTGTTTTTGGTTTGTGTTTTAAGATAAATTTTTTTAAAAAAATTTAGAGGAAGAGTTTAGAAATTTTTTTGATT
This sequence comes from Camellia granthamiana, assembly GCA_036172215.1. Lineage (NCBI taxonomy): Eukaryota > Viridiplantae > Streptophyta > Magnoliopsida > Ericales > Theaceae > Camellia > Camellia granthamiana. The sequence continues at coordinate 82,926,257 of CM069909.1, read as the reverse complement.
TTTTGACGGTATATTTTGAAAATAATTTTAGAGTTTGGGAGTTTGGAATGATTTGATATTTTTTTTATACTTGAGTAGATGTGTGTGAAAGAAAAAGTGATTAAGAATGAGAGATGAGGAAAAAGTAATTGATTAATGTGTAATAAAGAAAAATAATTTTAGGATTTTTTTAAGAAAATTTATAATCAAACATATTATTTAAAATTTTCTTCCAAAAATATGTTTCAAGACAAACTAATAAATCCAATAATTTAGGTGTGAACTTTCTTTTTTCTTTTTTTTTTTTTTTTTTTAGAGTAATGCTAGGGAGCTTGAAAATGAGCTCCCCCGAATCCCCCTAATTTTTTTTTTTCAGAAGCAGAGAAGGAGAAGAGAAGAGAAGGAATGAGGAGGAGGAGGAGGAGGAAGAGGAAGAAGGAGGGAGGAGGAGGACTGGAGGGGGCCATAACCACAGGGGGAGGAGGAGGCGGAGGCGGGGCTGGAGCTGTGATGAGCTGACGGGCTACGACGGGCGACGGGCTGCTGCTGCGACGAGCTGACGATCGGCGATCGGAGCTACTACTGCGACGACGGCGGTCGGAGGCGGTCGGAGCTACTGCTCCCCTCTCTTCTCTCCCTCTCCCTCTCCCTCTGTCTCAAACTCGTTGAAGAAGAAGAAGAAAAAGGGAAAAAAAAAAACCCAAAACGACGTCGTTTTAGACATTCGAGGGATTAGGAGGAGAAAAATTCAAGCGACGAAGCTTTACCCTTTTTTTTGATCCATAGGCGTGAACTTTCAAGTCTTTAAGATTAACATTTCCCGGACAAAAAGGTCTCTCACCATTACCCCCACAAAGAATCATGTGAGGGTTTGGCATTGACCTTTTTTAATAAATTTTTTTGTGTTGGAATTTTTTTAGTTTGATTTTTTTTAATCTCGTTTGATTTTGTTTTTGAATTTTTTTAATTATTGTGAAAGTATAATGATTATGGGTAAAAAGTAATATTTTGTTTTATTAGTTTATATAATTTATTTTGTCTTTGTATGATTATTTAGCTCCAAAATATCAGCCAAACCATGGCTGAGAGTATGAGAGCTCAGATGGCTTAACTATTAAGTTAAGGATTAAATTTATTTTAACCTCTTGTAGTTTGGAGCCAAAATATTTTACATTCCTATCGTTTAAATATTAGTTAAAAAGTCTCTATGTAATTTTATACTAAAGTGCTACTATTAATTTTTCTATTCAAATTAACTGAAAGTATATTACACACACACCAATTTTGATAGTAGATTTTGTTTTTTGAAAAATTAGAATGAAATTAATAAAAGAGATGGACAATTTTACTCACATTTTCTCCAAATCTAAAATTAAATTAATATGTTAATTAAAATATAATTAAGAATTGATTTAAAATATAATTAAATAAAATATAAAATAAACAATAATTAAGAATGAGATTAGCTTCCCTCCAGTTCGTGATCGGACTGTTGTGTGCTATTGGGCCCTTGGGGGCCCACCACGAGTCCCGTTTCGATAATCTGAACCGTTTAATGTGTAGAACTCGTCGAGCACTATATGCTTACAAAAAAACATGTTGATCGGATGTCGATAGTTATTTCATCGGATCACATTTCTGTCAACCGTTTATTTTTTTACCGTCCATTTTTTTTTTACAAAACTGATTTGATCACGTAGCTATCGATATCCGATCAACGTGATGTTTTAGATGCATATACTACTCAACGAGTTCTACATATTGAACAGTTCGGATTATCGAAATAGGACCCGTGGTGGGCCTCCGTGGGCCCAACAGCACCCTCCAGTCCGATCACGAACTGAAGGGAAGCCAAACCCATTAAGAATTGATCTAAAATGTAGTTAAATTAAAGTTAGATTAACATGTTAGAAATTATAATAAATAATTAAAACTTTAGGATGAATTGTGATCTAAAATATAATTATATTAAAATTAGATTAAAAAGTTGTTAATTACATCAAACAGTTGAATATTTAGGATTTATTGTGAACTAAAATATAATTAAATTAAAATTAGAACACAAATTTAAGAACTACAATAAATAATTAAGAATTTATAATTAATTGTGATTTAATTAAATTAATACTAGACTTTATAAATTAGAAAATAATAAAAATATAGGATTTGAGAGTATTATAGTCATTTCTCACTCATCTATAGTTAACGGTGTTATGATTGTATTTTAGTTCAAAATCGCATAAGGACATGCAACTATTTTTAAAAGACAGTGGATAAAGTGCTATCAAATCGTATCACAGAAAGGTAAAATAAATTTTGCCAAAAAAATAAAAATAAAAATAAAAATTTATTGTTAAAGGCCACAATTTTTTAAAGATTTGTTAGATAATGTATCATTGTTATATTTAGAATAAGTCTTCCAATAATCTTGAGCCTATGAGATAGGAGTAGTAGGTGTCTTTACCATCAAAACGTCGTGACACAAGGATTATTGAGTAATTAGCTGTTCATGAACGTTTTGAAAAACAAATATGATAGATTTTGGGTGGGTGATTGTGTAGTAAAAAATAATTTGTGTTGTGTAAGATTCATATATAAAATAAATGTAAATTATATGTTAGCAGGAATTTTAATATTATAATGTGTTATAGGTTGGTTTTTTTTTTTTTTCTTTTCTTCCTAGTTAAGCTTCCAAGTCTTGGTCTTAGTCTCCATAACTTATCCACCAATCTTATCTTATCCATGTCTTGGTCAAGGTCTTGGTCTTTCTCCATTCTTTCCATCCGTGCCTTCCTAGCTAAGTCTTTGCCAAGTCTCTCATGTTTATCCTTCCAAGTCCACCAAGACTTATCCATTAAGTCTTCCAAGTCATCATCATTTTCTTATCCTCCAAGGCATCGTCTAACAAGTTTTTATATATATTTAACTTGTGTCATATCTTATTATAAGAGAAAAGAAGTTTTGGTTGTGTTGTCATGTCTTGAGTGAGATTATCAGGCAAATAAAAAGGGTGTGTGTGATAAAGCTTTGGGTTTAACCAATTGTGCAGTATTGGTGAACCATACAACTTAGTCGGGCTGTTGTATCCTGGGGGGACAAGTCAAGATTTTTTCTGCTGCACCGGTGTGAGGCTTTGCCTAACCGCAGAGGGCTTGAATCTCCTTAAAGAGAGCGAGTTTCCCGCACCTCAGCCCTGATAATAAGTTATTGTAATTTTATTATTTGTATTTTCTGATGTGTTATTTGTAATTATCACCAACAATTTTAAGGAGATTCAAATAGCAAAAATCCATGGAGCCAGTACTGGAGAAGCCCAACGAGAATACCGGCAATCTCAACAAGCCCTTCCGGTTCAAGGGAGCCCATTTCAAGAGATGGAAAGGCAAGGTGCTTTTCTACCTCAGTCTCCTCAAGGTGGCGTATATCCTGACCGAGAAAAATCCGAACAAAGTCCCCACTGAAGAGATGACTGACGAGGAGTATGCTGCTCATCTTGAAAAAGTCGATAAATGCAACACAGATGAGTATAAATGTCGATACTATCTTTTAAATTGTCTTTCAGATCAATTTTATGATTATTATGATACTACTTACACCACTGCCAAGAAAATTTGGAAAGCCTTGCAGAACAAATATGACACTGAAGAGGCAGGCGCTAAAAAATATGCTGCAAGCCGCTTTTTTCACTATCAGATGATAGATGAAAAATCAGTGGTGGAGCAAGTCCAAGATTTTCAAATGCTAGTGGCTGAAGTGAGATCTGAAGGCATCAAAATTGGAGACAATCTTGTTGTAGCAGGTATTGTTGACAAACTTCCATCATCTTGGAGGGAGTTCCAAAAGTCAATGCGCCACAAGCAAAAAGAGACGTCCTTGGAGACTCTAATCACACGGATTCGGGTGGAGGAGGAAGCACGAGGCCAAGATGCTCTTATGACAGAAGAGCATTCCACTGCAAAGGTAAATTTAACTTCTAGAAATTCTTTACATAAAGGTCGATTTCATAAAAATAGTCATTTGAAGCCAGTTAAGAAAATTTGGAAAAATACTGGAAGACCACAAAATAAAAATTACCCGAGGCAAAAGAAATGGAACCAAGAACCCCCTTCACAAGATCTGACAAATGTGACATGTTTTGTGTGTGGCAAAAGTGGGCATATTGCTCGAACTTGCAAATTTCGGAAACAACAGCCTCGACCACAGGCTAATGTTACCAAGGAACCATTTGTGGCTATGATCACAGATATTTTTATGGTTCAATCTGTGGAAGGGTGGTGGGCAGATTCTGGTGCCAATAGGCATGTCTGCTATGATAAAGATTGGTTCAAAGATTTCACTCCTTTTAATGAGGAGAGGACTGTTATGCTTGGTGACTCCAGTTTAACCAAGGTGCTCGGGTGTGGGGATGTTGAGCTAAATTTTACCTCTAGGCGTGTGTTTGTTTTAAAAGATGTGTTGTACACACCGTCCATGAGAAAAAATTTGATGTCAAGTTATTTGCTCAACAAAGCTGGTTTCAAACAGACTATTGAATCTGACCAATTTGTAATCACTAAAAAAGGCATATTTGTGGGAAAATGATATGCCTGTGATGGAATGTTTAAATTAAATGTTGAGAATAAGAAAGCACATGTTTCTGTTTACATGCTGTCTTCTATGAATTTTTGGCATGCTCGTCTATGTCATATTAATAGCCGATATGTGGGAGTCATGAGTAGTTTAGCATTAATTCCCAAACTAACAAACAAGTTTGAGAAATGTGAAGTTTGCAGTCAAGCAAAAATAACTAAAAGGCCTCATAAAAGTGTGGTAAGAAATACTGAATTGTTAGAATTAATTCACACTGATTTATGTGAATTTGAAGGAATTTTAACACGTGGTGGAAATAGATATTTTATCACTTTTATTGATGATTTTTCAAAATACACTTATGTATATTTGTTGAAAAATAAAAGTGATGCTTTTGAAAAATTTAAAGAATTCCTTCTTGAAGTTGAAAATCAATTCGGTAAAAAGATTAAAAGATATAGAAGTGATAGAGACCGGGAGTATGAATCTTTTGGATTCAATTCGTTTGCTCAGTCTTTGGGAATAATCCATGAAACTACTCCACCATATTCACCTGCATCTAATGGTGTAGCAGAAAGGAAAAATAGAACTTTAACTGATTTAACAAATGCTATGCTAATTGAAGCAGGTGCTCCTTCAAATTTGTGGGGAGAAGCAATTTTAACTGCATGCTATGTCATGAATAGAGTGCCACATAAAAAAACAAAAATTACACCTTTTGAGTTGTGGAAAAGGCATAAGCCAAATTTAAGATATTTAAGGGTTTGGGGTTGTCTAGCTTTTGTTAGACTTGTGGACCCTAAAAGACCTAAATTAGGTGTGAAAGCTGCCACTTGTGCTTTTCTTAGATATGCAACAAATAGTACAGCCTATAGATTTTTTTGATATTGAAAACAAAATAATTTTTGAATCAGGTGATGCAATTTTTCATGAAGAAAAATTTCCTTTTAAATCTAAAAATGGTGGGGGTCAAAATTATCAAGAAAATATTTTATCTGAAATCGGCTCCTCTACTCTTTTTTTACAAAACCAAGATCCACTACAAAAAAATTCACTTTTAGCAGCATTTTTTATTGTAGTGGTCTGAAAAATGCTGCTATAGATGAGCTATTGTAGTTGTTATTGACCACAACTAAATATAAAATTTTTAGTAGCATTTTTTTCTTAAAACGTTGCTATATATATATATTTTTGGCAACGATTTGACCTCAGGCGTTACAAAAACCAAGCAAAATGAAGCTGCCAAATAAAACGAAAATTTCGCGCCAAATCAGATTTTTTTTTTCAAAAATAACATATCAGAATTTTAATTAAAAAAAAACAAGAATAAAAACCGTTCAACCATCCTTGATTACAATTTGTGCCCTAGTCTATCAACACTTCTCTCCTGCAAGTATCAGAGTCTTCGTTCATCCTCCATCACGGCGTACGTTGACGACATCAAGCTACAGAACCACTGTGATTTCAAGGTTAGCCTCCTCTCTCTGTTTCTCCTTATTTATCCCCTCTTTCTTCTGGTCTCTCAATTTCTGTCTTTACCCCTCTCTGTTTCTTCTACTGTTTTCGAACAAGATTGGGTCCATGGAATTCATTGTTAAGATGAGATACTTGCCATTCCATGCATGGCTTCTAATATCTCCAAAACTTCTCTACTTTGAAGGATTTTAGGAACATCTTGAATGATTTTGATTTGGGAAAATAATTTGGAAAATAGATTGATTAACATAATATGTATTTTGATTATGATATTCACACACACACACACACACACATTTGATCATCTATGAGCATCATATTTTAACCAATATAATTAATGACGTGAATGGATTGTTGTTGATGATACACAGTAAAAGTTCATGCAGGAATCATTATGTATGCTAGATATTTGATGAAATGCCACAATGGAGTAATAGTGCCTACCTTTTAGTTTATTTGTTTGTTCTGTTGGTCTGTTTTTTTTTTTTTTTTTTTTTTTTTTTGGTTGACTTCCTGGGAATCATTCCAATTACAAAATTTATCTGTTTTTGAAATTTACTTCATATTGATCAAATCATCACATATTATAACACAGTAAAGTATAGGCAAGCAATATCTACCATTGATCAAATCATCACCTATTATAACAAGATGTAAGAAAACTTAGACTTACATTCCTGCAATGTGTGGCTGAAATAGAATCTCCTCCCTCTGAAATCGTTCTTTCGAAAGAGTAAACCAACCTTCTGCAACAACTTCAAATGACCCTTCTGTATCTTTAGATAGTTCAGCATCATAATCAAGAGCAACCTAACATAGGTTCTGTGAGTGCATTAAACCCAAACAAAATCAGGCAATATGTACAGTGTGTGATAAAGCAGGAAAGTATTGTACAATTACCAAAGTGAAGTCAAACATATGCACAAAAGAAGTAATAAACATTATACTAGGGTTCAGTTGTTATTTTGTGGAGGACCCTCTGGCATGATCTTAACTGTTCAAGTATGGAAAATCCACTTAAAAATCTTATTAGCAGGATTCATATACTTCAGTGAGGGCATTTAGCAAAACCTTGCCAGCATTTGAGACTCTACTGCCAAAATATGTCCTGATCAAATCAAATTAACAGCTAGAAAACAGTTGGTGTTTTAGAAGGGTTTTGTGGTCTTATGAGCTGTTAACCTGGCTATTTGGGGGACAAAATAAACTAATTATATCATCAAAAAAAGTTTATAAAAGCTAAAATCAGTAATTGAATATACCCAAAATCACTAAGAAGTGAGATTTTCATGGATTAGCATTAGCTGTAAATGCAATATCTAATAAAGACCAGGGCTTTGAATTATCAATAGGCTTTCATCAATTAGACAATAAAAAAGGTTGTCCCTAGATAGAGAGCTAACCATATGGGTGTCTTGCCATAGACTTGAGGCTCCTAGAACTCATAGAGTTGTAGGCATCCCTTTTCTCAACTTTCAGTCGGGCAAGGGCAATCCATTTCAATCCTAAAACCATACCATATCCCTACCTGTTTGAAGAGCTACAGGAGAAAACATCCGGAGGAGGGAAGCTTACGGATGTCTACACATACGAAATCCCAAGTACAGGACAAAACCCTATGTTTCCAACATCACTTACTGCTATTTCTTCTTGGATTCTAGGGTGGAATTCATGACTTCTAGAGCCATCCAGCTAACTAGAACAATCAATTGGTGAATGTCACATTTACTCTACATGCTGACAAGCTAGCCACACTTCTGGCCAAACTTTTCCTCATTAATGAGAGGAAAGACAAATATCAGAGTCCATAGAGCAAAGGGCAATGTCAATACCTCTTTTAATGTGCGCACAGTGTACAGTGACTCAAAATGTATATTTTTCTACTGCATTTGTTCCCTAAGAAATCCTGTAAGCTTCAATGCTCCCATTCCCACAACTTCAACACCCACCTTGTACATAACTTGACCATGTAAAACTGCAGAATAGAATCCAAAACTTAGAAAATTGAGTCGCAGGTGACCATGCACAATTAGGAAAAGAGAAACTTAACAGAAATCATGTAATAGAGAATAAGAAAACAGTAGTGAACACCTAGCCATTTTTTATGCATAAACAAGAAAAGAATAGAAAGAAAGAGATTAATGAGATTGCTGAAAAAAATTAAAGCAACGGCTAGAAAATGCATGATTTCTAAAATTGATGTAATAATGACAACAGAGAAGGGAAAGTATAAGCATTCTGTGCAACTATAAGTAATCAATTGCATTTAGAAAGTTTCGTAAAGCTTAGGCCCACTTGCACTGTACAACTACGGGAAGTTGCTCAAATATTAATTTTGAAATTAAAATGAGATCCTATAGCTTACTTGGAACAACAGAGGTCTGGTGAAAACCAATGTTAACAACAATTCCTGAAGTTCGTCTTGTTGCATACAAAGCTAAAGTTGCCTACACATGTAATACAATAATTGCATTAGGGGGTAAGAGAGAACAACAACAAAACAGTTTTATTGGTCATTCTATGCAAAAATAAACTAAGGAATCCAAGTTTGATAACCTCTTTTCTTTTCTACTTTATAAAAACCATCAAAATATGCGGAAAATAAAACACACAAATACTCTACCTGATTGATAGCACAAATAGTAGGGACATTGATGAGACAGAGACAGTGTTCTAGTGGTTTGCAGGTATAACTACAAGTAAACATATTTATTTAAATGATGTATTTATCATGTGTTATGCTTTTCTAAATTTATGCATACTCATGTAAACTTTATTGTATAAATTAGGCGACAGATGGCTGTAGTGGCATTCCGAACCAGGCTTCTCCACAAACACATCAGAGATCTTCTTTTGGAAATCATGAAATGTGTTAGGTTTTTATTTTGGCAACCCCGTTTGACAAAACTCCTTTGAGTTGTAATTTTATTCGCATTTTTGTTTCAGTGAGGCTATGAGTTTATTAGATGCGAATCCAAACCCGAATCGAGCCATGCAGAGAAGTTTGTGATGTTAATGCTTTCAAGATTGCCACTTCGCTGATTATTACGGGGGTCGAGCTGCCCGGTCAGCTCGCGGCCGAAGCAAAATTCAAATTTGCATTCAAAATTGCATGTCAGCCGTTGCTCGCTCGAGCCAAGGAGTGCTCGCTCGAGCCAAGACTTTCTCGCTCGAGCCAAGGAATGCTCGCTCGAGCGAAGGATTGCGTCCGCACAAAAACCTGAAAGCAGTGATTGGTCGCTCGAGCCAAGGATCCGTCGCTCGAGCGAAGGCACTAGTAGAAATCACGAAATTTACTCTCCTCGCTCGAGCCAGGAAATCCTCGCTCGAGCGAGCCTCAGAATCCGGATTTTTTTCAAAGAGTTGGTTTTCTTCTGAAACAGGATTTCTTTTGGTGTTCTACAAGAAGTTGGATTTCTTCCTTGGGAATTTTTTGGTTCTTTATAAGTAGTTGGTTTTCTCCCAAAACTAGACTACTCATTAATTATTCCTCCAGATCTTCTTTTTGGTTCTTAAAGGTTTATATCTGGGGATATTTTATTTTTCTTTGATGTCTTATTGAGTATTCAACTCATGATCTGAAAAGGCTACATCAAAGGTTTTGTTTCTTACACAAAAAGAGAGAGTTGTTCTTCAGTTGTGGATTCTGAAGAATTCGAGCCTGAAGCTTCAGTTGTGAATTCTGGAGTGGCTCATCAAAGTTGTTCTTCAGTTGTGGATTCTGAAGAATTCGGTCTGAAGCTTCGGTGGTGGAATCCGGAGTGGCTCATCAGAAAGACAATTCCGTGGTGAAGATGGGGTTGGAAGAGGCACATAGAGGTTGGTTCAATTAGGCGTTGTGGATTCGCTAGATAATTGAGAGTGATACATGTGTAATTCCTTTATATCTTCTTAGTGGATTGTTCTGGTGGCTGTGGCCCGTGGTTTTTTGATCACAATTGGAAGGTGTCCAATTGTGGTTTTTCCACGTAAAATCTTTGTGTCTCTTTCTTTTGATTGTTTGTTTGGGATTTTTATATTCTGCTTAAAATTGATACATAATCACAAATCAACATCTAGGAGGTTTCTAGATTTTTCAATGCAACCTTTTAATCGGGGTAAGTCATCATTATAATACACATACATTGACACAAATTTAGAACCAATGTTAATGACTTCTCTACCAATAAATTGTTAGTTGGTTTGGAAAAAATTGGGATTTGATAGGATGACTTTCTACTTTGTTTCCTTAACTAGCATCCGTAAAAATACCAAACAAACCAGTGAAATAGAGAATTGGGCAATCGAACAAATTTGAATATCAACAATGGATCAAATTGTAATATACAATTAAAAAATAGACCCTTGGATGTTGCTATTGGTTGCTTGATTTAGTGGTTGTTACTAATGTTTGGCTTTATTGGTTGATTTAGTCCAAATGCCAACCTGTTGGCATCTTATCTTTTATTTGGAGATGTTTTAACATCCTAGCTTTGGAGTCTACCCTCAGGATATATAAGGAAAGAGAGTCTTATATTCAAGGGCACATTGAAAAAATAGAGAGTATTACAGATAGCATGAGTAATGACTTCTTTTCATCTACAAAAAAAAAGAACACTTGTTTGTAAGCATCTTTCAATTGTAATGTTTATGTTTATGGTATATGAATAAAAGTCGATTTTCAAAACTGTTGTTGTTTCATAATATAATCCTCTTCTTGAGTGATACACTGACTATGAGAGATTGGGAGTAGGGTGAGGTAATGAGGCTATAGTGATTACCTATAGGCAAGAGACCACTTGGGAAAACAGAAGCTGAAAGCAACGTCCAAACTTAAAAGACCTTGTGGAAGGTGTTCCTCATCAGAGTTCTATACTTAGGAGTAATAGCAGGGGGGACGTGGGCACATATTTAGATATAATTTCCTAAACATTAATGATTGTTAGTTGCTTGCTTACATGTTCTAAGCCCTTTACATGTCTTCACCCATATCTAATCTTAGAAATCAACTTGCAGTGCTTAAAGAACAACAAGAAGAACTACCTGCACAAATTGAGAACAATTTGTTTCTTAAATCTTTAGCCGCCTTACACTTCTGCATTACTGTATTTTTTCACTCCATTTGCTGCTATTTTCTCTCTTAATGGCTGATCTATCTTAATATGTAAATATGATCTTCAACTTGAGTATGGTGATATTTTTTGATATGTAAACCATATACTTACCAAAAAGATAAGACTTGTCGAGAATTATTTGTAGTCTAAATTTTCTTTATAGATTTTGAAATGGAAAATGATACTTATGCTCATTCAATCATTTTTATTGCAGGAAATAAGACAATATGAAAGCATCAATCAATAGACGTCATTTCTCGATTTGAACATTTTTTATGGAGGTCTTTATAAAATGGCGTCATAAGTAATACTTTTGAGTACTATTGTCCTGTGACAAGTTTATATATACCTTTTAGATTATGGTGTGGGCTATTAGTTTGTTAGAATTATTGGATCTTTTTTGTATTACAGGCTTATGTAATGAACCTTTTAATTAAGGTGTTTTGAAAATTTTGGGATTATAAAAATGCAGATTCTTTTACCTTTTACAATTATTGATTATTGAGCCATTAGAATAAAATAGTGTTTTTATAGATATATAATGTGAGCAGGGATAAGTAAGAGACAACCATTAATGGTTAGCAAATCATTGAAAATTTCAAGCTATATATTATTGATAATTGAATTGTAAACATAGCATATAACCGCGGTTAATAACCGCCACTGCAAATAAAATTCAAAAAGAATTTTATGGTTATAGCGACGGTGTAAAACTGATGGAATAGAGTCAAAATATAGCAGCGGTTTAGAAAATGTCACAAAAGTGAAGGATATATCAGCGGTCGACACGTCACTATAAAGTTAGCAAGTAATGGCTAAATTTAAGATATAGTGACATTTATAACTGTCACTACATCGGCCATCACAATAAAAATAACTATACCAGTGTTTGAGGAAAACGTCACTATAAGGATATGCCGACGGGGCTATTGCGGCGGTTTGGCCGTCGCTATTGCAACCGCGGGTAAAGGTTTTCTAGTTTTTAGCGACGCTTTTTCCTGCTTTTAGCGGCATTTTGGGCTGCTGCTAAAAGTGATTTTTTTTGTAGTGATCCTATAGTTTTTGAACCTAGAAGGAGTAAAAGAGCCAGAGTAGAAAAAGATTTTGGCCCTGATTATCATGTTTTTAATGTGGAGGAAACTCAATTAACTTTACAAGAAGCTTTGGCATCTCCTGACTCTGTTTTTTGGAACGAGGCTGTAAATGATGAGATGAAATCTTTGTTATCCAATAAAACTTGGGTATTAGTAGATTTACCATCAGGTTGTAAAACTATTGGCTGTAAATGGGTTTTGAGAAAAAAACTTAAACCGGATGGAACTATTGATAAATATAAAGCAAGGCTTGTTGCAAAAGGTTTTAAACAACAAGCAGACCTTGACTTTTTTGATACATTTTCTCCGGTTACTAGAGTTACATCCATTAGATTATTAATTGCAGTGGCTGCAATTCATGATCTAAAGATTCATCAAATGAATGTTAAAACAGCCTTTTTAAATGAAGACCTGGGTGAAGAAATCTATATGGATCAACCTGAGGGTTTTGTAGAACCCGATCAAAAAAGCAAAGTGTGCAAGCTAGTTAAATCCCTCTATGGCTTAAAACAGGCCCCTAAACAGTGGCATGAGAAATTTGATTCCTGCATGATTGAAAATGGCTATAAAACGAATGAATGTGATAAATGCATTTATTATAAATCTGAAGAGAATTCACATGTCATTATTAGCCTCTATGTTGATGATTTACTTATATTTGGATCTAATTTGCATATCATCGTGGAAACTAAAAATATGCTTAGTAGCCATTTTGATATGAAAGATCTTGGTGAGACTAATTATATTTTGGGAATGAAAATTACCAAAACTTATGATGGTATATTTCTTGATCAGTCGTATTATGTTGAGAAAATTTTGAGAAAATATAATTTTTATAACTGCAAGCATGTTCTTACTCCTTTTTTATCCTCATGTGCATTTATTTCCTGTTAAAAATGATGAGGATGTAATTAATCAAAAGGAATATGCTAGTATGATTGGTAGCTTGCGTTATGCGACTGACTGTACTAGACCTGACATTGCATATGCAGTTGGAGTACTTAGCAGGTTTACTAGCAAGCCTGGCAGTGATCACTAGCTAGCCATTGAGCGTATTATGAAATATTTATCTAGTACCATAAAATATGGCTTGTTTTATAATAAATTTCCTGCAGTACTTGAAGGTTACAGTGATGCCGATTGGAATACCTTGTCAGGTGATTCATTATCAACCGCTGGTTACTTATTTACTTTGGAAGGTGGTGCTATAAGTTGGAAATCGAAAAAACAAACCATTATTGCTAATTCAACAATGGAGGCTGAGCTTATTGCTTTAGCTACAGCTAGTGAAGAAGCAAATTGGTTGAGAGATTTGTTAAATGAAATCTCTTGTTGGGAAAAACCGATTCCACCTATATTAATTCGTTGTGATAGCACCGCAGCAATTGGTCGAGTTAATAACCGTTATTATAATGGTAAATCCAGACCTATCAGAAGAAAACACAGTACTATGAGATCTTATATGAATAATGGCATCATAAATGTGGATTATATTAAATCTGGTGATAATCTTGCAGATCCATTAACTAAGGCCTTAGCAAGAGATAGAGTCTGGAATACATCGAGGGGGATGGGGTTGAAGCCCATTGAATATAGTAGGAGCCATGTATGAGGATACTCAACCCAGGGACCAAAGATCCTGTAACTGGGTTCAATGAGAAAAACGATCATATGATGGCCGTGAGAAATGCACCAAATTACTTTTTACCCATCCCTATGATGTAAGTGCATTTATCCTGTAACGTTGTAGAGGTTGAGTTAGTAAAAAACTCTTAATGAATTTCTGTAGCTCTTATTAAGTGGGGTGTCATAGTTACAGGAGCACCCTTGACAGAATTCACCTATGTGAGTGTGGTAGTGGGGCCGCTACCTATGAGATTTGGGCTAATTCTCAAATACACTCATGAATCCTGGGATCGCACAAGGCCGTAATGTGCTAGCTTTTAAAGCTTTTGTGAACACCTGGAATATTATGTGTGTGTAATAATTATTTATTTCCCTTAAGCAGTCATAGTTCAATACTGAGCATACTATTGACTCTGGAGTAAATATTATTGCTTCACTAATGGAGGTTCAATGCAGAGCACACCTACCATGATGCATAATATCCTTATTTGCCTAATAATCTCAATCTTTGTTACCTATAATATTAAAATAGGTGGGGGAATGTTATCAGGTATTTTAATATTATAATGTGTTATAGGTTGATTTTTTTTTTCTTTTCTTCCTAGTTAAGCTTCCAAGTCTTGGTCTTAGTCTCCATAACTTATCCACCAATCTTATCTTATCCATGTCTTGGTCAAGGTCTTGGTCTTTCTCCATTCTTTCCATCCATGCCTTCCTAGCTAAGTCTTTGCCAAGTCTCTCATGTTTATCGTTCCAAGTCCACCAAGACTTATCCATTAAGTCTTCCAAGTCATCATCATTTTCTTATCCTCCAAGGCATCGTCTAACAAGTTTTTATATATATTTAACTTGTGTCATATCTTATTATAAGAGAAAAGAAGTCTTGGTTGTGTTGTCATGTCTTGAGTGAGATTATCAGGTAAATAAAAAGGGTGTGTGTGATAAAGCTTTGGGTTTAACTAATTGTGCAGTATTGGTGAACCATACGACTTAGTCGGGCTGTTATATCCTGGGAGGGACAAGTCAAGATTTTTTCTGCTGCACCGGTGTGAGGCTTTGCCTAACCGCAGAGGGCTTGAATCTCCTTAAAAAGAGCGAGTTTTCCGCGTCTCAGCCCTGATAATAAGTTATTGTAATTTTATTATTTGTATTTTCTGGTGTATTATTTGTAATTATCACCAACATTATAAAATAAAGATTTTGAATAATTTTTTGGACTTCGTAATATTACTCTTTAAAAAATCATTCTTTATCACTCGAATAAGTGTTTAGTAACATTTTTTATTGGGAAAATTTTAATTAGTTTTAAAGCAGTACATGATAATTTTCTATTTTTTATGTTTTAGATTTTAAAATGTAATTGCACAGTTTCGTTTAGTTTTTCAAATTTGTTTATAAACAAGTGTATAAATTAAAATTTTTTATTCAGACAATTTTCTATTGCACTACTAGTTTAAAACAGTACATGGTAATTTTCTATGTTTTATGTTTTAGATTTTAAAATGTAATTGCACAGTTTAGTTTCGTTTTTTAAATTTATTTATAAAAAAAATGTATAAATTAAAATTAAAAACTAGTTTGGTGGGGGAAAATGAAATGTAAAATAAAAAACACTCACTTTCATCAAATTTTCTCTTTTTTAGTGTAAAAATATTTTTAATAGTTATTTTCATCAAACTGATTTATATTATTAAAAAATAAAATTAAAAATAAATTTTTGAAACCAAACTAACCAGACTGAATAATTATTATTTTACACATTTTTAAAATTTATAATTTTAAAACCTATTTATCATGATCTATCAAACATGATTAGTACATTTTTTGTTTTTATTATTTTTTGAAATTTGATAATATCACAAGTTTCATTGCACATTTCTTTTTCTTTTTCTTTTTTTTTTAAATTTATATATTTCAAACCTACTTATTGAGATCTTTATTGAATATAAATTATGTAAAAATTAAAAAATATGAATTTTTTATGAAGTAATTGTATACACCTATTGGTGTGCTAACATGAAAATTATTCATATGCATCATCGATTTCCAATTTTCCTTGTTAATATAAAACTTCTTATTTTATTTAGTTGTAATATATATATATATATTATTTGTTTTTGAAGAACCAACCATTACATTTTGAATCGATGTACATATATTTATATATCCACTCATCAAGAAGTTTTACGTACACCAACCTTGAACTTTTCTACTGAAAAAACTATTCAGTGTATTTCGTTTCAGTTTTCTGAAAATTGAATTTTTTATTTTTTATATTTTGTTTTTATTTTTAGTGAATCGTTTTAAAATTTCAAGCAATTTTTTTATTTTGTTAAATACACCTTACTTAGATATATCTAAATAGTAAAATATTTGTGAAAAAATATTTTTAAAAATTAATAAATACACAAAAATATATTAAATTTTTGTATATACATATATATTTTTTTTTTGTATTTTTGATATTTAGTGAATTTTTTTTAAAAAAAATCAAAAATATTATACTGTTTAAGCGTATTTATGTTAAGTATGTCTAAAAATTTTAAAAATTGTTTAAAACATTTTTAAAAAGTCAGTAAAAACAAAAAAAAATACAAAAAATAATAAAGTAGAATTTTCTAAAAATTGAATCCTGAAAATTGAAACCAAACAGAGTGATTTTTTTTATTTTAATTTCAAAAGTCGCTTAGATTAATTTCTGTCATTTCATTTAGTTTTAAACTAATTGTTACATGAACAATTAGAAAGTGAGAAATTCTCTTTTTGGTGAAACAGAGAAATTTCTCAATTTCAAAACAATGAAACTTTTTAGTTTTTGTAAAACAATTCTATGTATGTTTGTAGGAGAGAATATTTTTTTAAAAGGTTTTCAATTGATTTTTATATGAATAATTAGAAAATATTTTCTGGAAATTGAAAAGTTTATCGATTGAAGGACTTCCAATTCAAAATTGTGAAACTTCTCAAAATTATGAAAATTGTGTGAGATATTTTATTTGTTTTAATTTTCAATTGACTATTGCAAACTAAGAAATTCTTAAATGAAAATTTTCTTAATTTCTTAGAAGTGAAAATTATAAAATTTAATTGACAAATTTTTAGTTTTCTAAAATTCAGAAATTTGAATAAAGTTTCAAAATTTCATTCCAAAATTTTCTTTTTGGGATGAAATTTCTTGGTTATTAGGATGAAATTTACAATTTTTTGGTAGGAATTTCTCATTTTCATTTATCAAATTTCCTAAGTTTGTATAAAATTTCCATTTCTAAAATCATAGAGAAAATTTTCAGCTTCTTGATCTTTTTGCAAAACATCAATTGGACGAAATTTCACAGTTTCATCCCAAAATTTATATGATAAAATTTACTATTTTTGGATTAAAATTTCCTCTTTTTTTGGGGGTTATTTACACAAAGACCCCTTAAGTATTGAGAAATATCACTTTGATCCCTACATTATAAAAATGTACAAGTGTACTCCCTAAACTATTAAGAAGTATTACTTCGTCTCCTAAATTATGAAACATACAAATGGACCCTTTAACTATAAAAACGTACAAATTGGACCCCCTAACGGAAAGGGTCAAAGTGAAACACGCCAAAAGTTTAGAAAGTTCATTTGTACGCTTTTATAATTTAAGAGGTAAAATGATACTTCTCAATAGTTTGTGGGCTATATTTGCATGTTTTTTTTTTTTAATTTAGGGGGTCAAAGTAATACTTTTTAATAGTTTAGGGGGCTTCTATGTAAATAACTTCTTCTTTTTTTAATTTTTTTTTATAATTTCCCTAAATTGAAATAAAACAAACTTATCAAACACGCATACGAATGTGAACAAAAACAGTGAGTTAGGCCGAGTCAAGATTATTGGTTTGGTCCAATGCCATGGTCCAGTACTCTAAGGGCATGTTTGATTGACATTATTAGACTATGGGATTGAGATTATTAATCCATGGGCCTAATAATTCTATATTTGTTTTAAAATTTTGTTTCAAAATTATTAATCCAATGGATAATTAATCCAACAAATTTGTATGATTATTAGTAATGGGGTAGGGGTGAGATTATATATCCTAAGTTGAGAAATAAAATAAAAAAGACTCTTTTACATATTAATCCAATGCAAATCAAACAATGGACAAGGGGATAATTTATTCTACTAATCCAACTGGATAGTGAATACCACACTAATTTGATGAGATTATTAATATTTTTACTATTAGTCTTGTGAATCAAACATGGCCTAATTGTCTTGCCCATTCTCCACGGTAAGTTGTACCTAAATTAAACCAGTTGCACCACAGTATTACTTGAGTAATATTGTTCTAGCATGTTTAATTACAAAATTGGGTAAAGAGCTTCAGTTTTATGTTGAATTAATCCTTCTACTTTTTTCCTTTTTTTTCACATATAGATAAATACTCAAGCCCATGGCCGGCTCTGCTAGTCAAGAATTTTGCCCTACCTACTACGAGCCCGGTTAAATATTAAGGTAATTTTTCATAACCTTAAGAAGAAGGAAAAAGTGTCGTACCATTAAATTGCCACATTTTTCCATGTTTGATCTTTCTTTTTTATTTTTTATATTATTATCTTAATGATAACTTATCAAGATTATATTTCAATATTGATTATTAGTCGATTTTCTATAAAAATAAATTCATAAACAATTAACTTGAAAGTATGTATAACATATATGTTATGTGAATATATGACTTAAATCCTTATCCTCATAAGAGGGTGTTCAAACATTGTCACGGGGAATTTTTTTTTTCTTGACATAAACCTTTCAATGAAGTTTTGTAAAGTCAAAAACCCACTAATCACGCAAAAGGGGTTCACATTCCTACCGAAATTATTGCCATAGAAATTTTCTCAATCACATGATCTAAATAA
Source organism: Camellia granthamiana (assembly GCA_036172215.1). Lineage (NCBI taxonomy): Eukaryota > Viridiplantae > Streptophyta > Magnoliopsida > Ericales > Theaceae > Camellia > Camellia granthamiana. Next base: position 82,907,524 of record CM069909.1, on the reverse strand, counting down.
GTGTATTTTTTAACTTTTTATAAAAAAATATGTAAAAAAATAAAGAGATAATATGATGAAAAAAGATAAAAAGATAAAAAATTGAATTATTTTGGGGATATCAAACCACCCTTAAATCTTTATGCTCTTACTAGCCACTTTATGCAAATATTCAGTGCTCTAACAATGAGAAGATCAAGTAAATTTCAGGTATTATTACAAGGCAGGTTTCCTACCATCTATTCGAATTGGAAGGCATTGTTTGAATTTGTGTGGTTTACCACATGTCTCGTTTTAATAATTCAAATTTATTTTATAATATATTTCGTATATTTCATCCACACACACCAAAAAAAAAGGTTGATCCAATAATCATAATTTATATAATTTATTGTGTTTGTCACAAAAAATAAAAATAAAAATAGATGGTGTATTTTTAAAAATATAATTATCATTCATTTTTTTCATGACAAATACAATAAATTGAATAGATTTCAAATATTAGATCGACTTAAATTTTTTTGGATAAAATACAAGAAATTTCTGACAAAATGAACGATTCAAATCACTAAAACGAATTCATAACCATGAGTAGAGTGTGTACGGAGTGGTTTGAAAGTAAAATTATAAATCAACCCACAAATGGTGGATTGACAAATAATCAAACCGCGATTTGAGCGGTTTCAATTTACTAATTAATTGAAGAATATTTTTAAACAATTATTAAGCATTTGCATAATATATAACACCAATTTGCATAATATGTTTCATCTATATATAACACAAATTAATTTTACATAATATTTTTCACATATATATCTATTAATTTGTAACAAATTTTACATCATAAATCTCTCTCACACTTATTTTTTCTTTGATATTTCATTATCCTCCTTGTTTTTAATTGAGTTGCATTAATTTTTTTTTTTATGTTGCCATTAATGTTTTATATTATGTATTATAATCAATTTTGGCAAGCTAGTTAAAAGTTAGCTTTTAACTTTTAACCCATTTTGGATTACATTATTTCTCACATTTTTTTTTCACAAAAAGACAATATAGTTTCAAAAAAGTCAAAAAATCAGCTTTTAACCAACTTCCCAAATCACTATATAACAAAAACGAATCATGATTAAATATTTATTTCAAAATTTTGATTAATATTAATAAAAAAATTTACTTGAAAATAGCCACAATTTTAAAATATTTACTTCAAAATATTAATTATTATTATTTTTTTTTTTTGGTACGACTAAAAGAATACACTTGTCTTGAAATTTTAAAATTTAACCATATAATACATAGAATAAAGCATTGATCTATTTAGTTATATCTAATTTTAAAATTAGTTATATCTAATTGTAGCTCGACTTTTTCGCGCGCCCCCTTTTGGAGAGGCTCGAATTGGTCCTACAGTTCGGACTCTTGTCATGATTCTGAATCTAATATCACAAAGTGCAATGTAAGACTGATAAATCACTAAGGAGTGAAATCCGACAAATCATTTTAAAAAATTAGATTTTAAATCAAATAATGCCAAATTGGACTGCTTTGCCAGATTACAGAGTCGCCACCTAAATATTTTATTTTGGGAAAATTTAGGAAACTTTGACTCGTGCTTAAGGCCACGTGTCCGTCATCACCAAAGTTGCCTCAGTTTGGGAACTTGGGTACAAGAGGGGAAGGTCCTGAAATGAGCACCCCCGCTCGCCCGATCAAAGATCTGCCTCTACTAATCATGATATGTTGTTTTATAAACACATGTGTTCGTATTCCAGTTATTAGCTAACTTTATTATGTGACACATCACAAGCAAATATAGACTAAATCATAAAAATTGGAACAAAACAACTCATGTTTGTTTTCGAAAATGGTTTGGAATTGCCACTCTCAAGTGGGCTTAAAACATAATAATTTTGTCACTTCGCAAAGTGGGCTTTAAAACTTACAATCATCAAATTGTTCCAATTCAAGCAATCAAGCCTTCATCCACAGGCATTCATGTAGTTTAGCATTTAAGCACATAGCCTCATGGCAAGCATGCTAAATATGGCAATATGGCAATCACACTCATGTAAGTATGCTAAAGCGTAAAACTTACAGTGTACTCCAAGCCAAAACAGAAACTAGTTAGAAAGATGCATGATCCTAACTATACAAGGTGCCTAATGCAACACATGCAACATGCGATTAATAAGCTCGGCTGCTAATATGACATACGATTCGATTTGATAACATGCGATTAAACACGTATTCAAAGAAGTATTGAAATAGCAATGCAGTTTGAATGATGTGCCGAGCCTCAGTGCATGCAAGACAAATGAATGGATGCAAACATGCAAGCATAAGGTATGCTAATTGAAAATGTCCCTAATCTAACCATCAAAGCGATTAAATAAAACGGAGAAAGACGTGGGATTGGAAAACATACACACACGCACGCACGCACACTTATTACAACATTATGCTCTCGCAAAGGAGGGTCCAAATAAATAAGCTAAGCTAAGCTAATGAAACTAATCTAATTAAACTAATTAGATTAATTATTATAAATCAAAATAAAGAAATAGCTAAACTAAGCTACTTAATTATTACAACACTTAACTAATTAGCACACTAATTAATTAAATTACAAAACCATGATAATTAACAAGTAAAGCATTAAACTATACTACTTCAGCTCTATTTGAAGAAGTTGCATATGCATGCTTGGTTTTCGCCCCGAAAAACTCTACGATTTGCTCTTGAGAGGCTTTGTTTGCAAGGTTACTCCAAGAACTCTTGCTCCAACTTACCAATTCCATGCTGGGGAATGCACCAGTGGCCTACCGGCCACGGATAAGGCCTTGCCGGCCACTGGTGTGCTAATTCACCATTCTTCAACAAAGCACAAAGGAAAATGGAGGGTTTTCCAAGGACATATATGTACTGTACCCCTCTTTATCATCTCTAAACATCAAAGGAGTGGCACTCTTGGATCCAAAGCCACCAATCAAGCATTTTCAATGCATGATGGCCAAGGACCGAAGTTGTACACTTTCAATAAATGCACAAAAACAAGACTCTAGACCACCACCCTATCATGCATGATCAAGGGTGATGGAGACAAAGGAGATTGGCTCATTTCATCACTTTAAGGATGAAATGGACCAATCTACCTTGTGTTCAATATAACGTCTGATTGAACACAATTCAATGCAAACACACATGCTTATCTTGCTCATGTTCTACTTGATTCAATTCTTGTTTACACATTTTAGCATTACCAAGCCATTCTTTAGTCAATTTGTCCAAGGTGAGTGTCCACTAATGAGAGAGGGGTCAACCAAATGATGATTTAAGACATGAGAGAGATCATGCCTTTGACTAAGAGGAACCCTCAAAAGAGAGTTAAAGCCATTTAAGCACAAACTCTATCTCAAACTTAAACACAAGCATAAGGTAACTAACCCTCAAAACAAATGGAAAAATGAAGAAATAAGGGAGGTGTCAGAATTTCAGTGCTGAAATGGCATGCAAAGAGGCACTAAAATATGAAAACAACACATGCATAACATGCTAAGAGCCAAAAGCATCAAAACTAGTGAAGAACACTACACTAGAGGCATGCGATATCAAACTCAAATGATCAAGACAACCCAAAACAGAGCTACAACATGCCAAAATAGTGGCTAAAATGTGCTGAGATGGAAGCATGAAAGGCAAGAAAAACATGCTCATATATTAGGCTACAAATAAGGCTCAAAGCACGACTCTCAAAAGTAATGAAAGAGTGAAGTAAGTGAGAGTGTGACAAAGGTATATGCACTGAAATTACATGTGAAATGATGCTATAACATGCAATCAACTCATGCAAGACATGTTAGAAGCCTTAAAACATAAAGCTAGTGAAGGCACTTGCACTATAGCTATGCAAAGCAAGGCTCATATGACCAATACCACTCAAAACATAGTTAAAACATATCAAAACATTAGCAAAAATGTGCTGGAGTCAAGCTAACACAAGCTAGAATGATGAGCTAACTCATTAGGCATGTTAGGCTAGTAAGCGCAATTACACTACAAGTGCAAGAAGCAAGCAGCAAGTGACTTAACTAGCCAAAAAAAGAGCTTAAACATGTCAAAATGGATCCTAAAACATGCTTGAATTAAGCTACAAAAAGGTAGAAATACATGCTCACATGCGAGGCCATCTACACTTACAAACAAGACACAAATGGGGGAGGCCATCCCCCCTATTTTGGACCTCAAAACCAAGTTTTTGCCACTGAAATTCCCCTGGAATTCAGTGGTTAAAAGCCCAAAACAGTTGCTTCAAAAGGCTTAGAAAAATGGCACAACACTTAACCAAGCAAGCTACAAAAAGTATGAAGCACCCCTAACTCCAAAACAAACCTCAAATCACTATTTTAAACCAAGAAAAACAGAGATTACAGAGGTCTAAAACAGCCTCAAAATAGCATGCAAAGATGGCCAAACAAGTGTTTAAATGAAGCTAAAAAGAAAAGAAGTTCTACCTCTTTGAAGAGAAGATGCTACATATGCAACAAAGGTAAGCCAAGCCAAGCTAAAACCCTCTTTTAGAGCTCAAATAAGGCCTCAAGCAATCTCAACACCAAGATGATCAAGTTTGATCAAGAGTTTCTTTGTAAGAATGTAGAGAATTTAGGATTTTAGGCAAAATATGTAGAGAGAGAGAGAGAGAGAGAGAGAGAGAGAGAGAGAAATTTTTTTGTCTTCAAAATTTCCAACCTCCAAATATGCAAGAGGAGTCTTCTATATATAGAGGCTTCAAGAACTCCTCAAAGAAATCCAACCATCCACGTGCAAGCAGACGGCACAACTTGTGCAAACAGTTGGCAAAAATATCACAAAAATATCTGGTGACACACAAGTGGCCGGCCGGCCATCAGTGATGGCCGGTAGTGCATCAAAAATAACACACTGAAAGGACCTAAGTATGGTCCAAAAACGGGGTAGAATGGATGCAGGGTTTGGAAAGCTCAAACCTGTGACGTTTTGCTGCAAATTTCGAGTGCTCAACGAGCAATCAAACGTGTGACTGGATGTACCTGCAAGAACATCCAAGTCTTGAGAACGGTCAAAAATGGAGTGTCTATACTAATTAGTTGTGAAAAGAAAATGAATTTAACCATACCTAAATTACATCTAATTTTACATTTAAAATGAAAATCTAAATGTAATTTTAATCATATGTAATTTGAAAATATTTAATGAAAAATCTAAATGAAACTTTTAGATATAGATAGTAACTTATCAAATGGTTATAAATTCAACTACACTCGTCTTTATCCTATTGAAATAAATATTTTTAAAAAATTGTAAATTTCTAAATAAAAAATTTTAATTAATAATTAACAAATATTTTTATAAATTAACATATCACTCCTCTAAACTAAGTTCTAAGCTAAAAACATAAATCATGGGTTAGCTCGATGTGATCTTGAATAATTTTTTAGATGTAAAGATATTAGTCATATTTTAATGATAAATATATAAATTTCTTAACAAAAATTTTAAGGGTAAATTACACTGACACGGCCTGAGATTTAGTCTAATTACATCCCACCCCCTAACGTTATAGAAATTACATTCTCACCCCTGTGGTTAATAGTCTCATTTCATAAATCCCCTGCTCATATAAAAGGCAACAACTCCTAGTAAAAAAATATAAGAAATTACACTGAAAAAAAAAAGTAAAGCAAAGGAAAGGAAAAAAAAAACAAAGAAAGTACAACAAAACAAGAAAAGAGAGAGTGCATGAATTCAATGTCTTCATTCCGTCTAAATAATTACAATGACATGGGGGGTTAGTATAATTTTTCAAATATCAGGGGGTGATATGTATTAAATCCAAATATCAGGAGGTGTAAGTGTAATTTACCCAAATTTTAAAATACAAATACAAATAAAGGGTAAATTACACTTACACTCCCTGAGGTTTAGGTTTAATACATATCACCCCTGACGTTTGGGAAATTATACTAACCCCCGTCATTGTAATTATTTAGACGGAATGAAGACATTGAACTCATGCACTTTTTTTTTTTTTTACTTTACTTTACTTCCTCTGTTTTTGTTTTCCTTTCCTTTCCTTTGCTTTATTTTTTTTTCAATGTAATTTTCTCTGTTTTCTATTAGGAGTTATTGCCCTTTATATAAGTAGGGGGTTTTGTGAAATGAGACTATTAACCATAAGGGTGAGAATATAATTTTCAAAACATCAAGGGGTGAGATATAATTAGACCAAACCTTAGGGGTGTCAGTATAATTTACCCATAAATAAATATGTATATATTTAAAAAATTAGAATTTCTATTTCTTTTATGTTTTGGTTGCATTAGCTTAACTCCCAAAAATCCAACTATCTTTCCAAGTCCACCACCATCGCTGCCCTAAAATTCCTTCTGCCCTAAAATTAGAATTTCTATTTCTATTTCTATTTCTTTTATGTATGGGGATCGAACTAAGTGGTTTGACTACTCGAGCTATCATTTGTGTGCTCAAGTAGTGGAGAGGAGCATCTAGTATCTCTGTCTGCAAACTGAACTTCTGGAAAGAAAATCTTACTGCTCAAGCGGCGAATGTTGCACTCGAGCAGTCAGCTTATTTGTTTTGCACTGCCATTACTCATACCGCTCGAGTGGTCTTCGCGATCCTATTTTCTATGAAGTGTGTTGTTCTCTATTTTAGGGTTTAACCCATCCAAACTTTTGGAGAAAAAGAAAAATCGAAGTGTGGTATATTGGAGAGTGTTTTATAAGTGTTTTCTTGATGATTTGAAAGTGATCAATGAATCTATGAGCTTCATATTGAATTCATCAAAGGGTTGTTTTTTCTATTACGTTCACAAAAGGGAGGTTTTTTGGTGGATTCCAAGAAATTTGGGCCGAAGCTTTGGTGGATTCCGGAGTGGTTCATCATCGTGGATTCGACATTAGTGTTGTGAATTCAACGTTGGGCAAAGCAGTTCCGTGGTGAAGACGGTGTTGGAAGAGGTACATTGAGTTTGGTTCAATTTGGGCGTGGATTCCCTATGTAGTAATTCCTTTTTGTCTTCTTAGTGGATTATTTTGTGATTTTGGCCCGTGATTTTTTATCACAATTGGAAGCGCTCCAATTGTGATTTTTTTCACATTAAATCGTTGTGTTGATTTATTATTGATTGTTTGATTGAGATTGGTATTCACTATTTAAAATTGAAACATAATCACGAATCAATATCTTGGGAATTTTAGATTTTTCAATTGCTATCAGAGCAGGTCGCTCAATCTTTGTTTTTCAAAACTAATAAAGCGAGATCTTTTTTTTTTTTTTTTTTTTTTTTTTTTAGGTCTCCCCAGGGTATCCCCCGCCGACCGCGGAGACTAATCCCTTCGCTGGTTTGTAGGCACCTCGAAGGGTGGGACAGCTGGCCCAGGGATTTAAGGCTGCTCCATGCCCAAGGTGGGAATCGAACCCCCGACACTTGGTTAAGGGAGGAGGAGTCCCTTCCACTCCACCACACCCCTTGGGTTAAGCGAGATCTTATTTGATTTGTGATAATAATTCAATTCATGAGGGGAATTCTACAGTTCGACCACCCCTACTTGACATATCTAATTACTCATTTTGGAAAGCTTGGATGAAAGAATTTTTGAAATCTATTGATGAAAAAGTTTGGCAATCCGTCATGTATGGGTGGACCAAACCGACGATTACCATTGATGGAGTAACATTCCCTAAACTAATTGATAAATGGGACACAACTGATTACCAAAATAGTAGCTGAAATAGTAAAGCTATCAATTCTCCCTTTTGCGCCATCATACCAGAAGAGTGTAGCAATATTTGTAATTGTGAAGTTGCAAAAGAGGTTTGGGATATCTTACAAACTATTCATGAGGGCACTCCTTCGGTTAAACACTCAAAACTTCAAAGGCTCACTTCCAGTTTCAAAAACCTTTCAATGAAAAATAGTGAGACCTTTGATGAATTTTATGCAAAGTTGAGTGACATTATAAATTCCAACTTCAATTTAGGTGAAAAAATACATAAATCTAAGATTGTGAGAAAAATTTCGAGATCCTTGCCCAATCGGTTCCAACCAAAAGTTATGGCTATTGAGAAGGCTTAAGATGTTGACAACCTCACGCTAGATCATTTGATTGGAAATCTTCAAACCTATGAGGCACACATCAATTTCAAAAAGAAACAAAAAGATGATATTGCTTTTAATAGTGCTCATAGAGTTAGAAAGGATTCCAATGAAGATTATGAGTTTGATTCCAAGATTATAGATATTTTTATAAAACAATTTAAAAAGTCTTTTCTGAAAAAAGAAGTCTAATATTTTGGAATCAACTCATAAATCCAAAGGCAAAGATAATAAGCTCAAAATTGATTCTATAACTGAGAAGAAGAATGCAAAAATACAAGGGAACTCTCAAAGAGTCCAATACTATGAATGCCAAAGTTTTGACAACTTTGCTCAAGAATGCCCTAATCGTTTGAGGAAGAAGAAAGCTTTCCCTATCACTTAGAATGATGAATCAGAGTCTTATAACAATGAAAGTGACAACGAGGCTCAAGGTGAAGAGGGGCATGAATAATTTCTTGCTTTCATGGCAGTTTTCAGAGCTGAAGGACGAATGGAGTATCCCAAGAGGCCGGTTGAGAATGTCACTGATGATGAATCCTCGGGGAGTGATGATGAAGAAGATAGTGAAGAGCTTCAGCAAGCTTATGAAAATTTGTACAAGGAATCTCTTAAATGTAATGCCCTCAAAATATAACCCATAAAATATAACATTAAAATGCATCATTATAAGAAAAGGAAGAATATTATTCCCATCATCAGAGTAAACTTATTTAAAGACATTACATGTAATAAAGAAAGTAAATGCCCTATGGGCTTACATCTTTCCAAGCCAACACTTGGATACAAAAATATGAGTACTAACTCATTTACAAGTTAAGCCCTTGGCTTGAGTCCTTACATGTAATCTCAAATAAAGCAAATAACAGTTAATCTAAATGAGTCTTCAACTCTAAATCCATCCAAGCTAATCCCTTGGAGGTAGCCCACCACCTGAACCTGAAAATGATATTCCCATAAAGGGTGAGCCACAGCCCAGTAGAGAAATACTAAACCAAGTATAAGAATTAACTAAAGCAGTAGCATTCGATAGATGGTTATCACAAGATAGTCAATTACATCATTTTACAAGTTCATGACACTAATGTCAATGACACATCTCACTTTCCATTTATACAAATATGGCTCAGAACCTGGCCAAATAACTCAACAGGGGTTTCATCTCTTATTAACAATATTTCCAATTCAACAGGTATAACAAATCAAGTTAAACCTTGCTTATATCATAACAGATACACATGTTGGTGTTGTATCAATCTCAGTCAAAATTCACTTCCATACTTCCCAATTGATACACATTTTAGTGATGTATCAAATCAAACAACAAATACTTCAGTAGATAAGCATAAGAGCTGTATCATAAATGTAATGGGTGAGCATATGAGCTGCGACCCTGGGTCCATCCCCTATCTTCCCTCAAACATTAACCGGTTTAGAGGTACATCCCCTATCTTCCCCTAAACCGTGGAGTACATCCCCTATCTCCTCCCATAAACAAGTAATGCATATAAACACAAAGTCATATACACAATCAATCAATACATAAATTTAATGTATTATTCCAACCTTTATACTCAACAACCTAATCAATTGATTAGTTTCAGTTTTCCCTAATTCACATGCATTGTCTACAACAATCATGACTATCCTCCACCGATAGCCCAAAACAGTTATTTCTAAACAGGAAATAAATGTACAACACATATAATCTCAATTTCAAAGATGAGTGGTTAAATTATCCAACTACATCATTTAATCTCATAACTTCTCAATATTATGAATTAAACCAATTTCCACACCTTTCCCAAAATTAATTATACGAATTAATTTTATTACAACAATTAGGGCATTTTAATTATAAAACAAACCCTAGCTTTTCTCAATATTGCCCCAACAACCCAACATATCAGAAATACTAGAACTTAGGATTAAAACCTATAAGATGGAGTAGGAAATCCCTACCTCGAAGAAATTAATCCGAATGAAGAAGACGTAGATGAAGCCCCAAACTCCAAAGTGCTCCAAACCACCAAAAGTTCAGATTAAACTGAAGCCCTCTGTAACCAAGGCCCGCGAGGGACCCCCGCGCTACAGCTCGGACTCTTTCTGTTTTGTTTTGTCGCGGTTCGTAATCTGAACCAAAGAGTCCACCTCTGGCAAATCGTTTGAGAAAACAGATTTTTGAAAAGTAGTGCCAAACATGAACTGCTTTGCCAGATACAGAGTCGCCACCTAAATATTTTTTTTAATGGGGGAATTTAGGAAACCCTGACTCAGTGCCGAAGGCCACGTGTCCGTCATCACCAAAGTGATCTTGGCTCGGGAGCTTGGGTACGATCGGGGAAGGTCAGCTATGAGCACCCCCTTTCGCCCGGTCCGAGGACCGGCCTCTACTAACCATGATATCCGTTTTTGACAACTTTATGCGTTCTTATCCCATTTATTAGCCTAGAATTACTATGTTATGCGCACAGCAAACAAGTATAGACTAGATTGCCTAATTTGGAAGCAAGCATTGCATATCCGTTTGTTTGAAAAATAGTTTGAAATTGCTACTCGCAAGTAGGCTAAAACACGGATTCCAATGAGTTGTTCCAACTCAAGCAATCCAACCTCCACCCACAGGCATTCAAACAGTTTATCTCACATAAGCACTTAGCCGCATGGCAAGCATACTGTCATGTTAACATTCACACGCATGTGAGATGCTAAAGCATAAATACTTACATTGTACTCCGTGCCAAAACAATAAACTAGTTAGCAAACATGCATGTCCCTAGTTCATGTTAAGTGGCTAATGTATCACATACAAAGATGTAATCTAGACAGGCTCGGCTAACCCTAGAATGGCATGTGAAATGCTACAACTATCACGTATTCAATTTGGAATTGAAAGTACGATGCAGTTTGTATGATGTGCCGAGCCCGGTGCATGTTTAGACAAATGCATTGATGCACGCATGCATTGCATAAGGTATGCTAAAATAAATATGCCCTAATCTACCATCATAAGCAGGTAAATAAAAGGGAAGAAAGAAGTGGGGGTTGGAAGACATGCACGCACTCACCCACACTTATTACAATTATGCCCCCACTCGGAGGGACCAAAACAATAATACAGATTAATTAACTACACAAGCTAATTAAATATTACAGATTGCCTAAATTAATTAACAAATTAACTAAGCTAATTAAAACAATGAAATGCCTCGGGAAGAGGGCTCAATGCAGCGCCTGCTCGAGACTAGCTCGGAATCGCACTGCCACACATAGTTTGCCTCTGTTTTCCCTGCTTTCCTCCTCTGAAGACTGCCAAAGTCTTAGGAATGCTTCTCAGGACCCTGGGGATCATCACCGGCTGAGGGGATTAGCCACCGGCAGTGAATTGAGCTCATCGGCACTAAATTCATCCATCGGCTATAGATTGACTGCCGGTCGGCACTAAACACTGCCGACCGGCACTAAATGTCTGCAGAACCTGCAACTCACAGCAGCAGAGGGCAACAACTTGCATGGCAATGCTATTCCAACAATGTATGCACCAAACACATTCCTTATCATGTTTGTGACTCAAAGGAGGATGTGCCTCGATTCTCGGATCACCAATCACGCATTTCCATGCATGATGGCCCAAGAAACCAAGTATGCAACTTTGATTTCAAATGCATGCAATGCAAACAATCAAACCAAGGGGCTTCTACCTCCATCATGACTTGCTCAAGAGGTAGAGCATGCATGCTAATGCAATGCATTCCTAGACATGTCAACTAGTATGCAACATGGACAATGCAAGGCAAGCATGCAAGTAAGCAAAGGATGGTCTTAAACATGAATTAGGCAACTCCAAATAGTCCTAAAATCAGTAGCCAAAATGCTAAAATATGGGGGCCAAACACATATGCACACATACACATGTTATGACACAAAACTAAGCATTAAGCAAGCAACCTTTAAGCACACTTAAAAGGGTACAACAATGGACAATTAGCATGCATAGAAAGCTCTGATAATCATGCTAGAATGATGCCAAATCAACTCAAAATAGACTAAACAAAACATGCAAATGGTCCAAGACTTAAGGCAAGTCAAGAGACATTATGAACTACACTTGGCAAGACCTAACATGGCAAGACTTAAGCAACTAAAAACAGATTTTTAGCACACAAAATCAAGCCCAAAGGACCACTTAGATGGCATCTAAATGGTTTAAATTAAAAGGCATGCACACATGCACTCCCAAGGAACATACAACATAAGCTCTCGAAACATCAAAGAGGCATACAATGCAAACATGTGAGCATGTTAAGGGGACTGAAATTACATGCTATATGGTTCCAAACCATTGAAAATAATGCAAGCAAGGCATACTACACTTTCATGCTCTTAAGGCCAACAAGCCAAATGCAAAGAGGCTATGTGATGCAAACTAAGATCGACCAAAGTAACCATGGACAGACCTTATTCATGGCAAAATAAGCATACAAGCTTCATGAATCTAAGCCTAAAGCATGTTAGAATAAAGGCACACAACCTAGTGCATGTTAAAGGACCAAAGAGGCATTACAAAGCATCTATGCAAGACATGCAAGGAGTACTAAAACCAACACATAACAATGTTAAATCATGATATTATACGCATGAATAACAGTCCATACATGTTCAATATACACTCAAACATGAGGCTCCTTAAGGAAGCAAAATAGGTCCTTTTCAAGGACAACAAGGAGAGGGGGTGACCCTCCCCTTTTGGAGACTTCAAGGCACCATCTTCACCACTGAAATCCCTCAAGATTTCAGTGGTGAAGAGGCCCAAACACCAAAGTCTCAGATCTCAACAAAATAGCACAAAAATGAAGGCCTTACAAGGCCTAGGGGAGGTCAAACCTTCCCAAACCACAAAACACTCTTAATAAACAATAAAGAGAGCTAAAAAATAGAACTTTTTTGTATTAAATACTAAGCACAAAAACAGTTCTAAACTATGCAAAAATGGAGTGCAAAAATGGGGGGAAAAGGGGTAGTTTCTTACCCTTGAAGACCACCTTCACAAAGGTTGTTGTTGTTGCTTCCTTGGGCTCAAAACTAGCCAAGAACACTAAGAACAAACCTCTGGACCCTCAATAACCTAGAGAAGGTGAAACACTAGGTGTTGATGAGCAATAGTAAGTCACAAACACCTAGTGTACAAAACAAGCAAGGAAAAGAGAGATAGGATAGATATGGAATTTCTAACCTAAAACCAGAGCTTCTTCTCTGTCTAAAATGTCTAAAACTCTCACCTTTTCCAACCTTTGAGCCAAGAGAAGAGGCCTCTCTCTTAAAGGCACCAAAACTTACAAGTTAAGGAACCAAAAGGCTCATCCCTCCATACACGTGTATGGAGGGGAAACAAAAGCCATACAGTTGTCTGAAAATATCTCCAAAAGCAGCTGTACAGTGATCGGCAGGGCAAAAATGTCATTTTGACAAAATTGACTGCCGACCGGCACAAAAGAGTGCCGACCGGCACAATATAGTGCCGATGGCAACACCAACCAGCCGGTGGCCTCTAGCCACTGCCGGTGGTGTGTAGGGATGCCTCACAAGGCATTCCCTGCCCCTCCAGGGCAAAACACAAGTGTTTGGTGCAAAACCAGACACAAAACAGTCGAGTTCGGAGGTCCTGAGGCAAGGCACGTAGCCGAGAACTCCGGGAACTCCAAACGAACACAAACATGGATGATCACCGAGTGTTCAAGCGGTGACGTCCAAGTCTTGAGGACGGTCAAAAATGGGGTGTCTACACCCTCGACTCACACTCTCTTTTTAACAAAGCAACTAGGGTAGAAACTCACTCTAAATAGATCAAATCTAAGAGAGAAGGTGAGTAGGGTGAGAAAGAAGTCGGACCTTAGGGTTTGGAATCCAAAAAGATCAAGAAAACTGTTCCAAACCTGCTGCTGCCTATATAAACTGGACAGGCTCGCTCGAGCGAAGACATGGTCGCTCCAGCGACCAAACACAAGAAAGCCTCGCTCGAGCGAAGAAAAGCTCGCTCGAGCCAAAAACTCGATGCTTCAGGTCTGCAACCCAGAAGCTCGCTCGAGCTACGGAATTCTCGCTCGAGCGAAGAACTCGAAAACATACCCCTCGCTCGCTCGAGCGAAGGAAGCTCGCTCGAGCCAAGAAACACAACTCTCAGGTCCTAAGCCCAGACGCAGACTCTCGCTCGAGCGACCAAACCCTGGCTCGAGCAAAGAACAAAAACAACTGCTCGCTCGAGCGACCAACGCCTCGCTCGAGCGAAGGTCCAAAATTCTGGACAGCAACACTTGGTTTCTAAACTCAACCAACCTGAAACAAACCTGCCCAAAGACATCCTATAACTTAAAAATAAAGAATTAAAGGACAACAACAACAATACACAATGCCTGAATCCACGGAACTTAAGTCCGGATACAACAATCTAAAGGAAAAAGACCGGGGTCGCTATAACCTCCCCCCCTTAAAAGAATTTCGTCCCCGAAATTAAGCATAAGTTTTTGAAAATAGGTTTTCCTCAAATACCAAAAACATAACATTACAATAATGAACAACTTGACTCAAAACTGGCCATTTCATCTCTTATCAAGAGGCATCTCACAATATGTAGATAAAACAACATATATACAACCTGCATCAGTATTATGCACATGATTCCCATTTTCATTTCATATTTAATTCCATGATATATAAAACACATTAAATTTGTAAATGTGACATTCCACTTCCAATATGAAGCAAGTTTCAAACAACTATCATTAAACCAAAACATTCTCAATGTTTCACAACTTAAGACACATATATATAATTCTTAAGTCCAACAATATTACAAAATATTACATATCAGTAAACATGTCCGGATATTTCTCGCGGACTTCCAACTCACGTTCCCAAGTAGCTTCCTCCACTCCGTGATGCTTCCACAGAACCTTTACCAAAGGGATAGTCTTGCCTCGCAAAACTTGATCCTGCCTATCCAAGACTCGAATCGGTCTCTCCTCATATGAGACATCCTCGTCAACCACTAAATCGGTCCAATCCAACACATGTGATGGATCCGGCTCATACTTCCGAAGCATACTCACATGAAACACGTCATGTACTCCGGACAACTGCGGTGGCAAAGCTAAACGATAAGCAGCCTCGCCAATCCTCTCAAGGATCTCAAAAGGACCAATAAATCGAAGGGACAACTTCCCGCTCTTCCCAAATCTCATCAATCCCCGTCTAGGTGATATCTTCAGAAAGACATGATCACCCACCTCAAACACCAAAGGTCTCCTCCTACGGTCAGCATAAGATTTCTGACGACTCTGGGCTGTAACAAGCCTCTTACGGATAAGCTCAACTTTCTCCGTCGTTTCCCTCACCAACTCCGGACCCAACAGAGGTGCATCACCCCCTCGGCCCAACAAACTGGAGATCTACACGGTCGGCCATACAAGGCCTCAAATGGTGCCATACCAATACTAGCCTGGAAACTGTTGTTATAGGCAAACTCCACTAGTGGCAAGTGCCTCTCCACGACCCACTAAAGTCAATAACATAACCCCGAAGCATATCCTCAAGGATCTGAATAGTACGCTCGGACTGCCCGTCAGTCTGAGGATGATAAGCCGTGCTAAAGGTCAACTTAGTGCCCAAAGCACTCTGCAAACTCTGCCACAACCTGGCAGTGAAACGAGGATCTCTATCTGAGACGATCGTCACTGGGACCCCCGTGCAACCTCACTATGTCCCGAATATATAAGTCGGCAAGATGATCTACCGAATCTTTAACGCGCATAGGAATGAAGTGCGCCGACTTAGTTAACCAATCTACAACCACCCAAATAGCATCACTACCCCGCTGAGTCCGCGGAAGACCTACAACAAAGTCCATAGTGACATGCTCCCACTTCCATTCAGCAATAGGCAAGGGTTGCAACAAACCCGCTGTCCTCTGATGCTCGGCCTTCACTTGCTGACAAGTAAGGCACTTTGACACAAAAGCTGTCACTTCTCTCTTCATACCCCGCCATCAGAACTGGCGACCCAAATCCCGATACATCTTAGTGCCTCCCGGATGCACCGCAAGGCGGGAATGATGGAACTCTCGGAGTACCTCCTCTCGGCAGGACTCCGGCACAAACAGACGGTCTCGGTATCTCACACTCAGGTCGGGATACACCGTCAAACCCTTCTCAACCTTCCCACCGGAAATCTTCTCTCGGAGAGATTCTACCTCAAGGTCACCCCTCTGAGCCTCTAATACTCGAGTCACAAGTGTAGGCTGTGCTATAACAGAAAACAAGACCGCAGCCTCAACGGATTCGCCCAGAAGCAAATCAAACTTTCCAAGCGCACCCAACATCTCCCACTCTCGGATGGCTATACTAGCTATGTCACCAACAGATTTCCTGCTAAGGGCATCGGCCACAACATTGCCTTCCCCGGATGATAATGCAACTCGAAGTTATAATCCTCAATGAACTCCATCCACCTCCTCTGCCTCAAATTCAAGTCTTTCTGTGTAAACAGATATTTCAGACTCTTATGATCCGAGAATACCTCGAACTTCTCACCATAAAGATAATGCCTCCAAATCTTCAAGGCAAATATCACAGCTGCTAATTCTAGATCATGCGTAGGGTAATTCTTCTCGTGAATTTTCAACTGACGTGAGCCATAGGCCACTACTTTCCCCTCTTGCATCAACACACAACCTAGACCCTCTCGTGAGGCGTCACAATAGACTGCATAACCCAACCCTCTCTCCGGAATAATCAATACTGGAGCGGTGGTCAGTCTAACCTTCAACTCCTGAAACGACTTTTCACAAGTCTCACTCCATACAAATTTGACTCCCTTCCGAGTCAATCTAGTCAACGGTGAAGCTAACCTGGAGAAATCCTTCACAAACTGGCGATAATACCCAGCTAATCCCAGAAAACTACGGATCTCAAACACACTCTTAGGCTGTGCCCAATCTTGCACTGCCTCCGTCTTGGATGTATCAACCGACACCCCTTCCTCAGAAACTACATGACCTAAGAACTTCACCTCCTTTAGCCAGAACTCACACTTCCCAAACTTAGCATAAAGCTTATGGGCTCTAAGTAACTCAAGCACCACTCTCAAGTGTTCCTTGTGCTCCTCCTCTGAAGGTGAATAAATCAGAATGTCGTCCACAAAGACGACTACAAAACGATCTAAGAATTCCCGGAAGATCCAGTTCATCAAATCCATAAACACTATCGGTGCATTGGTGAGCCCAAATGGCATCACCAGAAACTCATAGTGGCCATACCGCGTACGGAATGCCGTCTTCGGAATATCCTCCTCCCTGACTCTCAACTGATGATAACCCGATCTCAAGTCTATCTTAGAGAAACAACGGGAACCCTTCAACTGATCAAACAAATCATCTATACGAGGCATAGGGTACTTATTCTTAACGGTAGCCCGATTCAATCTCCGGTAATCTATACAAAGTCTCAAAGCACCACCTTTCTTTTTAACAAAAAGAGCCGGTGCACCCCACGGCGAAACACTAGGACGAATATAGCCCTTATCTAGCAACTCCTGGAGCTGACTCTTCAACTCAACTAACTCAGCCGGGGCAAAACGATAAGGTGCCATAGAAATCGGCGCCGTGCCGGGCACTAGGTCAATAGAGAACTCGATCTCTCGATGCGGTGGCAAACCAACAAGATCTTCGGGAAAGACGTCCGAGTACTTACAAACCACCCTTGGTAACACAATCTGAGTCTCATCAAAGTAGACCACTAAGCTCACTCCGCCCTCGCGGATCATACCCCGGTGGCAAAACACTACCAACCCGGTCCCCCAGAAAATGAAAACGCTCCCCGCTCACGGTACAACAAGTGACCCTCTGGCGGTAGCAATCAATAACTACCCGGTATGACGATAACCAGTCCATACCCAAAATAACATCGAAACCCTTCATAGGCATAACTACAAAGGAAAATGGGATTCTATGATAATCAACCTCTATATCACAACCCCTAACACCTTGTTTCAAGATCAATTCACCCCCAAGAGGTGATACTACACAAATAGGAGACGCTAACTGTGCTAACTCCAACTCCAAAACAGATGCAAATACAGCAGACACAAAGGAATGAGATGCACCCGTATCAATCAAAACATTAGCAACCGAGTTGCAAAACAAGAAGGTACCTCTCACAACCGATGGAGCTGGTACAAGATCCTGCGCGGTAACAGCATACACGCGCCCAGACGACCTCTGATCAACCTGCTCACCCCTAGGAGCAAAAGACTGCTGCACAGACTAGGACGATGAAGCCCCCTGATTGGCCCTCGAGGCCTGACCCGACTGAGCTGGCTGCTGTCCCTAAGTCTGCCTCAAACCAGATGTGCCACTCAACTACGGGCAAAACCTCTTCATGTGCCCTGGCTGACCACACTGAAAACACGTGAGCGGCTGGCCTCTACCCTGACTCTGGCTCTAAGATCGAGCCGAAGAAGATGTTGCTCTCTGCCCTCCTCCCCTCTAAGGACAAACCGGAGACTTGTGGCCCAGCTAGCCACACTTGAAACAAGTGATGTCTCCCTGACTGCCTTTCCCAGAACTTGCACTCGGCACTGGAAAAGTCGATCTAGAAAAGCTACTCTGAGACTGCTGAGGGTTAAAACCCTTCTGCCTCTTGCCATCACTCTGGCCATCCTGACTCCTCTTGGAGCCCTTCTGCTCGTCCTCCTCCTCCTGCATCATGATCTCAGTATGGGCTGCAGCATCAACCAGACGCCCATAATCCCGAATCAAAGACCCACAACTCTCAACTTGAGGCCGTGCCTCAACTTCTTCTTGAACTCAATACAACGGCGTTCCTCAGACGCCACCAACTCAGGTGCAAACCTGGACAAGCTAGTAAATGCAGCCTCAAACTCGGCCACCGAAGAACTCGACTGCTTAAGCTGACAGAACTTGTCTCTCAGCTTCTCCCTGACTGCTGGAGATAAGAACCTCTCCTGGAAAGCATTCACAAAAGCCTCCCATGTACCTCCTATACGACCTTTGGTGAACTTCCACCACTGACCTGCATCGCCCTTCAGCTGGAAATATGCCAAAGTCACCTTCAACCCCTCATCTTCGATGCCAAGCATCTCAAACGTCTTCGTTGTCTGTTCGAGCCATTCATCTGCCTTAAGCGGCTCTTTAGGATCCCCCAAAAATTTGTCCGGATTAGACCGGAAGAACTCCCTCTTCAGAAAAGAAGGTCCTGCATCAGCAGCAACAACCTGGGCTAAATTCGCAGCCCTCAGAATGCCAACTGACACCTGAAATGCCCCTGCTATCTCTCGGGCCAAAGCGCCCATAGCCTGCTGGCCTACTGGCTCGGCCACATTGGCCTGGCCAACACCCTCCTGCACTACCGGAATCTAAGCTGCTAGAACCTGCACTGCCGGAACCTCCTGTACTATCGGAATTTCCTCCGGCACAGGCACTTCCTGCCTACCTGGCCTACCACGCCTACCGCGTCCTCGTCCTCGTCCTGACATCCTATTAAGGAAACAAAGACATTAGCACATTAATAAATATGCCGAAGCTAAACACTCACGTCCTAATGCATTGGACAACAATAAGTCATTCCACGTAAGCACATAATCACATAAGCACCTACGAATTTCATTCCTGGATAATGATAGTCCTAATGCGTTACTATAGTTCCGGTTGGAAGCAGCAATGATCAAGTGCCTTTCCAACAAGACTATCAGAAACTCAAGGGTCCAATCAACATCCTAGAAACTACGTTCCATACCCACATAATCACATAAACATGTTATCACAAAAGCATATAACATTACACTCAGCCTCTATCAAACGAGACGAACCCAATGTGATACTAATCACTTCCTACGTACCCAAAGTATTCAAACCCGGTACGCTTTGATACCAAGTTGTAACGCCCTCAAAATATAACCCATAAAATATAACATTAACATGCATCATTATAAGAAAATGAAGAATATTATTCCCATCATCAGAGTAAACTTATTTAAAGACATTACATGTAATAAAGAAAGTAAATGCCCTATGGGCTTACATCTTTCCAAGCCAACACTTGGATACAAAAATATGAGTACTAACTCATTTACAAGTTAAGCCCTTGGCTTGAGTCCTTACATGTAATCTCAAATAAAGCAAATAACAGCTAATCTAAATGAGTCTTCAACTCTAAATCCATCCAAGCTAATCCCTTGGAGGTAGCCCACCACCTGAACCTGAAAATGATGTTCCCATAAAGGGTGAGCCACAGCCCAGTAGAGAAATACTAAACCAAGTATAAGAATTAACTAAAGCAGTAGCATTCGATAGATGGTTATCACAAGATAGTCAATTACATCATTTTACAAGTTCATGACACTATTGTCAATGACACATCTCACTTTCCATTTATACAAATATGGCTCAGAACCTGGCCAAATAACTCAGCAGGGGTTTCATCTCTTATTAACAATATTTCCAATTCAACAGGTATAACAAATCAAGTTAAACCTTGCTTATATCATAACAGATACACATGTTGGTGTTGTATCAATCTCAATCAAAATTCACTTCCATACTTCCCAATTGATACACATTTTAGTGATGTATCAAATCAAACAACAAATACTTCAGTAGATAAGCATAAGAGCTGTATCATAAATGTAATGGGCGAGCATATGAGCTGCGACCCTGGGTCCATCCCCTATCTTCCCTCAAACATTAACCGGTTTAGAGGTACATCCCCTATCTTCCCCTAAACCGTGGAGTACATCCCCTATCTCCTCCCATAAACAAGTAATGCATATAAACACAAAGTCATATACACAATCAATCAATACATAAATTTAATGTATTATTCCAACCTTTATACTCAACAACCTAATCAATTGATTAGTTTCAGTTTTCCCTAATTCACATGCATTGTCTACAACAATCATAACTATCCTTCACCGATAGCCCAAAACAGTTATTTCTAAACAGGAAATAAATGTACAACACATATAATCTCAATTTCAAAGATGAGTGGTTAAATTATCCAACTACATCATTCAATCTCATAACTTCTCAATATTATGAATTAAACCAATTTCCACACCTTTCCCAAAATTAATTATACGAATTAATTTTATTACAACAATTAGGGAATTTTAATTATAAAACAAACCCTAGCTTTTCTCAATATTGCCTCAACAACCCAACATATCAGAAATACCAGAACTTAGGATTAAAACCTATAAGATGGAGTAGGAAATCCCTACCTCGAAGAAATTAACCCGAATGAAGAAGACGTAGATGAAGCCCCAAACTCCAAAGTGCTCCAAACCACCAAAAGTTCAGATTAAACTAAAGCCCTCGACTCACACTCTCTTTTTAACAAAGCAACTAGGGTAGAAACTCACTCTAAATAGATCAAATCTAAGAGAGAAAGTGAGTAGGGTGAGAGAGAAGTCGGACCTTAGGGTTTGGAATCCAAAAAGATCAAGAAAACTGTTCAAAACCCGCTGCTGCCTATATAAACTGGACAGGCTCGCTCGAGCGAAGACATGGTCGCTCGAGCGACCAGACACAAGAAAGCCTCGCTCGAGCGAAGAAAAGCTCGCTCGAGCCAAAAACTCGATGCTTCAGGTCTGCAACCCAGAAGCTCGCTCGAGCAACAAAATTCTCGCTCGAGCGAAGAACTCAAAAACATACCCCTCGCTCGCTCGAGCGAAGGAAGCTCGCTCGAGCCAAGAAACACAACTCTCAAGTCCTAAGCCCAGACGCAGACTCTCGCTCGAGTGACCAAACCCTGGCTCGAGCGAAGAACAAAAACAACTGCTTGCTCGAGCGACCAACGCCTCGCTCGAGCGAAGGTCCAAAATTTTGGACAGCAACACTTGGTTTCTAAACTCAACCAACCTGAAACAAACCTGCCCAAAGACATCCTATAACTCAAAAATAAAGAATTAAAGGACAACAACAACAATACACAATGCCTGAATCCACGGAACTTAAGTCCGGATACAACAATCTAAAGGAAAAAGACCGGGGTCGCTATATAACTTATCCAAATTGAATGACAAGCTCACTATAGAACTCAAAACTTGTGAAAGTGTGAATGTCAAACTAAAGGAGGAGATTTCCGAGACTAGGAATGATGCCATCAAGATCTTTAATGATCGACAAGTTGTGTGCAAAACTCTTGAATTGTGAGACAGAGAGGAATGAGCTACCACAAATCTATGCAATATATGAAGAAAAGATTGAAACTCTCGAGATGTCTCTAGTTTCCTTGGAA
Organism: Camellia granthamiana; assembly: GCA_036172215.1. NCBI lineage: Eukaryota > Viridiplantae > Streptophyta > Magnoliopsida > Ericales > Theaceae > Camellia > Camellia granthamiana. Next base: position 82,885,075 of record CM069909.1, on the reverse strand, counting down.
GAGCTAGTTGTCAAGAAAGAGGAAGAGTTCAAGTGTGCTATGGCTACCATTGGTCTTTGGAACAAAGGATCAAAAACTTTGGATAATATTATTGGGTCAACAAATGTGTTATGACAAGAGTGTCATTGGCTTTTGTGGTGACAAAGAGCAAAAATGGAGTGCATCTACATCTCATGACACAAGAACTCAAAGAAAGGAAAAGCAAACGATTCAACATGAGGATAAACTTCTCAATCTTCTTAAAGTTGGTAAGGTCAAAGAAAATAACGTACACCCTATTTTTATTTGTCATCATTGTGGTATTTATGGTCATATCCGCCCTTATTGTTATGAGTTATATAGGAGAGTGCCTCATTGAGTGGCAGAAATTCTATACCTCGTCGGGTAAGAGACATTTCATTGGTCGTAATGAGGTTAAGGGTCATATTAGACCTCATTGTGTTAATTTGCTTGAGACCAAACATGAAGAGAGGCTTTGTTTTCCTAGATCTAGGAATAGGAGATTGGAAACCAAGTCGAGACAGGCTCCCATTAACGGGAAAGGAAACCACAACGTCAAGACACTAGCCAAGAATCACAATTCTTACAACTTTGTTCATGCTAAAACGGTTTGGGTGAAAAAGCTTGACTTGTGTTAATTTATTTTATTTTTTTTTCTCTTTTTGTTTTGAGTTTTTGTTTGTTTGTTTGTTTTTGGGTTTTTTGCGTGTGTTTGTTCGTTTCCAGATGTTAGTTGAAATGAAATTAATTAGCATACTTAACAGGAATGGAATATTACCCACATAAGAAGAATTACTACCTGCAGTTGCCGTATAGAACCGAACCTTCTTCCTACTTTGGATGATTAAAATTGGTAGTGAAATATATTTAAACTTAGCATTTATTTATTCATAAATTTATGTATTTTGGTTTCAAGCATTCTAGAACTTAAATAATCTACAACAACCAGAGATGGATTTCGTTTTGCTAAAATAAGTCATAACACATCTACTCATCCGGACTTTCCTTCAGCTAATGTCCAACTCCACCACGTGTTTACTGGTCTAATTTTTGTTAGATCAACACTCAGATGTCAAAATGAATCATCTGAGATGTCTTGCAAGCGACAGTGGAACCACCCCAAAGAAAAAATAAAATACAGCCAGTACTTTTTCTTAGTATGAGAATAGAACTTTGGGTGCAATGCAAAAATATTGCTTTCTGGAAGACTAAAGCCTTGATTACATGCATGTATATAAACTCATATTTAATTGTTTCGTAGACTTCAAAGTTTCATACCTTATTAATAAAAATATTATAACAAGACCAATGGAAATATTAACCTTTATATTAATATAACACAACAAACCTATAAAGGAACACATACTACAATTTAATCAAAAATATTTTCCGTTTTTTTGGTAGCAATCAACGTTAAAGTTGACTTTAATAATAGTTATTAGTTTATATATCATGCGCAGTTACTTTAATTTTCAATATTATTTGTGATTTATATTTTTTGGGAAGCTTTGATAGGAAAAATGATTTTAACAATTTTGTTTTGCACCCCTTCCCCCTCCCCCCAAAAGAAAAAACCCTTGTTCTGCTCCTGACTGAAACCAAGTTGCCTAAGGATATGTAAAGTAATCTTCCAATCTGGCCCGTAGAATAAAATACAAATAAAAAGAATAGAGCCTAGCAGTGTTTAGGTATCTCCAATTTGATCAGCTATTTGCATGTAAAACAATATGAAAGGATATTTCAGATGGAAGATTTCACCAACTGAAGAACTTTTGTAGCAGGGGTAAACACAGAAAACTTTAAATTACTAAAAATCTTATTCTTAAATATGCACAGTTAAGAAGAACCCTAAAATAAATAAAGGAACTATTTTCTCAATTCAGTATCTTGTGCAGTTGATCACCGTATCTTCTTTGCATAACAGCATTTCTCCGCAATGTTTCCCCTGATATCATTCGCTCAGCAAAGTATGCACATAGTTGAAGCAACACCGAAAAAAGGAAACCAAAAATCAACTCTATTTCGTCACTATAATTGCAAAGAGTAAATATTATCAAGGTGTAATGGGAATAAAGCTAAAAAATAACTCATATCTTTAAACCATCAGAGTGCCAAAGCATTCTGTAAATTTGGTTGATTTAGTAATTGAAACTAATGAAACCATGCTAAGAAGCGTAGACACACGACACAACATGAACACACTAACATAACAATTTTCAAAAAATGTAGGACACGATACATGGGGGACCCACACAAATATAAAATTTTATTGGTATATATTTATTACATGTCATATATACAAATATTTCATCCAAAGATAATTTTAAAAAAATGCAACCAAACATTATTCCTAAAATATAAATAGAAAAGAGATCACTATGTATATCTACATTGTTTTTCTTTTATAATTGGATCCCAAGTCATGTGTCTAAGTCCCACATGTATCTCCCAAGCATTTCTTATTGGAACAATCTTTTATGTAAAATAAATAACTTGAAACCAAATAAAATAAATTACTTACAAAATTTATTTACCGAAACGTACAAGTACAAAAATAGATCAAGTAGAGTATGTGACACTCTGTCCTTAAGACAGATTCGCCCCGCTTCGGTGCTTACGGATAAAAGGCGTCTATCTCCCAAGATACAATAATCTATACAAATTGTAGTAGCACTCCAAACAATTTGTACGGCAAACAAAACCTGTGTTCTATACTCTCTTAATTTTTCCTAAAAACTAGTATGAAGAGAATTTTTGCAAAGGAGAAAAACCAGGAGGGAACCAAGAGAATTTCATATTTTTTTAGGATGTCTAAATCTGCTGGAAAGGCCTGGTATTTATAGGCAAATAGGTGACCATTCAGAATGACCGAACAGTTACAAAACAACATGAACAGATACAGTCTACAAACTGAACAGGTATGGTTTTGAATTTGAATCTATTGACACAGGTTTGAATCTGTCTGAACTGCTTGGAAGTTTAGAGCAGATTAAACAGTTAGAAATTGGACCGGAGGAGGCTTGTTTGGATAAAAAAATTTGGCGCAAAAATTAAATTAATTTCGTTCTGAAATTCAAATAATTTTTTCCTGCGAGAATTTGAAAAGATTCAAATAAATTTTGTCCAAAAAATTAATGTTAGAACCGACCCGACCCACAACCGCGCCTGACACGGCTCCGCTCGACCGGCCGATCAGACGGACGGACAGGCGGTGGCGGCTCGCTGGCGCATGTGTAATGGTTTGAGCCAAGGTTCACTTTGTCCATAACTCCTCCCTTCTACAAACTTAAGGTGGCCCTTGGGGCCCAACCCAAATGTTGCTACCTAGAACTTATATACACACATAAGTTTTGTTGAGTTTCCAATGTAGGACAACCATTACAAGGAAACTCACATTTTACTTCTTTAATTGTCTATTCTACAAACCTGAAAATGACGTCAACTTTCCATTCACTCATAAATGGTTTTGACAAACCATTTGCACCGTGTGACTTGCCATGTGGCAAGAAACATGTCACGTCTTTGGACCCACTCCAAAAAACGTATGGAATCTACTCAATTTTGGGCTCAAAATTGGCCCAAAATAAGCCTATAAAACCATTATTTCCAACAATCCCCCACATGAATGGGATTTGACGGAGAGAAAATACAACAACATAACTTAATTACAGAGAGTACAGAAATTAGAAATATTCTACAAAGGATAGGTAGCTTTTGGATTTGAACCTTTTCATATGAGACACTATCGGATTTACTAGCTAACCAGTGAACATGATGTCTTAAACTGTTCAGCCATTTGTGTAAACCAAGACAATAGAACTCACACAGTATATTACCGGACACAGTTTAGTTCTCACTATTGTGTTCATTTTGGCCCTAAACAACCTGGTCTTTCATGAGTGCTCTAAAGAATTGTAGCATTTCACAAATATCATAGAACCGGCCCAGTTCACACTCATATAGGTGATGCTTATGAAGAGTATCCTGCCATACTCCACTAGGTATTCCTAGATATAAGAATCATTAAAAGTATAACTTAACCTAAAATGTTGCAGACATCACTATTTCATCATAAAAATGGGTAGGAGTTTGACTTCCCAGTGATACTTCCGAGTCATACACAACTCGGTTGTCCCTTTGAACCTAGATCTTGGGATCTCCAGTCAACTAGGTTGGGTTGTCGTTGTGGTAACTCTTATTTAATAGGCTTAAGTCGCATTCCCCTTGATGAATTCTCAACTAACTCTCTTGCTAACCCTTTGGTTAGTGGATCCGCTATGTTGTCTTTAGACTTCACATATTCAGTGGAGATAATTCCATTAGAGAGTAGTTGTCTCATGGTGTTATGTCGACGACGAATGTGTCGTGAATTACCGTTATCATATGACTCTGTGCTCTACCAATTGCTGATTGACTATCACAATGTATACATATAGCAGGCACAAGTTTTGGCCACATTGGAATATCTTCAAGGAAGTGACGAAGTCATTCTGCTTCTTCCCCAGCTTTATCTAAAGCGATGAATTCTGATTCCATAGTAGACCTAGCAATGCAAGTCTGTTTAGAAGATTTCCAAGATACAGCCGCACCACCAAGAGTAAAGACATACCCACTGATGGATTTTGAGTCTCTAATATCCAATATCCAATTTGCATCACAGTATCCTTCAAGTACTACTGGATATCTAGTATAATTCAGCCCAATGTTATGAGTAAATCTGAGGTATCTTAGAACCCTTATAATTGCTTTCCAGTGTTCTACTCTTGGGTTACTCATATATCTATTTAATTTACTTACTACATAAGCTATATCTGGGTGAGTGCAGTTCATCAAGTACATTAAGCTTCCAATAATTTGGGCATACTCTAATTGAGAAATATTTTCATGTACATTCTTAGAAAGAAACAAATTAACATCCACAGGTGTTCTAGCAAGATAATCATCATCTTTGCTAAATTTGTCTAGTATTTTCTCAATATAATGTGATTGTGACAAAGCATAACCTCTTGATGTTTTGGTAATTTTCATACCAAGTATTACATCAGCAATCCCCATATCCTTCATGTCAAAATGTTTATTCAACATTTTCTTGGTAGTTTTAATCATTTCATTATTACTACCTATGATGAGCATATCATCTACATAAAGACATACAATTACATAACCTTTGCTTGTGTTTTTAATATAAACACATTTGTCACATTCATTAATTTTTAATCCATTTGGCATTATTGCTTTGTCAAATTTCTCATGCCATTGCTTTGGCGCTTGTTTTAAACCATATAATGATGTAATCAATTTACACACTTTTTTTCCTTTTTCTGGAATAGAAAATCCTTCTGGTTGTTCCATGTAAATTTCTTCATCTAACTCACCATTTAAGAAAGTAGTTTTCACATCCATTTGATGAATTTCTAGATTGTACAACGATGCAATAGCCATTAGCATTCTAATGGATGTTATTCTAGTAACCGGTGAGTATGTGTCAAAGTAATCAAGGCCTTTTTTTTGTCTAAAACCTTTGACCACAAGTCTTACCTTGTATTTGTCAATTGATCCATCCGCTTTCATTTTTCTCTTGAAAATCCACTTGTACCCAAGAGGTTTACAACCTTGTGGCAAATCCACCGATTCCCAAGTGTGATTTTGCAATATGGATTCAACTTCGTTGTTTAGAGCTTCTTTCCATAAAGGTGCTTCAAGACTGGACATAACTTCTTTGAAAGTTAAAGGTTTATTTTCTAACAAAAAAGTTAGAAAATCTAGACCAAAAGATTTTGAGGTTCTAGCACGTTTACTACGCCTAGGTTCCTCTTCTACATTTTGATCTATCTCTTGCTCTTATTCTTGATCTTGTTCTTGATCATAACTAGTAATAGCATCAAAAGATCTTTTGTTAATACTAGTCTCTTGCCCAATTTTATTTGGAAACACATGTTTAAAGAAAGACGCATTCCGAGATTCAATAATAGTATTTACATACATTTCGGAATGTTCTAACTTATGAATCAAAAATTGATATGCACTACTATTCATGGCATAGCCAATGAAAATGCAATCAATAGTTTTAGGACATATTTTAGTCTTTTTAGGGCTAGGAATAGCCACTTTAGCCAAACACCCCCACACTTTTAAGTATTTGTAGGATGGTACTCTCCCATGCCACATTTCATCAGGTGTTTGATTCACTTTCTTTCGGGGTAATTTATTTAGAATATAATTAGCAGAAAGTATTGTTTCCTCCCACAAGTTCTGAGGTAATCCAGAACTTATTAATATGGCATTTTTCACGACCCAAACCCACCCCTGTAGGTTTAGCGTCGTAACCGGCCAGCAATCTTAGGATTACCAAAGGCCTCTGACCTGAATATCATATGATAAGGGGCTGCAGAAGCAAATATAGAAATATTCATAGTCCATAAAGCTATGTAGACATTCATGGAACAAAAGCTAACTTCGATACATAAGAGTGACATTATATAAATACATTAGTCATACGTCACCAAAGCCACATATACAGAATTTCCAAAAACATGTTCAGACAAAATCTAAACATCAGAAAGTACAAAAGCCCCAAAGGCTTGTTTCTCAAAAACTTGATCAAATCTCAAAAGAGAACCTCCATGGGAGGCACGGTGGCTAGTTGACCCACACTTTCCAGGCAACAGCTTAGGCCTGGTCACGCGCCTGCTCACATACATACATAATATAAATAGTGAGTGAAAGCCCAATGAATAATAATAGAGTAAAGATTTTACTGAATGATGTCCATGCAAAAATAGAGTCTTGCACATGATTAGATGTCAATGCAGAAACAGATTCATATACGTAGTCGTATTCGTATTCAAAGTTCGTATATTTCAAATCATAGTATGTGGCATATCCATTAGCATTAACAAATTTGATATCCCATGAAAGGACGGCCGTGAAGGCATTCCGATGACTCATGTGCATAGAGACGTTTCCGATGACCCATAAAAGGACAGCCATAAAGGCATTTCGATGACCCATAAAGGGACGGCCATAAAGGCATTTCGATGACCCATAAAGGGATGCATATCATATGATGCTAAAGATGCCACGAATACATTTCAGAAACTTGGATAATCATTCATTCATACAAAACATAGCATTTCAGAAAACTGATCAATTCATATCATCATAAAATAATTAAAGTTAAACATAACTTTACAGAGTTATTACTCACAGATTATTGCACAGATAACTTTGATAGCAGCCAATGGATCAACAGTTCATGGCGCCTGACTTGCACAAAAGTAACAGATACACATTTCAAAACACACGCTCGGGTCGTACTTAACTTATTTCGTTTCATTCTTAGTGTGCTTCTAGTCCTTATCCTTTATATTATGTCTAAATCTTGGCCTAGGAATGCCTAGGATGCAACGTGGATACCAAAATGCATTTGTAAACACTTGGTCAAAAATCCTAGAAACAGGGGTCTCGCTCGAGCACAACTTCCTTCGCTCAAGCGGACATGTAAAATGTGAGTAGTCGCTCAAGTGCAATTTCTATCACTCGAGCGGTCTGTAAACTTCTGCAAAAGTACTGGTTGCTTGATTTTCCCGCTCGGCAATCGTTCAACGGTCGCTCGAGCGTGAGACTTAGGTCGTCACTCGAGCGCAATTCTTGCCGCTTGAACGGTCTACAAAACATGAGAACTTTTGGGAGCTTGCGTTTCATGCTCGAGCTAACTTTTGATCACTCAAGAAAAAGCACAAGATCACAGAGTGGTCACTCGAGCGCAAGATTTGTCGCTCGAGTGCAGGGTGCAAATTCAGAAATTTGCAGATTGCACTCCTAAGTCCAAAACTCGAATTCAATGCCTTCAAACTCAACCTTTGGGCCCCAAAACTTGAGAAACGAGTCTAAACTTGGAAAACATCTTGAATTCAAAACCATTTCGTAAAATTAAGGCCCAATAGCATGCCAATTGTTTAAAAGTCAACTTGAAACTTATGAATATGCTATGAATATGACATGCATGAATTACTATGAGCTTAAACTTTCCAAAACATGATCAATTAAAGTCAAATGGTAAGAAATGTGATGAATTCTCAAAACCAAGTCAAGATAGACACATACATGTGAAAATTCTTTAGAATCCAACTCAAAATGCTATGATATATGCATGCATGCATGATACACTCCTATAGTCAACCATCTAAGTTCAATTCTTGCACTACACACTCAATTCTTTGAATTCATGTCCTAAGTGACTTAATCCCAAAGCTAGAAGGTTGAATTCTTACCTTCAATGGTCAATTATACTCTCAATGGTTAATTGTTTGAAACCCCAAGCCAAACCCTCCAAATTCCCTAGCAATTCTCCTAAAATGAGCTCAATCTTCTCGTCTCCCTCTTTCTTTACGTTTTTCTCTTTAAAGTAGGGTGATAGGAGAGTGTAAAGTGAACTAATGAGTTCACATAGGCCTTATATAGGCTTAGTCAGTGGGTTAATTAAATTATTGATTAAGCTAATCAATTGGACACTAATTATTTGAATTAATCCGTTCTGAATCGAATTGCAATTGAACCTACGTTAAAATTTTAAAAATTCTAACTAACACAGAAATCAAGTCAGTTTCATAATCAGATGGCGATAAGGCCTTCAATTCGTAGAACGAAACAGAAATGCAAATGGATATTTCTACGATAAACAAATATAAACACAAATGATGCTATTTGTATGCAATTAATTCAAAATTTGATCTTAATCACTCATTAGGCATACTTAATCATAGCTTAGCAGGTAATCATGGATCGGGGTCATTACAGTCTTCCCCCCTTAAAAAGTTTGGTCCTCCAAACTCGAAGTACCTTCATTCTAAAAGAAAATCGGATCCAAAGGGAACAAATCTGGGTATCTTTTCATCATGTCTTCTTCTGTTTCCCAAGTTGCATAGGTTCATCCGTGGTTCTGCCAATCAACTTTCACCAACGGAATTTCCTTGTTTCTTAATCTGTTAATTCTTCGGTTGACAATTTGAATTGGTCGTTCTTCATAAGTATAATCATCTTTCAAAAGCAAATGAGTTGGTTCAATCACGTGAAATGGATCTCTCAAATACTCTCAAAGCGTAGATATGTGAAAAACATTATGCATATGCTCTATGACCGGCGGTAAGGCTACCCGATACATCACCAGATTGATTTTCTCAAAGATTTCATATGGCCTAACATATCTCGGTACCAACTTGCTCTTAACACCAAACCAAGTTTCCCTTTCATTGGAGTCAGTTTTATGAACACATGGTCCCCGACTTCGTATTCTCTATCTCACCTTCGGACATCTGCATAACTTTTTTGGCGGCTTTGTGCAGTTTTCAATCTCTGTTGAATCAATTTCACATTTTCAGTTGTTTCTTGCATAAGTTCCGGTCCCAACAATGGTCTGTCACCTACCTCGGCCCAACAAATTAGAGAACGACGCTTCTTACCATACAAAGCTTCATAAGGAGCCACGTCAATACTCGAATGGTAGCTATTGTTATACACAAATTCGGCCAATGGTAAGTAGGTTTCCCAACTGCCTTGGAAATCTAGTGCACACATCCGTAACAAGTCTTTCAATGTTTGAATGGTCCGTTCAGATTGGCCATCTGTCTGTGGGTGATAAGCACTACTTAGTCTTAATTCAGTCCCCAGAGCTTGCTGTAGACTCTACCAGAATCTTGAAGTGAACTTAGGATCTCTGTCAAATACAATAGATACTGGCACACCATGTAATCTCAAAATCTCATTAACATACAAGTTAGCCAACTTATCCGCATTATGCAAAGATTTGACAGGTAAGAAACGTACGGATTTAGTCAAACAACCAACAATTACCTGGATAGAGTCCATACCTCGAGGAGAGTGAGGTAATCCCACAATGAAGTCCATCATGATATGTTCTCATTTCCATTCCAATATTGGAAGTGGCTGTAGCAATCCAGCAGGTCTTTGATGTTCAGCTTTAACTTGTTGGCAATGTAAGTATCGAGCTACAAAATTAGCAATGCTTTTCTTCATTCCCGGCCACCAGAAATTTTGTTTCAAGTTATGGTACATCTTTGTATTCCCTGGATGCATAGAAAATTTAGAAGTGTGAGCTTCAGTCATAACACGTTGTCTCAAATCCAAACAATCAAAAACACAAAGTCTATTCTAGAATTTCAACACATTGTTCTCCAGCACAAATCCTGGCTTCGGTTTTGAGTCTATGCCATCCACAATCTTTTTCAAAATTTCATCTTGCAATTGTTTCTCTCTAATCTCTTCAATGATTGCAGGTTGAGCAAAAATGGCGGCCAAGATTCAGTCCTGTTCATGCAATGCAATTTCAATCCCATTCCTTTCCAAGTCACATAATAACTCTCTTTGATTGGTGAGCAAACAAGACAAATTTCTAATAGATTTTCGGCTCAATGCATTGTAGCTCGACTTTCTTCGTGCACCCCTCTTTCGGAGAGGCTTGAATTGGTCCTACAGTTCAAACTCCTGTCACGGTTCTGAATCTAATCTCATAAAGTGCAATGTGAGACTGATAAACACCAAAGAGTCCAATCCGGCAAATCATTTTGGAAGATCAGATTTTAAATCAAATAATGCCAAAACTGGACTGCTTTTCCAGATTACAAAGTCACCACCTAAATATTTTATTTTGGGGAAATTTAGGAAACCCTGACTCATGCCAAAGGCCACGTGTCCGTCATCACCAAAGTTGTCTCAGCTCGGGAACTTGGGTACGAGAGGGGAAGGTCCTGAAATGAGCACCCCCGCTCGCCTGATCAAAGATCGGCATCTATTAAGCATGATATGTTGTTTCATAAACACATGTGTTCTTATTCCAGTTTATTTAACTAACTTTATTACGTGACGCACACATACAAGTATAGACTATATCGCAAGAATTGGAACAAAACAACTCATGTTTGTTTTTGAAAATGGTTTGAAAGTGCCACTCTCAAGTGGGCTAAAGCGCGGATTTGCCACCCTCAAGTGGGCTTAAAACATGATGATTTGCCACTTCGCAAAGTGGGCTTAAAACTCACATTTGATGAATTGTTCCAATTCAAGTAATAAAGCCTTCATCCACAGGCATTCATGCAGTTAATCATTTAAGCAAATAGCCTAATGGCAAGCATGCTATCATGGTAACACTCACACTCATGCAAGTATGCTAAAGCATAAACACTTACAGTGTACTCTAAGCCAAAACAAAAGCTAGTTAGAAACAATGCATGATCCTAACTATACAAAATGCCTAATGTAACACATGCGATAATGCAACTAAAAAGGCTCGGCTACCTAAGATGGCATATGAATGCAACAATTTGATACATGTATTCAAAGAAGTATTGAATTGACAATGCAGTTTGAATGATGCGCCGAGCCCCGTGCATGCAATACAAATGAATGAATGCAAACATGCAAGCATAAAGTATGCTAATCAAAATGTGCCCTAATCTAACCATCGAAAGCGGTTAAATAAAAGGGAGAAAGACATGGGGTTGGAAGACATGCACACACACGCGCGCACGCTTATTACAACATTATGCCCTCTCGAATGAGGGTCCGAATAAATAAGCTAAGCTACACTAAGCTAAGCTAATTAACTAACTATTACAAAACAAACTAATTAAATATTCTAGCTAATTAATTATTACAACACAATTGAATAACTAGCTATGCTAAGCTAATTAATATATGTATTACAAAACAGATTAAACTAATTAATTACAACACATGTACTAATTAGCTACAACTAGCTAATAAAGCAATAAAGTGGCCTCGTGGGCAAAGGAGATATGAATGCTCGGTTGGCTTCCTTCTGAAAATCCACCGCCTTGCCTTTGGATGCCTCTGTTTGCACTTTGCTTTGATCTCTGAATATTGCACCAATTTCCAGATTGCTTCTGCTTCAAAGTAAGAACACTTTCGCACAAAAATAGACTGGTGGCTGGTCGGCCACAGAATATGGCTGTCAACCACCTTAACTGGCCGGTTGGCTAGTTTAAGTGGCCGGTCGGCTACTTCAGGTGGCCGGTCGACCACTGCTTTTTCCAAACTCCTGTTTTTGCTGCAACAGAGGCAAAGCAATGCATTTTTCAATGAATGTGTGTACGGCCACCCTCCTTATCATTTCTCAAGCTCAAAGGAGTATAGCACTTGGCTTTCAAGCCACCAATCAAGCATTTTCAATGCATGATGGCTAAAGAACTAAGCTTATACAAGTTTAATGAATGCACAAATAAGACTCAAATGACCACCACCCTATCATGCATGATCAAGGGTGACGATGACCAAGAAATGCGACACGTTCCATCACTTTGAGTATGAAACGTCCCACATTTCTTGTGTTTGGATTAATTGTAACAACCCCAAAATGCACATCGGAAATTATCTTTGACTAATTGTGGTTTAATGTACTTCAATTTAATTATATCTGTTTGAATTGAAGAATTATCTGTTGAGTTACGACTTTAAAACCGGAATTGGCGACCTTTATGGGTTCAGAAATCAAAATTTAGTACTTGGATATATTAATGGGAATTTTTAGAGCTATTTCGGAAAGTTAATTGGAAAATTATGTTGTCTGATTTGTTAAGGTGTGTTTGGGTGGTTATTTATGTACTGTAACTTGAAGGCCTTAGAGGCTCCAGAAACCAGAACGGATCATATATTTATGATCAGCATAATTTTTAGAGTCATCTGGAAGTTTAATTGAAATTTGATTTTGTGCAATTCGTAAGGGCGTGTTTGGCCCTCCTTATTGTGAAAGCCTATGTGTGTGATATATATATATATATATTTATATATATGGATATGCCATATGAGTTGTGAACTCATCATTTTGAAGTCAAACAAAATATCTGAAGGAGAGAACCGAGAGAAAGAGAGGGCAAGTGAGAGAATAAGCTTCTCTAAGAGAGAGAGAGAGAGAGAGAGCTCACCATTCATGGGAGCTTGAAGATAAATTTGAAGAGATTGAAGAGAGAGAAAGAAGATTAACCATGGAAGCTTGGGGAAATTGAAGAGAACAAAGAGAAAGACAAAGATTGAGCTAAGGTATGAAATCTATCTTGAAATCTTAGGTTTAATGTATTAATTTCATGAAATCATTATGATAATGGAAGATTTGAACCCATTTGGATGAGGGTTTTATGTATGTATCTAATGGATCTAAATTTAAGGAATTAGAATTTGAGTTCTATGATTTTGTTTGTGGTTGGGGCTCAACCTCATGAATACCATATGAAATGAACCTTAGATTACCCAAAGAATAGGATCATGCAAAAAATCAAGTGTATGTGTGAGTTGTGTTTTGAGAACTTTGAAGAGTATGAAAGATAAAGCATTGATCTTGAACATTAAGGCAAAGATTGATTTGTTTGGAATGAAATTACACTTGAATGATAGTAGTTTATCATGTTGTGGAACCATTTTACATGTTTTTGGGTGATTAGAGTTGAAATTAAGCTTTGGAAATGGAAGAAACTAGTGTTAGAACAAACCAGAATTTCGGACAGCAAAACTGACCCAGAGCCGCACGTGCGGCAGGTCTTCCCGCAGGTGCGGGACAACTCTGTTCAACCAACTTCAGGTAGACATATCTCTTGCATCCAGACTCCGTTTTGAGTGATTCTTGAGCCTAAATTCAAGACCCAGAAGTCTAGTTTCTAATGGTGGTGGTCTCACTCCTAAATTATAAGTACACAAATAGATATGCACAAAATAGTAAAAGTTGTTCACTTTCTGTCAACCGATTTTGTACCATTTCTTCGCCTAAACCATTTTCCATCGATTCCTCCTATTTTCTGGGACATGGATTATAACTTATTAAGGAATAATGAGCTTGGTACCACCATGGCTAATTGATTAATTGATCAAAGAGAATAAGTAAAGGATCGGTTATAATCCCATATTATGTGTTGTGCACTGTGTTTGTAGGTCGAGATGAGGACATCGTCCCATTACTACCGGAAACCGATCACTGTGAGTAATAGTAGTGTAACGATATGTTTCACTTACTTCCTGAGATTATGATTTATGTATTGTTACTTGTGAATGGCCTATTCCATTGATATTGTGCTTTGATTAAATTAATGGATATGATTGAATAATGGCAGTGATATGGACCTAAGGTCGTTCTGTCCCTATTAATAGAAGTGGGCCCGAGGCCGTTATGATGTGAATTGTTTTGTCCCTATTAATAGTACTATAGTGATACATTTGCCTTCTGTTAATAGTTATTATTAATGTTCTGTTATTCGCAAGACAACTATGTCGACTTGTAATAAACCATGGGGAAATCTATGTGCACTATTGTGTAATGGTATTCTTATGAATCTAGGATTATTCTGCTTTGCTAATACTAGGCTTGAGGCTGTTCAGTTATAAGCCATCGAGTGTGGACAAATCTAAAAAAGAGGAAGGTGAAGCCATATCAATGACTCACCGACCGTGTTGTGATTTGGATTAAATATAATTCATGGCCTATGGCCGAGGGAGATGGAGACATGTCGATGTTCCATCTACCCTATAATGATATGAATTGTACATGACTAATGGCTCTACGCCAAGGGAGATGGAGACATGCCGATGTTCCATCTTTCTTATATTGCTCTGGACAGCTGTTGTTATGTTGGGCCTAAGGCCGTTTCCTATTCTGCATAGGCCTACGGCCGTTCTGTATTACATGTGGGCCTGAGGCCATTCTGTATTACATATGGGCTTGAGGCCATTTTAAAATATGGTTATGGATAAGACCTGCATATGGTTGATATATGTCTATTTGTATTTTTCAAGGTTTTGCTCATTCAACTAACCTCCTTACATTGCTATTATTCACTGAGCCTTGCTTACTCCGTCTTTATATCTATGTATGTAGGTGAGCTATTAGGGATCAACACTAGAGTTGTCTTAAGGTCCACCTGTCTGCCAAACCGCCTGGGGTACGCCTCCGTGTTGAGGCCTTGATCTAGTTTTGGGAATTATGCAATTTAACTATGTAATTTATTGAGTCTTATGTGTTTGTGTGTGAGATCTATCTAAGTTTTGTGATTGTATATATAATATGGAAGTGTAATTAAAGGCTTAAATTTATTTAGTTCATCATGTATGCACAGGCTCAATGGACGTTATCTTTATATTGATATTTGCTTCCGCTTGTGGCCCCGTATTTGAATATGTATTACTATGAAATTTTGTTTTGAGGCCTATGTACAGGCCGGTCATGGACCAAACTTTTAGGGGCGGGTTTGGGTCGTGACAGTTGATATCAGAGCACGAATTATGATCTTAAACACAATCATGAGGTTAACCAACCCTTAAAACAAATAGAAAAATGAAGAAATGAGGGAGGTTGCAAAATTTTTTAGTGCTGAAATGGCATGCTAAAGGACACTTAAACATGAGAACAACACATGCAAGTCATGTTCAAAAGCCAAAAGCATTAAAATAGTGAAGAGCACTACACTAGAGGCATGCAATATCAAGCTTAAATAACCAAACCAGCTCTGGACAAAGCTTAAACATGCCAAAACAGTTGCCAAGACATGCTGAGATTAAAGCATAGAAAGCGAGAAAAACATGCTCATTTGTTAGCTCGCAAGCAAGGCTCAAAGCACAACTCTCGAAAGCAATGAAAGAGTGGAAAGAGTGAAATAAGTGAGAGTGTGACAGAGATATATATACTGAATTCACATGTAAAATGATGCTACAACATGCAACCATCTCATGCAAGATGTTAAAGGCCTTAAAACACTAAGCTAGTGAAGGCATTTGCACTATAGCTATACAAAACAAAGCTTAAAAGGGACAAACAGTCCAAAATAGTCCTAAAACAACTTAAATGAAGTTCTAAAACATGCTTGAAGTAGGCTAGAAAGAGCTAGAATGAGAGGCTAACACATAGCACAAACTAGACTATTAAGCACAATTGCACTACAAGCATACAAAGCAATCCTCAAGTGGCCAAACCAGCTCAAAATAGAGCTAAAGCAAATCAAAAAAAGTAGCAAAAACATGCTGAGATTAAGTCACAAAAAGGTAGAAAACATGCTCACATGTTAGGCTATCTACACTTACAAGCAAGACACAAGGAGGGGAGGCCACCCCCTCCTATTTTTGGGCTTCAAAATAGAGTTTTTGCCACTGAAATTCCCCTGGAATTCAGTGGTTAAGAGGCCAAAAAAAGAGTTGTTTTAAAAGCCTTGAAAGATGACACAACAATTTAGCAAACAAGCTACAAGAAGAGTGGACCACCCCTAACTCCAAAAAAGCCTTAAACCACCATTTTTAAACCTTCAAAACAGAGGTTTTTGTAGTTGAAATCCAGGCCAAAAACAGTTTGCAAAGGTGGCAAAACAAGTGTGCAAAATAAGCTTAAAGAAGGTAAGTGTTATACCTTTGAAGCAAAGCACTTAAACAGCCACTATCTAAGCCAAAACCAGCCTTCAATAGCCTAAAATAGGTTCCAAGGGACCTCAGCCCAAAGATATGCAACTTTGATGAAGGATGTCTAGGCAAAGGAGAAGTGTATCTCTATTTCTATGCACAAAAGGGCAAGAAATAGAGAACTCTAGAGAGAGAGAATTCTAGAGAGAGAGGATTTTTAGAGAGAGAGACTCCCAAAATTTTCTAATCTTGCAATATGAAAGATATGGCCTCTATATATAGGAAAAATACAAGCCTTGGTTGAAATATCTAATTTAGAGACAGCTAGAGCAAAATATCTGCAAATTCTAAGCTTTCTGGACACTTTGGACCGACCGGCCACCATTGGTGGCTGATAAGAATCACTTTTGGCCGACCTATGGCCGGAAAGCTCTATTTGTGGACGGCACACTCCACCAATGGCCGATAGAAAAAACTGGTTCTGGCCCAGACTTCAAACAGGCATATCTCCTTCATTT
Organism: Camellia granthamiana; assembly: GCA_036172215.1. Lineage (NCBI taxonomy): Eukaryota > Viridiplantae > Streptophyta > Magnoliopsida > Ericales > Theaceae > Camellia > Camellia granthamiana. The sequence goes on along the minus strand of CM069909.1, from coordinate 82,868,153 downwards.
GGACTCCTTTTCAGGTCATTCTTGAGCCTAAACTGAAGCCCCAGAAGTCTTATTTCCAATGGTGTAGCCTCACATCAAAATTCCAAGTGTGCTAACAGATATCCCTATTTTAGTGAAGACTACTCAATTTCAGCCCAACCAGATTGATACCTAACTTCAACCAACCATATCTTTCTCATCTGGACTCGGCTTTAGGAGATTCTTGAGTGAAAAATGAAGCCCCGGACGTCCAATTTCCAACGGTGGTAGCCTCATAGCTGAAATCCATGTATACGAATGGATAGGCCTGATTTAGCGAGGACTACTCGACTCTCTCTTAACGATTCATGCCTAACTTCATCCCCAACTTGGTTTCTTCCCTCTCCTCCAATTTTCTTCAACCCCAAACCCTAAATAAGGTGTTTTAAATATTTTTTTCAAAGAGTTCACCTCTGTTTCATTCATTTTCACTTTGTCCTTGCTCGATTTACCGAAAAGCGCAACATTTAACGAAATGCGAGCCTTGGAACATTATAGGAACTTTGTTTCAAAAATATTTTGAAAGAGAGGGTTTTGAGGTCTAAAAATCATTTTAGTCAAAATAGTTTTGGTCCAAAATGGGGTGTAAGGTTGGGATTTGACGCTCTCTCCTTGCCAAAGAAATAGAACCTTTGCATAACATAGTCTGCACCATCAAGTAAGCAATCGGTGGCGCCCAAGTCTTATAGGCAATCAAAAATTGGGTGTCTCCAGGCATCTGCCACTGTATTAGCTTTCCCTAGATGGTACAAAATCTACAAATCATAATCCTTGATCAATTCTAGCCATCTCCTCTGTCTCACGTTCAATTTTTTTTGGGTGAAGAAATATTTGAGGCTTTTATGATCTGTGTACACTTCATAAGTCACACCATACAGATAATGTCGCCAAATCTTCAAAGCAAAAACCACAGCGGCGAGTTCAAGGTCATGGGTTGGATAATTCTTTTCATGGGGACGAAGTTTTCAAGAGGCATAAGTAATTACCTTTCCATTTTGCATTAAGACACACCCCAAGCCTTTATTGAAAGCATCATTGTAAATTTGAAATCCATCTGTTCCATTTGGCAAAGTCAGAATTGGTGCAATTACCAGTCTAGTTTTCAATTCTTGGAAGGCTGACTCCCATTGATCGTTCCAATCAAACGGTGCATTTTTCTGCGTCAACTGTGTCAATGGCATAGCAACTTTTGAGAAATCTTTCACAAATCTTATGTAGTAACCTGCAAGTCCCAAAAAACTTCTAACTTCTAACACATTAGTTGGTCTTGGCCAGTCCACAATGGCTTTAATTTTCTGAGGGTCAACAAAGATACCGTCCTTGTTGATTACATGTCCCAAAAATGCCACACTGTCAAGCCAGAATTCACATTTGGACAATTTTGCATACAACTTCTTTTCTCTCAAAATCTATAAAGCAGTTCGCAAATGGTTCTCATGCTCTTCTCTGCTTTTGGAGTAACTCAAGATATCATCAATAAACACAACAACAAATTCATCCAAATATGATTTAAACAACCTGTTCATAAGGTTCATGAAGGCAGCAGGTGCATTAGTTACCCAAACGACATTACTAAAAATTCATAGTGCCCATATCTAGTTCTGAATACAGTCTTCTCTACTTCTTCTGCATTAACTTTTAATTGGTGATACCCAGACCTAAGGTCTATCTTAGGGAACACTTGTGCTCCCTGCAGTTGGTCAAACAAGTCGTCTATTCGGGGCAATGGATATTTGTTCTTGATAGTTACCTTGTTCAACTTACAGTAGTCAATACATAGCCTCAAAGACCCGTATTTCTTCTTGGCAAACAACACTAGAGCTCCCCAAGGTGAGGTGCTTGAATTGATGAATTTCTTGTCTAAGAGTTCTTGGAGTTAGACTTTCAACTCTTTCAGTTCAGAAATTGACATTCTATAGGGGTCTTAGAAATTGGTTGTGTCCCAGGCACTACATCAATGGTGAATTCAATTTCCCCATCAATTAACTCCCCAGGTAGGTCATCAAGAAATACATCAAGAAATTCATTTACTACAGAGATGTTCTCCACAATAGAGTTATCAGAAGTCATAGGCAAAATGCAACATAAGTAACCCCGACACCCTTTTCTCAACAACTTCATGGCTTTCATAAATGAAATCAAATACGGCGGAGGAACTACCCCATTTCCATTGAAAACAAACTCAGGCATACCAGGTGGTCTAAACACGACAAATTTATCACACAATCTATGGTGGCATAGTATTTCATTAACCAATCCATACCCAGAATACAACCAAAATGATCAATGCCCAAAGGCAGCAAATCAACGTACAATGCCATATCACCAATCATAATATCACATGATGGATATACATAAGCACATATCATAGAACCTCCAGATGGTGTAGACACAGACAATACACAGTTCATAGGTTCTAATGGTCTAGTTAACTTCTAAGAAAAAGCATGTGATACAAATGAATCGATCAACACATAAGCAGAATCGATCAACACATAAGCATCCTAAGCACAGATAGAGATTATACCTGACACCACAAATTCAGTGTTCTGTACATCACCAGGCACAAGTGCAAATACTCGACCCTGCCTTAAGGCTTCCTTCCTAGTGTTAGCTTTCGTATTCATTCTTGATCCAAAAGCGGATCTGACTAAACTTGCCACTGGATGATTGATATTTTCAAGCCTGATAGGACAATCTCTCATCATATGGCTGGTTTTACCACACCTAAAACAGTCACCCATCGCTCGATAACAAACCCCCTTGTGTTTCCTACCACATTCTAGGCAAGTCAGTGCAGATCCATTACTTTGGCTTGAGCTACTGTAAGATCTCGTATTTTGCTTCTTTGAGAATGACCGACCCCTTTTAAAACTAGATCCTGATCTATTACCTCTCCATTCAGTTGTCGGAGTGTTAGTCTGTTTCTTTGCAGCTAAGTTGGCTTTAGCCATGAAGGCTCTATCAAGTACATCCACATATATGGGTAGCTTTAAAACACCTATCCGATCAAACACATCTAGATCCAATCCTCCTTCAAACTTTTGAGGTTTCTTATAATCCGTGTCCACCATGTGTGGGGCAAAACAAGCTAATTCAGTAAAGTTGGCCTCATATTCGGCCACTGACATCCTGCCTTGGTTGAGTTCTTGAAATTTTGACACTTTCCAATCCCTGAAGCATTGGGTAAAATATTTATCATAAAAAATCTCATTGAAACGAGCCCATGTCATATTCTCATTTCTACTTCGGATTGGCAACCACCATCTATGGGCTTCCTCTTTTAAGGTGTAGGTGGCCAAAAGAACTCTTTGAGTCTCAGAGCAGGGAAAGACCTCAAATAATTTTTCCATCTCAAACAACCATGTTTTTACCTTCAACGGCTCAATACCACCTAAGAAAGTTGGTGGTTTCATTTTCATGAACTTCTAGGTCAAGTTGATAATGTCATTATTATCCGGTTCAACTTGTACCAGTAGAGGCGAATGAGGTAAAGGTTGTTGCCTCTGTTGTTACGTCATTGCCTCAGTCAGGGCTGCAAGCATCTGTCCATACGACTCATTCGGGCCTCAGAAGATTCACTTGTATCATTTCCCTTTGCATTCTCCATGTTTCTATAGGTAAACAAAGCAATAATAAACATAGGCCAATAATTCTTGTCACTATGCTTGGAGTATACAGTTTTAGTTCATGCTTTTCAACTTCATATGTTCATATTCAGTTTCAATTTTCACATTCACAAAAATTAACACACTCACACATGCAAATAAAATGTCCTTAATTCATTGCTAGGACATCCTATAGCTTATATGGACTCATGTGTGGTATAACTTGTGCCCTGATACCACTCTGTCACGACCCAAACCCGCCCCTGTAGGTTTAATGTCATAACCAGCCAGTAATCCTAGGATTACCAAAGGCCTCTGACCTAAATATCATATGATAAGGGGTTGCAGAAACAAATATAGAAATATTCATAGTCCATAGAGCTGTGCAGACATACATGGAACAAAACCTTAAAACTTCGATACATAAGAGTGACGTTATATAAATACATTAATCATATGTCACCAAAGCCACATATATAGAATTTTAATAAAAAAAACATGTTTAGAAAAAAATATAAACATCAAAAAGTATAAAAGCCCCAAAGGCTTGTTTCTCAAAAACTTGATCGGATCTCAAAAGGGAACCTCCACGAAAGGCACGGTGACTAGTTGACCCACACTTTCCAGGCAACAGCTTAGGCCTGATCACGTGCCTACTCACCTACATACATAATATAAATAGTAAGTGGAAGCCTGTAGCGACCCTAATTTTCTTAAGTCATTATTTTATTATTATTAGGGTTATTGTTATCTTATTTTATTTTTGACTTTATTAATTGGGTAGTTACATGAAATTTAATATGATATTTAATGAATTTAATGTTGTAATTATTAATTGGGTGGTTACATGAAATTTAATGTGATATTTAATGAATTTAATGTTGTAATTAATAAATTTAATGTATATATATATTTAATCTTATATTTATATATATTGTAATTATGTTGTATTATATAATATAATATATTATTATAGTTTATTAAGCTATTATATATTGAGATTTAGGTTTATAATATAATATAATATTATTAGGTTATACTAGCTCTTAGATTATTATATATATATATTAACATAGAAGTATTCAACTAGGTGCAGGAGATCAAAAGAAAAGAGAAGAAAGAAAACAAGAGAGAGAGAGAGAGAGAAATCAAAGAAGACAAAGAGAGGGACGGCGACAAGGAAGAAAGAGGAGAGGGAAGAAAAGGAAAGATTAGAGTTTCGCTTTGGTGGTTTTATTAGTTTTTCAAATATTTCTTGGATCTTCAAAAAAAAATATTGTGAGTACAAAACCCCACTTTCCTTGATTTATGTTTAATTCGTTGTTTTTATTTATTTATTTATTTTTATGTATTTGATGTTAGTTTGATTATGTTTTTACATGAAGATGATAGATTCATTTTAATTATTTCGATTAGTTGTGTATGTAAGGTTTAGGATTTTTAGATGTTTGATTGATTTTAATTATGTTGATTAGTGGTGTATGTAAGGTTTAGAGTTTTTAAATGATTGATTGATTTTAATTATTTTGATTGGTTGTGTATGCCAGGTTTAGGATTTTTATATGGATTTATTTTATGGTTGTAATTACACTCATAGTTATATGAAATTAAAATAAATTAGAAACCCATAGATAAATTCCTTACACTCCATCATGACTCCATGGATTGTTGTTTTATTTGAGTGCTGTGAGAAAGAGTGTATAAAAAAAGGTGAGGATTATGAGATTTATTTGAATGCCTTAGGCTTGGCATTGTTATGTTTATTCTCATGAGTGAGATGATGTGTATATATATTGTTGCCTCGTTCTCATGAGTAGACGATTGCTTTGATTTACGCGCGTACGTATATGCTAACCATCGGGGGAGTGTGAGTCAAACTCGGGACGATATCCCCATGCAAGTTTGGCTTCGAAGCGGTGTTAGGTATATGGGAGGCACATGGGATATATGTGTAGGCCGGAAGTGGAGGCCGAAGTGGTGGAGTTAAGGTACAAGGAATTTAATTACGAGTTTATTGGTATGGTGTTAATTGTGTTGATTTGTATATCCTGAAAAATAGTAAACAACCACAGTAAATTATGAAATTTGAGCAGAGGCATGTATACGTGATTCCAGACAACTTTTGTGTTTTAAGTTTTTATTAAAAATATCGATTAGAACTTATAATCGGATAATCTTGGTTATTATAGTTTTGATTTATTTTAGCAATACAGATTTTAGAGGCTGTTTTAACGCACTAAACGAGATCATTTTTATTGGTTTCGCGTAAACTGAAGTAAAACATTATTCTGCACACTTCTCATGTTTTGAACGTTTCCGAAAAAAATCGTCTTAGGATAGTTTCTGTTTGTTTTCAGTTTCAGATTTGTCGGTTGAAATCCGTCTAGGTTTTTATATCAAGTTTTTCTCTCAACCTGTTCAGTTTCTGTTAAATTCATTTGAGTTGTCTTTTAGAAAATTTGATTCTGTACAACTTTCGTTCTTTGAGTTTTGATCAATTCGAATTATTTAAGCATGAAATGGTGCATTTTTACACTTCTTTAGCAAATTACTTATGATTAAATTATACTAACTTTATTTTGCAGGATGATGGGTCTTACTAATTTTTTTATGCAGGGCTGACCCACCATATTTTATTTCTATTTTGTTTATTTTATAATCAATTGATATTTCGTTATGTACGGACAAGAAACTAAATGCCACCGTATCTCGGGAAACTACCAATTCGTCTCGGTGTGGTTGGAACTACTTGTCTTGTCCCGTAACAAGAATTAAATATATTTTTGTTTGTGTCTGGTAAACACGTATGTGTTAAATCTTGTACTCATACCAGTATACCTGTATACTGACCCGTTTTGTCCCTTGGCAACACGGGTGCATTCTATTTGAGCATAGCCGAGCTTCCTTTGCAGGATTAGTTGAGGCTACGGTGGTGATGTGGAATTACTTTAGTTGTTGGACTTGTCATTTGGATTTTTTTTGTTTTCTTGAGCTTAGGGTTGATATTAGCGTATGTATTTATTATTTCTTTTAATGACTTTAGTATTGGAATAATTTGGCATGGTTTGTAACCGTACTTTATTTAAGTTGTTTTGACTATTTATTGTTACCTTGATGTTGGGGGTATTGGTTGGTTATGAATTTATGGTGGATGGTTTGGTTTGCGTTTAGTTTTTTTGTTTCACCCCTAGGATTTGGATGATGGAATATTGATTGGGGTTAGTCCTAATTTAATATTTAATTGTCCGAATTTTGGGGCATGATAAAGCCCAATGAATAATAATAGAGTAAAGATTTTACTAAATGATGTCCATGCAGAAACATAGTCGTGTACATGATTAGATGTCAAAGCAGAAACAGATTCATATACGTAGTCGTATTTGTATTCAAAGTTCACATATTTTAAATCATAGTACGTGGCACATCCATTAACGTTAACAAATCCGATGACCCATGAAGGGACGGCCGTGAAGGCATTCCGATGACTCATGTGCATAGAGACGTTTCCGATGACCTATAAAGGGACGGCCATAAAGGCATTCCGATGACCCATAAAGGGATGCATTTCATATGATGCTAAGGATGCCACGAATACATTTCAAAAACTTGGATAATCATTCATTCATACAAAACATAGCATTTCAGAAAACTGATCAATTCATATCATCATAAAATAATTAAAGCTAAACATAACTTTACAGAGTCATTACTCACAGATTATTGCACAGATAACTTTGATAGCAGCCAATGGATCAACAGTTCATGGCGCGTGACTTGCACAAAAGTAACAGATACACATTTCGAAACACACGCTCGGGTCATACTTAACTTATTTCGTTTCATTCTTAGTGTGTTTCTACTCCTTATCCTTTATATTATGTCTGAATCTTGGCCTAGGAATGCCTAGGATGCAACGTGGATGCCAAAATGCATTTGTAAACACTTGGTCAAAAATGCTGGAAACAGGGGTCTCGCTCGAGCGCAACTTCCTTCGCTCGAGTGGACATGCAAAATGTGAGTGGCCGCTCGAGCGGTCTGTAAACTTCTACAAAAGTACTGGTTACTTGATTTTCCCGCTCGACGCTCATTCGACGGTCGCTCAAGCTTGAGACTCAAGTTCTCGCTCGAGCGCAACTCTTATCGCTTGAGCGGTCTGCAAAACATGAGAACTTCTGGGAGCTTGCATTTCACGCTCGAGCCAACTTTTGGTCACTCAAGCAGAAGCACAAGATCACAGAGTGGTCGCTCGAACGTAGGATCTGTCACTTGAGTGGAGGGTGCAAATTCTGGAATTTCCATATTGCACTCCCAAGTCCAAAACTCGAATTCAATGCCTTCAAACTCAACCTTTGGGCCCCAAAACTTGAGAAACAAGTCTAAACTTGGAAAACATCTTGAATTCAAAACCATTTCGTAAAATCAAGGCCCAATAGCATGCCAGTTGTTCAAAAGTCAACTTGAAACTTATGAATATGCCATGAATATGACATGCATGAATTACTATGACCTTAGACTTTTCAAAACATGATCAATTAAGGTCAAATGGTAAAAACTGTGATGAATTCTCAATACCAAGTCAAAATAGACACATGTATGTGAAAATTCTTTAGAATCAAACTCAAAATGCTATGATATATGCATGGATGCATGATATACTCCTATAGTCAACCATCTAAGTTTAATTCTTGCACTACACAACTCAATTCTTTAAATTCATGTGCTAAGTGACTTAATCCCAAAGCTAGAAGGTTGAATTCTTACTTTTCATGGTCAATTATGCTCTCAATGGTGAATTGTTTGAAGCCCCAAGCCAAACCCTCCAAATTCTCTATCAATTCTCCTAAGATGAGGTCAATCTTCTCTTCTCCCTATCTGTACGGGAAAGAGATTCACCTTCACGTATAATCCTGTTGATCAAGCCTGTGTTCTTCTGCACGTCGTCGTTCTGTCACCTGAAAACTCAAACTTGAACTGGCCGGCGGGTGTGTGCCGGAAAACCCCTCCGATGCCTAAGTCAGTAAGCAAGACAAATAGGCAAAAGCTCAATGTAGTCAGGGAGCAAAAATTGCATTACCTCTTCATAGGTGATATTGGTGAGCTTATATAGGTTTCGAGTGGCACAATCCTAGTAGGACTCTAACTCCTCCATGTAGAGTCCTCCTAGGATTCAAATCCCTGGAAGATAATGCTTATCCTCCAACACCCCCCTCACTGCTTAAACCAAGTGAGATGGTCCTTCTATGGCCGAACTCCAAACGACCGGAGTACCTGTTAGTTCGGCCCTTACTACACTCTCCCTTACCTCGGCTTTCCCATGCTAAGACCGAGCTATCCATAAGGGAGTTAAGGCGAACTACTTTCAGAACTAAGGTTACCTCGGTTTACACATGCTCCGACCGAAGTAACCGCTTTAGACCGAGCTACACACAATACATTCTCAACCAGAGTATACCAACCAGACCTCACTTCGGCCGGACTAACCACCATGGCTACAACCGGACTAACATCAAAGCATCTTATTAAGACCGGTCTACCGCCACTTCGGACCGGAGTAATTCTACTTCCACTTCGAATTGGGCTTATCTCGGCCCAACATCTAGCTCGGCCCAATTTATTAATATAAATTACCCTCTCAATTGCCCCTTAATTCCATCTGCACAGCATGATAGGGATTACTTGTCTTCCAGCCGAGCTAGAGTCCTAGCCTCTCCAACCGAGCCAAAACTTAAGTTAGCCTACCCAGCCGAGCTAGAACCCAGTTAACTTACCCAGCCGAGCTAAAAACCATTTAGCTTATCCAGCCGAGCTGAAACTTGGACCGTACGATGCACGTCCGGTTAAAACGTCTCTTCAGTTTGCAGAAACTGAACCGTTCAGTATCCCAATGACACGTGGCAGGTTCTGATTGGCCATCCCCAGCTGTAACGCCGTTCTTCGTACTTCGTGAATTTGAACAGTTCCCGCTCTTTTCCCCTCTAACAAAATAACAAGCCCTTCTCTAGAATCATACCCTACACTGCTCATCTTCTTCTGCTTTCTCTCGTTCTTGCTTTCGAGCTTCTACTGTTCTTCATCTCCGTGCGCTCGTGCTTCCCACTCTTGCTTTCATCCTCCAGTTTTCTTCCCCTCCACCTGGTAAGTACCTCAAATCTGTTTTGTTTTTTGCATTTGACTTGTTGCAGCATGTTTCTTGTGTGTTTACAAAAACACTCTTCTATACTCTGTTTCTGGAAAACTTCATAAGAACACTTTGAACATATTAATTTAGCTTGTAGAACACCTTTTTGATCTTTATCCATACTTCAACCGAACTAGAATACTGTTTGTATAAAGATATAGGAAAACTGGAACCGGACTGACACTTGTGCACATCTCAGTAGTCTCAATAGGTCACCTACTAATCCACATTAGCCGAAATAAAAACCCACCGGAGTAGAAACCTTCACACTTGACCGAGCTAAAACTTCAGGGGCTAAGCCAGCATTCTCAGTTTCTAGACCGAACTCAGAAAGCTGCCCCTTGACGTTCAGCCGGAATAACAAAAACCAAAAACTAGGACCGAGCTAACCAATCATCCTGCCAAACCGAGATAAAACGCACCATGTTGAAACCGAGGTAGACCCTGTAGCATCCTGTATAGCCGAAGTAAGACTACCCTTTTTCTTGCTTTGTTTTTGTAGCACGGTCGATGGTCTGTGCTTAACGCCTTGTTTCTCCACTTTGCAGACTTAGGTTGCCAGGCACTCCACTGCGCTCAACCGAGCTACTGAGCACACTCTCTCGACCGAAATAATTTATTTTTAACTTATATAATAAAATGGGGAAGTACAGATTCCTAGTAGAAACCCCAGGGGGGCTAGCCGATTTCCGAGAGGATTACAACATCCCAGCCGATGTAAATCTGACCCTGGCAGAAAAAAATGTAGATCCCTGGAATAATGAAGGCTTTGTCCCCTTTACCATACAATCCATAGTAGAGACCGGACTACGATTCCCAGTCCAGCCGTTAATCTGTGAATACCTTAGGCAAACCAGACTTTGCCCAACCCAACTTTCCACCAACACTTATCGTATAATAATGGGCATAGACGCCCTAAACCGGCAACACGGTCTGAACCTCGGTTTAGCCGAACTATTTCACCAGTACTCAATAGGATCTAAAAACGAAGGCTGGTGCTATTATCTGAGAATACGCCGAGGTCGAGAAAAAATAATAAAAAACACACCGGACAAAGATCTAAACGATGACGATTTCTTTTGGGTCTCTGGAAACTTTGAAGACCTTGAGGCTCAAATCCCAGGCCGAAGAATAAACTGGAAAATGGGACAACCCGGTATACATACCTCGGTCGCCTTTCTCACTTTTCTTTTTATTTCGGCGCTTTGCTAGGAACCGAACTAACAGTTGTTTACTCTTGCAGATTCAGCTTATCTCCTCTTCCAGTACAACTATCCGAACCTCGATCTTCTACGCACCGCGCTAAGAGTAAGGGAGAGAAGTTGGGCCAAACTCCTTGATTTCAAACCGACCTACCGCTACTCCGGTCGCCGCAAAGCAAGGGTGACCGATTTCCTTCTAGAAGACCCACCAGAACCGGACCCAACCTCGCCAGAAATTGTCCTTGTCCCCTTAACAGCCGAACAAGAGATGGCTAAGAAGAACAAAATGAGGGCCATGCTTACCGCCACCTCAAGGGCCGAAGTGCCACCAACTCAGCAAACCACTGAAGCCGTGGTAGCTCTTCCTTCGCAACAGCCATCCGCCTCACGCCGAGCTAAACGCGCCCGGACTACTGAGACCGAGCAGCGTTTGGTTGATGAGGTTGATCCCGTCCTTCCACCAAGCCCCGAACTCAACCTTCCGGAATCTTCCGACCGAACTACGCCAATCAACAAATGGGCTCCACCCTTCGTCTTCAACAACCGAGATATCGACGAAAGTGACTCCGTTGTTGCTGACAAGGAGCACCTCCTAGCCTTCAACCTGGCCCGAGGTGTTTGTCTTCCCAAAGACATGGAGCATCACAACAAACAGCTGAATACCGAGCTGAAGGCCATCCGGTCATCCACCAAGTCGATGATTTTGGTAAACAGTACTGTTTTTTCTTTCATCAGCCTGATTTTGCCCAACTCTTAGCTCGGCTGACAAAGGAACTCTTCTTTTACAGGCCATTCAGAAGAACACCATTGCCCATGGGCAAATAATGGAACTTCGCAAAACGACGAGGCGGGCGATAAAGGACGCCGAAGCCAGGGCGGCCGAGCTGGCATCGTCCAAACAAAGGTCGGCCGAACTGGAGGCCGAGGTAGCTCGCCTGACCGGGCTGGTCACCTCGGCTGAAAATGACAAACAGCGCGCCGTGACCGAAGTCAAAGACCAATATTTGTGGGAGATAAACAAGAAGGACGCCGAAATAACTGAGTTTGAAGCAGAAGGCTGAGAACGCTTCCAAAGAAGGTTTCAAGGAAGCCGAAGCTGGCTACTCTCTGCAGTGCGAAGCTGCGAAGGATTTATTCTTCAAGAGTGGCTGGCGAAGTGCTGTGGAGAAGCTCGGTTGTGGACCCGAAACCGAGGTCTACAATGCTCCCGAGTACTTTATTCCGGCTTCACTGAAGGAATATGCTGACGAGATCCAGAACCGGTTTCTCGGTTCATCTGATGAGGAAGATGATGATGAAGAAGAAGCAACTGAGACTCCGGCCATCCAAGAGCAAGCCGGCGCTCAATCAGCTCGGTTGGATCCAGTTGTTGGAAACGCGGCGCCCGAACTTCCAACCGAGACCACTCTAACGGCAAATGCCGGAGTAAGTGCTGACCTTGGGGCCGATCTGGATGCCGAGATAGATAACCTGTTTGATTGAACTTGTACTTTTTTCTTCTCTTTTTTTTTTGTCTTGAACTCTGTTGTAACCGGGCTACGGCCCCACAATTGTACTTGGTTTGATCTTTAATGAAAAATTACCAACTCTTAATCCGGTTCTACATTTGCATGCTTGCACCTGAAATGAACTTTCCATGTGATCATTTGCAAACTCTGATCTCGGTTCCAGCTCTCTAACCTATTAGCCAACCACTCTTCAGCCGAGGTAATTACTTCGGCTGAAGAGTACAAGGTGTTGGTTTAATCCGGCCAACCACTCTTCAGCCGATATAACTTACTTCGGCTGAAGAGTATACCGTGTTGGTTTAATCCAGCCAACCACTCTTCAGCCGATATAACTTACTTCGGCTGAAGAGTATGCAGTGTTGGTTTAATCCAGCCAACCACTCTTCAGCCGATATAACTTACTTCGGCTGAAGAGTATACAGTGTTGGTTTAATCCAGCCAACCACTCTTCAGCCGATATAACTTACTTCGGCTGAAGAGTATACAGTGTTGGTTTAATCCAGCCAACCACTCTTCAGCCGATATAACTTACTTCGGCTGAAGAGTATACAGTGTTGGTTTAGTCCAGCCAACCACTCTGCAGCCATACCCATACTTCGGCTGAAGAGTACAGAGTGTTGGTTTAATCCAGCCAACCTCTAAGTTGGTTTTTCCAGCCAACCTAGAATAAGGTGTTTGGTTATTCCGGCCAAACGTCCTGCAGCCTGGATCCTTATCCTGGGCTTAGGAAGGGTGTTGGTTTAATCCAGCCAACCATTCTTCAGCCATACCCATACTTCGGCTGAAGAGTATAAAGTGTTGGTTTAATCCAGCCAACCTCTAAGTTGGTTGTTCCAGCCAACTTAGAATAAGGTGTTTGGTTATTCCGGCCAAACGTCCTGCAGCCTGGATCCTTATCCTGGGCTTAGGAAGGGTGTTGGTTTAATCCAGCCAACCATTCTTCAGCCATACCCATACTTCGGCTGAAGAGTATAAAGTGTTGGTTTAATCCAGCCAACCTCTAAGTTGGTTGTTCCAGCCAACTTAGAATATAGTTTATACTGCTCCTATCTTATCAAAACTGTCTCTTACAGAAAAAACAACCATGCTGAAAAGAAACGACTTGTTTTATTGAGAAAGGAAAAAATTACATATTCGTGAAAGAGAAAAAACTAAAAATAAAATAACTTAAGATTGGCAGTGTTCCATGGCCTTGGGATTGCTTTGCCGTCCTTGTCTTCCAAGTGGTATGCCCCTTTGCCTGCAAAGCCGACCACTTTGTAAGGTCCTTCCCAATTCGGTCCCAACTTGCCATCTCCTGGAACTAGGGTGTTTCCCATCACTTTGCGAAGTACCCAATCGCCGATCTTGAACTGTCTTGGATGCACTGTTTTGTTATACTTTCTAGACAACTCTTGTTGGTAGGAGGCGATGTGAGCCAAAGCTCTGTCTCTCCTTTCTTCCGCAAGATCAAGTTCCAATGCTATTGCTTCGGCGTTTAAGTCTGGATCAAAGTTTTCACTCCGAATTGTGGGGAGACCGACTTCTAATGGGATGACAGCTTCCATGCCATAAGCTAAGGAAAAAGGTGTTTCTCCTGTCGATCGCCGAGGCGTGGTGCGGTAAGCCCATAAAACATGAGGGAGTTCTTCTGCCCACTTGCCTTTAGCCTTCTCTAGTCTTTTCTTCAGTCCATCCAAGACTACCTTGTTTGAAGCTTCTGCCTGTCCATTCGCTTGGGGATACGCCGGTGTAGAATTGTAAAATTCTATCTTGTACTCCTCACAAAAGCCTCTGAAAATTCTGCCGTCAAACTGTGTGCCGTTGTCTGAGATCAGTGCTTTTGGTATGCCGAAGCGAGTGATGATGTTCTGCCAAACAAACTTCTTCACATCTTTTTCCTTGATTGACGCCAAGGCTTCTGCTTCCACCCACTTTGTGAAGTAGTCTGTTGCCGCAAGAAAGAACTTCCTGTTGCCTGGTGCTGTTGGGAGTGGTCCCACTATGTCTAAGCCCCACATTGCGAAAGGCCATGGACTAGTGAGAGGTAGAAGTTCCCTGGCAGGTTGGTGTATTTGATGCGCAAACTTCTGACATTTTTCACATTTTTTGACATATTTCTCTGAATCCGCTTGCATGTACGGCCACCAGTATCCTTGTGAAATAGCTCGGTATGCCAATGATCGTCCTCCTTGATGGCTGCCGCATACACCCTCATGTATTTCGAACAGGAATGCTTCCACTTTGCTGGGGTGCACACACTTTAAGTAAGGTCCTGTGAACGACTTCTTGTATAATGCCAAGGATGGAGAGAGCCAAAATCGCTGCGACTTTGCTCTGATTCTGTTGGCTTCCTTCTTGTCTTCTGGTAAGGTGCCGTCTTTCAGGAACAAGATAATAGGATCCATCCAAGAAGGACCTAGATCGGCGCAGTATACTTCTTCTGTTTCTGGGTCTTCAATACTTGGTCTAGGCAGATAATCGATCAATAGAGGATGTGGGATGGAGGTATCCGCCATTGAGGCGAAGCCTGCTAGTTCGTCTGCTCTGCTATTTTCCTCCCTGCCAATCTGTTCTATCCTCACCACTTCGAACTTCTTGATCTCGGTTCTGACTAGCTCTTGGTACTTAGCCATTCTGTCATCCTTTGCTTCGTAATCGCCAGAAATTTGATTTACCACCAACTGTGAGTCGCTGTAGACCATAAGTTCGGTGGCCTTCATGTAGGCTGCTGACTTGAGTCCTGCAAGAAGCGCTTCGTACTCCGCTTCATTATTTGATGCTGGGAAGCCAAGGTTGATTGCCTGCTCCACTACCAGGCCGTCTGGAGAGATGAGGACTATGCCAAGTCCTGCTCCATGTCGATTGGATGCTCCATCCACAAAAAGCTTCCACATCTCCCCAACGAACAACTTCCAACAAGTGGAGGGATCGGATGATGCCTTGGGGTCTTCCATGCTGCTGATTTCGCCATCTAAGTCCAGGCCTGCTGCTTGCCCCTTGTCATCTTGTTGCACCAAGTTTTTCTTCGTTGGCGAGTCTGGACTTGGTATAGCATGGTTTACTTCTTCCTTATTTGTATTACTCCGGTCTGCCTTAGGACTTGGTTGAGTAACCAATACCAGGGGTTGCGTTATTCCGACGTCAACTTCTGTCCCTAGTTCGGTTGAGTCAGTCAGGTCGACTGGGCAGATGTGATGACTTCCAGGAGTGAACTCTGCGACAAAATCCGCCAATGCTTGAGCTTTTATTGCGGTTCTAGGTTGGAACTTGATGTCGTATTGTCCCAACTCTACTGCCCACTTCAGAATTCGCCCAGAAAAGTTCGCCCTTTCAAACAAAACCTTTAGAGGGAAGGCTGTAAGGACCACTATAGTGTGAGCGTGAAAGTAGTGCGATAGCTTCCTTGCGGCCATCATCAAGGCCAATGCCAGTTTCTCCAGTGGCAAATACCTTGTTTCGGCGCCTAGCAGCGTCTTGCTAACATAGTAGATGGGCAGATGTTGGACTCCTTCTGCACGGACTAACACCGCGCTGACTGCGTGCTGTGAGACTGCCAGGTACAGGAAGAGTTCTTCTCCAGGAATTGGTGTTACAAGTAGTGGTGGAGAAGACATGTATTCCTTCAAGCTTTCCAGAGCTCGGTCACATTCTTCGTCCCACTGAAACTTGGTCTTGAGTGCATGAAAAAAGGGGCGTAGCCTATCTGACGATCGGCTAATGAACCGATTGAGCGCGGCTGCCATTCCGGTGAGATGCTGCACTTCTTTCACTGAGTTCGGTCTCTCCAGATCTTGTATTGCCTTGATCTGAGATGGGTCTGCTTCTATACCTCGGTTGGTCACCAAGAAGCCTAAGAATTTGCCTGATCCTACCCCGAAAGCACACTTCGACGCATTGAGGCGTAACTTATGCTTCTTCAGGATCTCAAACATCTCACTTAGGTCCTTCAGGTGGTCATTCTCATCCTTGCTCTTGACCACCATATCATCGATGTATGCCTCCATTGTTTTGCCTAACAACGGCTCAAACATCTTGGTAACCATTCTCTGGAATGTCGCCCCTGCATTCTTTAGGCGAAAGGGCATGACCTTGTAGCAGTAGAGTCCCCTTGGTGTGGTGAAAGATGTGACCTCCTGGTCCGGTTCATGCATTGCGATTTGGTGGTAGCCTCTGTATGCATCCAAGAAACTCAGTCGGTTGTGCCCCGCAGTTAGGTCTACCAGTTGATCGATCCGTGGTAGAGGAAAGCTATCTTTAGGGCATGCTTTGTTGACAGTTTTATAGTCGACGCAGACGCGCCACTTGCCATTCTTCTTTGGCACTACGACTGTATTGGAGATCCATCTGGGGTAGTGCACTTCTCTGATTGCCCCTGCTTCCAACAAGTTTCTCACTTCTTCCGCCACTATCTCGGCGTGGTGGAGTGCCGATCTGCGGGTGCGCTGAATGACTGGCCTGGCTGATGGGTGGACATTGAGTTGGTGGCAGATGAAGTTGGGATCAATGCCTGGCATGTCGTATGGAGTCCAGGCAAACACTTCGATGTTAGAGGTCAAAAATTCCAAGACCTCTAACCTCTCAGCGCCGGACAGCGATGAACCAAGCAGAAAGAACTTATCCGGGTTCTTTTCATCTATTCTGACTTCCACCAAGTCTTCCACGGCCTTCTGGCTTGCTGCTTTGCCGACGTCTGCGAATAGTTCATTACTCTCCGGTTCTTCTACCGAATGAACATACCCCTTTGCAGCGCGGCTTCCATTCACCGTGACAAAACATTGCTTGGACATGATTTGGTCGCCATAGACTTCTTCTATTACTCCGGTGTCGTTGGGGAACCGCATCACTTGGTGGTAGGATGACGCCACCGAGCGCATGGCGTGCAGCCATGTTCTGCCCAGGATGATGTTATAGGTGGATGGGACCTTTAACACCCAGAACTCTACTTGCTTCGTCACACTCCCTGCTTTGACTGGAAGGATGATCTTGCCAACTGGCCATTCTGGCATCGAGTTAAATCCAATCAAAGGTGACATTGCCGGTGCTAAGTCTTTATCTTGCAACTTCAATTGTTTGAACGTCTCATAATACATGATTTCGCACGAACTACCCTGGTCAATCAGAATCCGCTTGACGTCAAAATCCTTGACTCGGAGAGTGACGACCAGGGCATCATTGTGTGGGCAATATATTCTGTCCAAGTCTTTATCCGAAAAAGACATAACATTTGTGGCCTCTGTCCTCCCCTTCTTGACGACAGGTTGGGCACTTAGTACCTCCCTCAAGTGCTCAGCTTTCTTGATCGAACCTCTGAGCTCACATACCCGCTCAGGTTCGAAAACTCCATGTATTACATTGATGATACCTTGAGGTGGAGCATCGATTGGCATTCCATTGGGGTTATCACGGTCCTGTGGGGCTGGCTGTGCCCCTCCTTCAATGTATTTGTCTAAGTGGCCTGCCGCCACCAACTCCTCCAAATGCTGCCTCAACGGGGTGCAATTCTCAGTTCGGTGCCCCTTTTCTTTGTGGAAGGTGCACCGTGATCTGTCGTCATAGTCCTTCTGTGCCTCGCCTAGCTTGGCTGGCCACTTGACGAAAGGTTCGTCTCGAATTTCGCTAAGTATTCGGTAGATCGGCTTCTTGAAGACCGTGGTGATGGCAGTGCGGACTCTCAACCATCTCGCATCTCGGTCTTCTTCGTTGTCGCGTCTTCCACGCCCATTTTTGTTCGGCCGATTTACCGCATTGACCTTTGCTGAGGCCTTCTTTTCTGGCGCCGCGGTCGTGCCAGACTTTGCTTTGGCACGGGCGCCATCCTCTTCTACCCTGATGTGCTGATGCACTCTTTCCATCAGGGCTTCCATGGTAAGAGGTGGCGTCATGGTGATAGAATCCCTCAGTCTGTTCCCAACTGGGAGTCCTCTCTTGTATTGCGCAATGGCGAGATTGGTTGGGCAGTCCCCAATCTGGTTGAATGTTTCCCAATAACGGCTGTTATATGACCTCAGGGTCTCTTTTTCGCCCATGTCGATGGAGAGGAGCTGGTCGATCTCCACCGGAGTCTTAGTGTTCGTTCTGAATCTTGTGACAAATGCTTCTGCCAATTGCGCCCAGGAGGTTATGCTGCCCTCTGGGAGTTTCTCAAACCAAGTCAAGCCTAGGTCACCAAGGCTTGAGGGGAACAAGATGCACATTAAGGCCTCGTTCCGCCGGTATACAGCCATGACCTGGCGAAAGTGGCTTAAGTGTAAGTAGGGGTCCGTCTTCCCCTCGTATGTGGTGAACTTCGGCTGTAGAAAGCCTGACGGTAAAGGCGCGTTCTCAATTGCGGGGACGAACGGTGAGGTCTGCAGCCTTGCCAATACTTTGTCCGTTGGTTCGTAGGCCGGGCGCGGTTGTGGCATTCCAACCTCGACGCTTCCATGCGTCCGAGGAGCCAACCGCTGTAAGGCCGAAACTCTATGTGGATCACGCGCCCTGGCATCCTCCCTGCGTCGTGCCTTTTCTTCTAGCACGGTTCGTAGGTCGGATGACCTGGGTAACTCCGTTTGTTTGGACCTTGTTTGGTGTGTATGCGAAGGCCAGTATGTGCTTCCTTCCGTGTAAGACCTTTCAGATCTCGCCCTCTCAGACCTGGAGTGACGAGTTCTGGAAGATCTTGATTGCGTATCGCCTGTCCTGAGGCTTCTCTCTTCTGCCTGGGAGGGTGTAGAATTCCTACTACGACCTTCTGAGTGGCGAGGGGGCGTCTTGTTCGTGCGCCCCTCTCCTGTCGCCACTTCTTTTCCTTTCACCCGGCGTTTGAGAGCTTCCATGTCTGCTGCCATCCGCCGTATCAACTCGTCTTGTGCTTTGACGCGATCCTCCAAAGCCTGAGGATCAACCCTGCGCCTTTGTCTTTCTGGGCTTTGCGAACGAGAGGGATGAGGGCTGCTATTCCTCCTTCGTCCCCTTGCATCCCTTCTGGAATTTTGCCTTTGTGGTTCCAGGTTCGCCATGGGAGGGACCAAAGGTAGGCCTTCTCGCCTTGCACCTCCGTCTGGAGTTTGTCCGTCAATGGCGGACTGAGGCAGTTCTTCATTGTTGGCCATTGAATTTTGAGAGAAAAACACTTGATCAAGAGGTTGTTCTTGTCTGTTCTTCCCACAGACGGCGCCAATTGTACGGGAAAGAGATTCACCTTCACGTATAATCCTGTTGATCAAGCCTGTGTTCTTCTGCACGTCGTCGTTCTGTCACCTGAAAACTCAAACTTGAACTGGCCGGCGGGTGTGTGCCGGAAAACCCCTCCGATGCCTAAGTCAGTAAGCAAGACAAATAGGCAAAAGCTCAATGTAGTCAGGGAGCAAAAATTGCATTACCTCTTCATAGGTGATATTGGTGAGCTTATATAGGTTTCGAGTGGCACAATCCTAGTAGGACTCTAACTCCTCCATGTAGAGTCCTCCTAGGATTCAAATCCCTGGAAGATAATGCTTATCCTCCAACACCCCCCTCACTGCTTAAACCAAGTGAGATGGTCCTTCTATGGCCGAACTCCAAACGACCGGAGTACCTGTTAGTTCGGCCCTTACTACACTCTCCCTTACCTCGGCTTTCCCATGCTAAGACCGAGCTATCCATAAGGGAGTTAAGGCGAACTACTTTCAGAACTAAGGTTACCTCGGTTTACACATGCTCCGACCGAAGTAACCGCTTTAGACCGAGCTACACACAATACATTCTCAACCAGAGTATACCAACCAGACCTCACTTCGGCCGGACTAACCACCATGGCTACAACCGGACTAACATCAAAGCATCTTATTAAGACCGGTCTACCGCCACTTCGGACCGGAGTAATTCTACTTCCACTTCGAATTGGGCTTATCTCGGCCCAACATCTAGCTCGGCCCAATTTATTAATATAAATTACCCTCTCACTATCTATTTACATTTTTCTCTTTAAAGTAGGGTGATAGGAGAGTATAAAGTGAACTAATGAGTTCACATGGGCCTTATATAGGCTTAGTTAGTGGCTTAATTAAATTATTGATTAAGATAATCAATTGGACGTTGATTATTCGAATTAATTTGTTTCGAGTCAAATTTCAATTGAACCTACCATAAAATTTTAAAAATTCTAACTAACACAGAAATCAAGTCAATTTCATGATCAGATGTTGATAAGGCCTTTAATTCGTAGAACGAAATAGAAATGCAAACAGATATAAACACAAATGATGCTATTTGTATGCAAATAATTCAAAATTTGATCTTAATCACTCGTTAGGCATACTTAATCATAGCTTAGCAGGTAATCATGGATGTAGGTCGTTACAGCATTCATCATTTCTTTTAAAGTCCTATTTTTCCTTTCAACAATTTCATTTTGTTGAGGTGAGTAAGGAGTGGTGGTTTGATGAATTATTCCACGTTCTTTACAAAATTCACTAAAAGATGATTCATATTCACCACTTCTATCACTTCTAAGTTTCTTAATTTTTTTACCAAGTTGATTTCCAACTTCATTCTTATATTGAATTAAAGTTTCCAAAGCTTCATCCTTGGTTCGAATTAAATAAATATAACTATATTTAGTATAATCATCTATAAAAGTTATAAAATATTTTTTCTCACCTCTAGTTTGAATTGATTTAAAATCACAAATGTCACTATAAAATAATTCAAGTGGTTATGTACTTCTTTCAATTGTATGAAAAGGAGTTTTGGATAATTTTGCCTCAACACGAATTTCATATTTATAATTTAAATCAATATCAAATTTAGGTAAACATTCCATATTAATTAATCTACGCAAGGATCCACAATTAACATGTCTAAGTCTACTATGCCATAAATTTGAACACTCAAGCAAGTAAGAAGAAGATGTATTTTTATTAATAACAAAGGGAACAACAGTCATTACATTTATTTTGAAAAGGCCATCAGACATGTAACATTTTCCTACATACATCCCATTTTTGGTAAGTACAAACTTGTCACTTGCAAAAACTAGCCTAAACCCGTTTTTACTCAACAAAGATCCGGAAACAAGGTTCTTGCGAATGTCCGGTACATATAGCACATTGTTGAGAGTAAGTTCCTTTCTAAATGTCATCTTTAGAATAATCTTTCCTTGTCCTTCAACTTTAGAAGTCAAGGAGTTTTCCATAAAAAACTGTTCACCGTTGTCCACCACAAAATAAGATATGAACATCTTTTTGTCGGCAAAGATATGGCGAGTAGCATCAATGTCCACCCACCATTCTTTAGGATTTCCGACAAGGTTTGCCTCAGAAACAACTGCAGAAAGATTTATGTCCTCAACACCAATGGAAATTCTGTCCACTTTGGTTATATTGGCTTGAGCAGACTTCTTGTTTGATCTTCCTTTGCCTTTGCACTTGCTACGGCAATCTGTGGCCCGATGTCCCTCTTTGTCACACATGTAACATTTGCCATTGAACTTATATTTTTTTTAGTATCTCCTCCTTTAGAGCCTTGTGAGGAACTTTCTCCAGAAAACTTCTGTTTCTTGGCTTTTGAAGCATGTTCCTCTACATTTGCCTTTGACACCATTGGATGCTTACCAGCTCGCTTTTCTGAATTACAGTTGTCCTCCTCAATCCTAAAATGCACAATCAATTCCTCCAAGGTCATTTGTTTGCCCTTGTGTTTGAGGTAGTTCTTGAATTCCTTCCAACCTTGTGGTAATTTCTCAATTAAGGCAGCAACTTGGAAGGATTCACTAAGAGACATGCCTTCTACGTGAATGTCATGAAGAATGAGTTGGAGATCTTGAACTTGGAAGATCACAGTCTTTGAATCAACCATCACAAAATCAAGAAATTTGCTAACCACAAATTTCCTTGAGCCAGCATCTTCTGTTTTGTACTTTTTCTCCAGAGACTCCCAAAATTCCTTTGCCGTCTTGATGGGACTGTAGGCGTTGTATAATGTGTTATCAAGTCCATTCAAGATGTAGTTCTGACAAAGGAAATTAGTATGTTTCCAAGCATCGACTGCAGCAACCACTTGCCGATCGGTTTCATCCTCTTTTAGAGTAGGAGCATCCTTACGGAGAAAACACTCCAGGTTAAGAATAGTAAGATAAAACAGCATTTTCTACTGCAATCTGTAGACACCCCATTTTTGACCGACCTTAAGACTCAAACGTCATCGATTAAGCGCTTGGTGATTGTGCACGTTGTGCTCGTTCTGAGGTTTCGGAGTTTCGGCTAAGAGCCTTACCCCCGGACCTCGGGACCCTTTTGTGCTTTGTCTCGGTTTGCGAATCAGGTCTTGTTTTCTCTTCCTGAAGGGAGGGAGAGGTCTCGTAGACCATCTCTCTGTGGCCATAGGCTACTTTTCGTGGTCGTAGGCCACTTTTCCGGTTTGGAGACCAGTTTCTGGTTTTCAGAGCCGTCGGCCGTGCGCCTCGGTTCGAGACCGCTTAACTTTCTCTGTTTGGCACGGATTTTTTCACACACCTTTCTTCCTCTCTCTGGAGGGACACTGTGGCTGGGAGACCACCTTTGTAGTTGCACGCCACTTTCGATGCTTAACAGCCTGTTTTGGGGGCACCCGGCTGCGCATTTTGACCCCCGAACCCTCGTTTTGCATCCGTCTTGGTTCATTTTTGGCATGGACCTTGTTTTCATTATTTGGGAGGTGGTACAAGGGTGGGAGACCACCTTTTCTCCTTAGAGACCACTTTTCTCCCGCCAGCCGATTTTCTTGTCAGGAAGTTGGTCTCCTTGGTCTTTGAGCCACATTTACTGGTCTCCTACCATACCACTAGCTTGCATTCAATGTGGAGACCATCAAATGGGGCTGCCGACCACCTTTCATTAGGTTGAACCTTTTGAAGTGGTCGGCCGACCAGGGGAAGTGGTCGGCCGACCACCTGAACTGGTGGCCTGCCTCCCCTAGTTTTGTCTCTGTGAGTTGTTGCCAGCTGTGCCAGCTGGAAGGCACAGATTAGATCCTCCATACACGTGTATGGAGGATCATCAACCTTGGTTTTTAGCTTCTTTGAGAAGATTTGGTCCCTTTTGGCTATAAAGGAGGGCCTCCCCCTCCTTTGTGAGGGTTCAGAAGTTTGTTGAAGGCATACAATACATCTCCCTCTATATCTCTCTATTTTGGCCCAAAAAGTGTATTGTTCTTGCACCTTTGCACACCAACTCAAAGCCTAACCCTTCCACCATTGCTTGGAGCTTCTTGGAGGCCATTTTTAGAGGTTAAGGAGTTGGGTTTTGGGTCCAGAAGTTGCTGTTTTACTGAGCTTCAAAGGTCCCTCTTTTAAGCTTTATTTTAATCCATCTCTTAGCCTTATTTGCATGCATATTTGAGCTTTGTTGTTAACTAAAAAAAAGTCTTTTTTTGAGGTCCTTTTGATGTTTGTTTAAGTTCATTTTGTTGTTGGGGGTCATCTACCCCCTTGCATGCTTCATTTTGCCTTGTTTTGAGCCATGCCCTAAGGCCTTTGTGTTGACCTTTGCTTGGCCTTTTAACCATTGAAATCCAGCGGATTTTCAGTGGTTAACATGTGTTTTGGAGAGCCAAAATCAGAGAGGGGTGACCCTCTCCCTCCTTGTCTTGTTCACTAGCATTTTTGGCCTTACAAATGAGCCTTCATTTGCACACCTCCAAGCCTTGTTTCAGGCCCTTTTCAGTGACTTTTAGGGCCTGCCTAGGCTCTGTCTAGAGTTGGCTTTGTCACCTTGGGTGTGTCTCTTGCATATGTAGAATAACCCCTCTTATAGCCTATCAAAGGAGCATGTCATTCTTGCATGCATTGATCATGTTTCAGTGATTTTTTGGGCTTTATTTGGCATGTCATGTCTCTGACTTTTGCTGGTTTAGTGGCCTCTTGAATGCTTCATATGCTTGTAGTGTAATCCATGTTCACTGGCTCACATTGCATGTTCTTTTGGCCCTTGATTCTAGCATATTTTGGCCATGTTCTAAACTGATTTTATTCATGATTTGGGCTGCCTTAGCTCTGTTTTGAGGTCCCATGGTCGAATGATGCTTTCCATGCATGCTTGTAGTGTAATACCCTTGCCTAGCTTCGAGTTTTGAAGCCTCTTGCATGCTTAACTTGAGTTGTTTTCATGTTTTGGCATCATTGAACATGTTATTTCAGAGCTTATACTTGTGCCATATTCCCATGTTTTTCACTCTTTAAATGCGTTTGAGAGTTGTGCTTGTATGCCTCATTTTTGGGCTATTGCATGAGCTTCATTTTTGTGCATTGCAAGCTATCATTTTAGTCCATTTTGCCACTGTTTTAGGTCTGCATAGGGACTGTTTGGGGTTGGTTTGGTCATTTGAGCATCGCTTTGCATACCTTTAGTGTAATGTGCTTCACTAGTTTCGGTATTTGAGCCTCCCAATATGCATTGTGTGAGTTGTTTGCGTGATTCAGGACCATGTTGCATGTCATTTTAGAGCTGGAACTTGTGCCATTGTATGCCATATTTCATCCTTTCAATGCTTTTGTAGAGTTGTATCTCGTACCTTAGGCTTTGATCCCTTGCATTGTGCATGCTTGTGTGTGTGTCATTACCTTGTTTTCATCATGTTTGGCCACTAATTTGGGTGCGGCTGAGGTCCATCCATCTTGGTTTAAGTCCATCCTGCATTGTGTATGCCATACAATCCATGTTATTGCATGTTCGATCATTGCATTGCGTATGCCTCGTTCATAACATTGCGTATGTTAGTGCATTGTGTATGCATGCCATATAATCCACGTGCATTGAGTATGCCCTTGATTAGTCCATAGCATTGTGTATGCTAGTTGCACGCTCGCATGTCATCCTTTGCATGTTTACATCACTTAGTCGCATTACATTTAGGATTGCATACTAGAGTTGCATTTGTACATGCCATGCCATTCTACTTGTTGCATTGTGTTTGGAATAGGAGTTAGTCCAAACACGGGAAACGAGGAACGTTTCATACTCCAAGTGATGAAACGTGCCTCGATTCCCGGTCGCCGACACTCTTGACCATCCATGATGGAGTTGTTGGTTTTAGCTGTTTATATGTGCATTCATGTCCCATTGAGTCATGCAATTTGACTCCTCGGCCATCATGCATCGAAATGCGTGATTGGTGGCCCGAGGATCAAGGACTACACTCCCTAGAGCTTATGCAATGATGGGGAGAGTGGTCGTGCACACATGTGTTGCAAATACCTTGCTTTCTCTCTCTCTTGCCTTTGTTGCAGAAAAACCAGAAACCAGAGGCAGAAACTAGTCAGCCAACCAGCTTTTCTGGAAGGCCGACCACCCTTTTTGGTTTCTCCCATAAAAGGTGGTCGGTAGGTGGTCTCCCATGCCCATAAGTTGGTCGGCAACCTTCCCATGGGTTCCCAGGGTGTAGTTTCAGCCTTCTGGAGCTTTGTGTAAGTTTCTGAGATCAATTGCAAACAAAGGCGAGTCAGGGCATCGCAATGGATTTCCCGACAAGGCGACTCGAGCATGCATGCACCCTTTATCATTCAAGGCAGAGCTGAGGCAGTCCACATTCATGTAGTTTACATGCTAGTTTAATTGCTTCCTTAGTTTAATTTGTTAATTAATTAGAGTTATGTAATAATTAGCTGTAATTTGTTATCCATTGTGGTTGTGTAATAACTAGTTTAATTAGATTAGTTTAGATTAGCTAGTTGGTGTTGTATTATTTATTCGGACCCTCCGAGAGAGGGCAATGTTGTAATAAGTGTGTGTGTGATGTATGTCTTCCAACCCCACGTCTTTCTCCCTTTTATTTACCAGCTTATGATAGTTAGTTTTAGGGCACGTTTCAATTAGCATCCTCATGCTTGTATGTTTGCATCCATTCATCTGTTTTGCATGCACTGGGCTCAGCGCATCATACTAACTGCATCGTATTTCAATTCCGAGTTGAATACATGTTGTCTGTTGCATTTCACATGCCATTTTTTAGAATAGCCGAGTCCATTTTAGTTGCATTTCGCATGTGTTGCATTAGCCATCTTAACATGAACTAGGATCATGCATTGATTACTAACTAGTTTCTATTTTGGCTTGGAGTACTCGGTAAGTGTTTATGCTTTAGCATCCTTGCATGTGTGTGAGTGACTGCCATGATAACATGTTTACCATGAGGCTATGTGCTTATGTCATATAACTGCCTGAATGCCTGTGGGTGAAGGTTGGGTTGTTTAAGTTGGAATAATTCGTCGAAACTCGTGTTTTAACCTACTTGCGAGTAGCAAACTTCAATCCATTTTCAAAACAAACGGATACTCGACGCTTTGTTCCAACTTAGGCAATCTAGTCTATACTTGTATGTTGTACGCATCACATAGTAGTTCTAGGTTAATAACCAGAATAAGAGCACATGTGTTTTCAAAAACAAGATATCATGTTTAGTAGTGGCCGATCTTTGATCGGGCAAATGGGGGTGCTCATGAAATGACCTTCCCCAATCGTACCCAAGTTCCCGAGCCGAGGCAACTTTGGTGATAACAGACACGTGGCCTTAGGCACGAGTTAGGGTTTCCTAAATTCTCCCAAAATAAAATATTTAGGTGGCGACTCTGTATCTGGCAAAGCAGTCCATGTTTGGCACTTCTTTCTAAAAATCAGTTTTTCAAAACGATTTGCCGGATTTGGACTCTTTGGTGATTTATCAATCTCGTATTGCACTTTGGGAGATCAGATTAAGAGTCGTGACATTGAGTCCGAACTGTAGTGAGCCCAATGAACAAAACGGGATTTCTTCCAGGACGTTTGAGCGCGTCTACACCATCTTTTAAAATCAATTCTTGAGAACTTCTCTGGCTTCTCACTATGTTTGACTAGCACAGTCACAACAGGATGAGAGGTTGGAATAATTGCAGTCACCATACCAGTACTTGTTTGAGCATTAGTTTGACCAGTTTCAGTAGCCATAAATTCTAAATTATAAAACAAAATTATAATTAGAATTTTATACTACATAGAAAATTTAAACTAAAACCACATAATTAAATTCTATAAAATAAAAGAAACAAGAATTGTAACTTTTTTTTCCAATTAATTTGAAAATAAAATAAAATTTTATTTAAACAAATTAGTTCCACATAGAAAATTAACACTTCAAAAATTAAAATACTGAAACAGAATTTTAATTAATGAAAACTCATAAATTATTTCTGAAAATCAAAATTAATTTTTGACCAACTTCACAAATAAATATTCTAAATTGTTAATGACTACCAGTATATTACTACTAGTTGTCAAAGAAAATAAACAGTATATTACTACTATTTGTCAAACAGTATATTACTACTATTTGTTTTTCCAACCAAAATATTATCTTGTAAAACCACAGAAAATAATTTATATAAGAATAAGAAAAAGAAGGAAACAAACGAAAAATTATGTTTAAATAGAATAATTCAAATCTATCTTAAACTTGTTGGAACAATCTTCTATGTAAAATAAATAACTTGAAATCAAATCAAACAAATAAAATAAATTACTTACAAAATTTATTTACTGAAATGTATAAGTACAAAAATAGATCAAGTCGAGTGTGTAACACTCTGTCCTTAAGATAGATTCGCCCCACTTCGGTGCTTACAGATAAAAGGCATCTATCTCCAGGATATAATGATTTACACAAATTGTAGTAGCACTCCAAACAATTTGTACACCGAACAAAATCTATGCTCTATACTCTCTTAATTTTTCCTAAAAACTAGTATGAAGAGAATTTATACAAAGGAGCAAAACCGGGAGGGAACCAAGAGAATTTCAAATTTTTTTAGGATGTCTAAATCTGCTGGAAAGGCCTGGTATTTATAGGCAGATAGGTGACCATTCAGAAGGGCCGAACAGGTGCAAAACAACCTGAACAGATACAATCTACAAACTGAACAGGTATGGTTTTGAATTTGAATCTATTGACACAGGTTTGAATCATTGCTGGGTAGTTTAGAGCAGTTTAAACAGTTGGAAATTAGACCAGAGGAGGCTTGTTTGGACAGAAAAATTTGGTGCCAAAATTAAATTAATTTCGTTATGAAATTCAAATAATTTTTTCCCGCGAGAATTTGAAAAAAAATCAAATAAATTTTGTCCAAAAAATTAATATTAGAACCGACCCAATCCACAACCGCATCCAGCACAGCTCAGCTCAGCTCAGCCAGATGGCAGCGGCAGCTCGCATATACGTGTGTGGTGGTGGTTTGAGCCAAGGTTTACTTTGTCTATAACTCTTACCTTCTACAAACTTAGGGTGCCCCTTGGGGGCTAATTTCCATGATTATGCCATTTTCAAAACTTTAGTCCCACTCTAAGGTGTATTTTTTTCTTGATTCCCATTATAGGGGAAAACGGCTTTAGCAAAGTCGTTTTCCAGAACACGGCTTTACCAATGCCATTTTTAGTGAATAAAAAATTTTTAAAAAAAATAGCTCAATGAAAACGGCTTTTGAAAAGCTGTTTTTACTTAAGGTATAATTAAATTTGAGTTAATTAAAAACGGTTTTACTAAAAACATTTTTAGTAAATTTTGTTTTTTTTTCTATTTATATTTTTTTAGCATAAATATTGGTTGTCAATATTAATTTTAAAAAACAAAACGGTGTTTGGAAAACCGTTTTATAAAACGGCTTTATAAAACCCGTTTTATAATACGGTTTTTGTAAAACCATTTTCAATTTAAAAAATTTTTTTTTCATTTTGTTTTGGCTTAAAACTTAGCTGGTCCAACAACAGTCCGAAACACACACACACACTATGCATTCAAAATTATCGAATAACACCGCGAAAGAGGCCAAGAAGAGAGACACGCGAAGAGCATCACGGAGAAGGCGAAGAAGACGAAGGCCACCGCCAGAGCTATACAAAGAACGAAGAACAGGAAACATGACACCACCGCCAAAAGGAGGAAGACCTTCAGCAAACATCCACATTCAGGTTTGTATTGCATAAATGATGGTTTTTATTTCAGATTTTGGAGTTTCAATTTATAAATTAGGGATTGCTGAAACTAGGATTTTGAAAAAGTACAAATGTTGTAATTTATAAATTAGGGATTGCTGAATTTAGGTTGTTCAATTTAGAACAAAATTTTCTGGCCACAAAATTTGACAAATTATTTGGTCATCTGTTGTATTTTATTTTAAATGGTTGTAATCATCTTATTGTATGTCGAAATTAATTTTTTTTCCATTTTGATTATATAAACTTTTGTGAAAGATGTTCAGGTTTTTTGTTTGCAAATAATTTTACAATATTTTTTCATTTCAAATGTGGCCATTATTTAAAATGTACAGGTTATGTATTTTAAATGTACATGTTTTATATTTGGAAATATTTTGTATTTTATTTGAAATGTGGGTAGTATTTGGTTTTATTTGCAAATGATTTTATTTCCATTTTCATTAAGAGTAGTAGTCCGAGAATAGATGTCTTCATATTGTATGTTTCATTTATAAATTGATTCATCTTACCAATATGTTCGGTTTTGTTTGACGTGTCACATATTTTTGCATTTTTACAAGGGAATTGTAAAACGAATTTATGAGCATTTATTATTTAGAGTTTGCATAAGTATAGGTTTGAATATATAGAGTCTGTATAGTGTCAAAAACCTATCCTGTGTATGTATAGGGTTCAATATGTATGTTGACAATTATATAGACTTTTATAATTTTGGCTTTCTATTAAGCATTATAATCAAATGTCATTTAGTAACAGTTTAACCATTCCCAAATGTGCTTACGTTATTCTTTTGAAAAAATTGACAATGTTTATATTCACAGTTTACATATGGAAGTTGTTAGCATTATGTTCTATTGGGGGGGAAAGATTTTGCAAAATCGCGAGGAAGGTGTGTCGTACAACATTGAAGCGCAAAGGTTGTACAGTGTACATAGAGGGATAACATTGGCCGAGTTAGAGGCTATGATGGTGCCCAAGGTCGGTACATATGGGGAAATAACGAGAGTAAGGTTTAAATGTAGACTTCCATGTCGGGAGAAGTATAGGTTGTTGCCAATCAACGATAATAAGACATTAACTAATGTCTTAGATCTCCCATAGAAACATGGTCCTGAATTTTATTTGGAAATCTATGTGGAGAATGAGAGCAATGTTGGTGGCACACACATGCCAATTCTGGTGGGAGGGACATTCACTCAAACGTTGACACAATCGCAATCCCCCGACAATACACTTATACAATCTGCACACATGTACCTTCAAGATTACCCTCCATTCAGTTATTCTCAGAGTTACACTCAATTCAACGCATCAGAGCATGTTCATGGTTGTTACAGTGCCAAAGCAGCTCCAAGTGCTTTGACAATGTCTAATTCACTGGTTCGTACAACCCCATCTACCCACTGGACTGAAGAATGTCCAACAGTTTTTAATGGTGAACGTACAACGGAGACAGCAACCCAATTGTATGCAACCTCCGATGATACAGTGCCATTTTATGATGAGCCTAGAGTTAGTGATGAAGATTCTGTGGAAGATTTCGATGGCGCAAAAGAAGGTGAAGACAATGAATCCGGTCATGACGGAGTTAGAGGGTATAATGAAATACAGGATGTACAACCAATTATCCCTTTCTATAATAATGTGTATTTCGACAATGATGGTTCCATCACTAGCCGCGATGTTGTCGAACGTTGGCCATTGTGGGACTTCGAAACTACTGATTTGGAGAAAGGAATGATCTTTAGTGATAAGAAAAGCTTAGTGCATGCTGTTCAATTGTATAACCTGAAGCGCAATCTAGAATGCAAGGTCGTAGAATCCAAAGGTAACAGTTGGGTGTCCGAGTGCAAGCACGGCTGTAACTGGAGGGTTCGGGCAACGAAGTTGAAAGATAAAGATTTCTTATCAGAATGTTTGAAGCACCGCATCAGTGTGTGTACCCAAGAATGAATAAGGACAATTGCAACCTTAAGTCCGATCTCATTGCTCATTTCATCAAGGGACAAATTGC
Source organism: Camellia granthamiana (assembly GCA_036172215.1). Classification (NCBI taxonomy): domain Eukaryota; kingdom Viridiplantae; phylum Streptophyta; class Magnoliopsida; order Ericales; family Theaceae; genus Camellia; species Camellia granthamiana. The sequence continues at coordinate 82,836,688 of CM069909.1, read as the reverse complement.
GGTAAGTAACATGATATAATTTGTTAAGGATTTAAGTATGCATTTACTATATTGAAATATAATATATATTTGTAGATATCACCAGAATTGCCTCTTGCTACCATAATTGAGGTCGTGAAGGAGAAGTTACAGTTCACGATATCATATAAGAAAGCGTGGCTTGCTAGAACGAAAGCTATTGCAATGGTGTTTGGGAACTGGGATGAGTCGTACCGAAAGTTGCCTAGATAAATGGCTGCATTGCAGGCATTCAATCCAGGCACAGTTATCATGTAGGACATGATCCCGAAATTGCAATCTACCACAATCAGTACTGAAATGTACATAAACTATGTGTTCTGGGCATTTAAACCAGCAATAGAAGGCTTCAAGTATTGTCGTCCAGTGATATGCATTGACGGCACACACTTGTATGGGAAATACGAAAGCAAGATTATACCTCTTGCCTTTGCCGTTGTTGACAAGGAGATGATCGAGAGTTGGGGTTGGTTCATCACTCTCCTACGGCGACATGTGTGTCGTGACCAAGAGGAGGTGACATTGATATCCGATCGACACACAGCTTTGCTTAGTGTCGTGTCCAGAATTTGGGACAATCCAGCAATGCAACCAAGAGGCTACCATAGGTATTGCTTGCGACACATATGTAGCAATTTCAATGAAAGATTCGGCAATACAGTAGCCAAGGATCTTGTGTGAAGAGCTGGTTCTGCAGGGCAAGTGCGGAAGTTTAACAAGATTATGGAGGATATCTACAAGCTAGAGAAGAATGTTGAATGATGGTTTAGTCGAATGAACCCTATTCATTGGACATTGTGCCATGATGGTAGTTGTCGTTGGGGTATATTGATGACAAACCATATAGAGGACTTCAATGGTGTACTCAAAGGTGCACATAGTGTCTCGATTACAGCATCTGTTGAGATAACTTTTTATCGGCTCGTCAAATATTTTGACGAGGGCAGGACCATTGCTAAAAATGCGAGTAATTAGGGTCACTTGTATACGACTAACGTTCAACGATGGATTGATGAGCACCAAACTAAAGCGAATGTCCATATGTTGGTACCGATTAATAGGTAAATTTCATTGGATGCACAGAATTCACAACACGTTATCATTTCGCACTCATCGGTCATTCATGTTAGTCTATATTTGGACATACCCTCAATATTAATCCACGTACATACATTTTATCTGCAGAGGAACAGGGGAATATGTGGTCAGGATAGCACCGCATGGGATGGGGAGGTGGTGCTCGTCAAATAGTCAATCTTCAACCACCGCGTTGTTCATGTGAGAAGTACACATTATTTCGCTTGCCATGTTCCTACATGCTTGCTGTGACAGCAGACTTAGGTGAGGACCCTTTTCCTTTCGTTGCACCGAAGTATAGGTTGGAAGTCCACAAGCGTATATTCGTGCAGAAGTTTAGGCCCATACCGCATGAGCAATATTGGCCTAACGATGATTACTCAACTTTGCTCGCTATCCCAGACCGACAACGTGATGTTAAAACGGGTCGTCCTCAACATAGTCGCATCCACAACAAAATGGATACCTCCAGACAAAGTGGAATGCACCATTGCAATTTGTGTTTGCAGAGAGGTCATGATAAGAGAATGTCCAATGAGAATCCGATCGATTCGACATTAGTTTTTGTCTAGTTTACGTATTAGTGCCACACAAGTTGCTTCATTCTTTGAATTGCAATTAATGTATTATTCAATGAAGCAGTGTTTAGTAATTTGATAATGTATTTACCACTTGAATTAGAAAATGTCGATTAATAATGACATTGATTTGGCCAAATGTGGCAAATCTCTTCAAATGGAATTTTTAATTAATTTTTTGTTCAGCTATCCTTTACTGCTTAGTTTTTCGGAAATGTTCGTGTAATGCATTGTCAACACTTTGGTGCATTGATGGTCCATTGTGTCGTCACCTCCATGGGCACCTGTTTATCTGTCCTTCTGTCCTTAGTTGATGTGATATTACAAGAATGCAAATATTGTGAATTGAATTAATAATCACCAATAAAAATGCATGTCATATTCAATGGTTTGCCACATTTTGTTAGGTCCTAAATTGTTGTTCTGTTTTGAAATAATGAATTACGAGAGGAAGCCCATGTTATCAAGTCAATCGTTGCTCAGAAATTTATTACATATTGGTAAATGCTTAGTTCTTGTAAAAAGTTAAGTATTGTATTTCAAATATGCTTCAAACCCTCTTCAAACCTTGGTACTTCTTTCATGTGATCGTTAGCTGCTGCTGTAGACACCGTATTTTTGACCGTCCTCAAGACTTGGATATCACCGTTTGAACGCTCGGTGATCATACATGTTCGTGTTCGTTTTGAGTTCCCGGAGGTCTCGGCCGCATGCCTTGCCTCAGGATCTCTTAAGTTGCATGTTCTATGCTTGGTTTTGCATCAAGAACTTGTTTGTTTTTGCACGTGAGGGTAGGAGGTGGCTTGTTAGCCATCCCCTAAAACCCACCGGTCGTGGCATGAAGCCACTGGCCTTGCTTTTTCTGCTACCGACCAAATATTTGGTCGGTCGGCACTTCTTTTAGGTGTATCGGCTCTTTGTGTGGTCGGCCGGCCATTTATTTGGCCGATAGTCTCTTTCTCTAGCCGATACCTCCTTTTTGCCTTTTTCAGGCATTGTGCATGCCAGCTGTGCCAGCTGGAGTGCACGGACCTGTCCTCCATGTATGGAGGAATTTGCACCCTTTTCACCCTTTTGTTCTAGCTTCTTGAGGAAGCTTGGACCTTTGTCTTAGCTTCCTCAAGAAGCTTGGACCCCTGTCTCAGCTTCCTCAGGAAACCTTGGCCCCTTAGCCTTAGCTTCTTTAAGATGCCTTGACCCCTTTTGTTTAGCTTCGCTTGGAAGCTTAGGCCTTTGCCTTGTCTATATAAGAGGGCCCTCCCTCTCCTTTGAAGAGGTTCAGCAAAATCAGACTTATACATCTGATATATGATATATATCACTCTCTCTCTCTATATCTCCCTCTCTCTCTACATTTGTGTGTGTTAGAGGGCCTAAAAGTGTGTTTTGTTCTTAGTTTTGCACTAAAACACCTAGTGTTACACCTTGCCTTGGTTATTGAGGTGTTGAGAGGTTGTTCTTGGAGCTTTTGAGTTGGTTTTGATCAGAAAAGGGGGCTAGAGTTTTGGTTCTTCAAGTGTTCTTCAAGGGTGAGCACTATTGCTTTATATTCCCTATTCTTGCACTAGCTTTTAACCTACTTTGCATGCTATTTTGAGATTTGTGTATAACATATAAAAGTTCTATTTTTTTGTGTTTAAGATACTTCATTAAGGTCACTTTGGTGTTGGGGGTTGTCCACCCCCTCTTAGGCCTTGTTTGGCCCTTTTTGTGCTTTCTTTGTTGAGCTTCGAGAACCTTCGTGTATTGGCCTTCTCACCACTGAATTCCAAAGGATTTTCAGTGGTGAGGAAGAGGTTTTGAGTTCTTTCATAGGGGAGGGGCACCCCTCTCCCTTTGTCTCTCTTTTGCTTATGTTTTTGGCTTATAAGAGTAGCATGCATGCTTAGTTGTTTTTTAGCATCATTTCAGTAGGTATTTGGCGATATTTGGTCGTATTATACCTTTGTTTTAAGTTGGTTTGATGGTCCATTTCATGCATTATATGCTTGCCTTGTAATCTGATGTTTTGGCCTAACATGTATCATGTTGTGAGATGACATTTTAGCATGATTTTGGTTTGACTCCATGAAGCTTTTAGTCCTATTTCATCATATTTAAGGTCTATCTTGGGTCTTTAGAGTCATGTTTGCCATGTTTGTATAGCCCCTTTGCATTCTAGCTTGTAGGCCTTGAGTGTGTGAGCCATAAGCATGCTATAGTTGGGTTGTTTCAGTGATTTGGAGTCATTTACCATGCTATTTCAGTCCATAATCCATGCTTGTATACTTGCATTCATCACCCCTTTCATGCTTTGAAGAGTCGTTCTTTTGTGCCTTAAAATGGGTCATAGTGCATGCCTTTTGTTTAAGTCATTTGGGATGCCATTCATGTGGATTTTGGGGTGTATTTTAACGCACTATAACTCTGTTTTTGGTTGCATAATCCATGCCATGTGTGGTCATGATAGTTGTAATGGAATGCTCCCTTTTATGCCTTAGTTTTAGGCCCATTGGTGCGCATGTTTACATGAGCATTTGTCCATCATTTTTAGTACGTTTGGCCACTGTTTTGGGGCATGGCTAAGGCCTCCCATTTTAGTTTAAGTCCATCCTTGTATATAAATTGCATGATTGACATGTTGCATTACATTGGTTGCATGCTTACATTGTATCATGTTTGCATGTTTGCATGTTGTTTAGCTAGTTGCATTACATAGTCTCGTATGCTTGACATGTTCATATTGCATTAGTCTGGCTTGCATGGTTAGGTAGTGTCATGTTGCATTAGCTTAGCATGCTCATATTGCATTGTATTAGTTGCATTACTTCGCATTGCATATAGCATACATACATAGCATTGTGTTTGGTTTGGGGTGTGTCTAACCAAACACGAGGAGTGAGGTGTGTTCGTACTCAAAGTGACAAAACACATCTTAATCTTCGGTCGCCAATGCCCTTGATCTCAACATGATAGGGCGTGAGGCATTCATTTGTTTTGTTGCATGCATTTACATTGATTTGCAAGCTTGGTGCCTTTGGCCATCATGCATCGAAATGCGTGACTGGTGGCCCGAGTACCAAGGGCCATACTCGCTTAAGTCCATAACATGATAGGGAGTGTGGCCATGCATACATTGCTTTGAAATTTCCTTGCTATGCACTGTTTGTCCACTGCTGCAGCAAAAACAGGATTCTGCAGGAATAAATGGCCGGCCGGCCACTTTCAGTGCTAACCGACCATCAAAGTCCAGCCGGTGACCCAATTTATGGTCGATGATCACATTTACATGGTCGGTGGTGCTTTTCATTGGCCGATGGCATTCCAAAATGATCAGGGAATAGTTCAGAGGTGCCTCAAGAATTTTCACATCCCTCAGAGGTGCAGAACAGTGCAGAACAGAGGCAACAGTGGCATGGTAACGGGTTTCTGAGCAAGGCAAATTGAGCATGCATCATCCACACATTCCGAGGCAGAGCTGCGGCGGTCTCTTTAGTTTCATATTTAGGCTGTTTTTGTAATTAATTTGTTGTTTAATTAGAAGTTTTGTAATAATTAATTAGCTAGGATAGTTGATTCATTATTTGGCCTGTATTATTCTTTCGGACCCTCCGAGTGAGGGCACAATTGTAATAAGTGTGCGTGTGTGTGATGTATGTCTTCTAACCCCACGTCTTTCTCCCTTTTATTTACTAGCTTATGATAGTTAGATTAGGGCATGTTTCAATTAGCATACTTATGCTTGCATGTTTGCATCATTCATCTGTATTGCATGCACCAGGCTCGGCGCATCATACTAATTGCATAGTATTTCAATTCCAACTTGAATACGTGTATCGAGTTGTCGCATTTCACATGCCATTCTTAAAATAGCCGAGCCTATCTTAGTTGCATTTTGCATGTGTTGCATTAGCCATCTTAACATAAACTAGGATCATGCATTGATTACTAACTAGTTTCTGTTTTGGCTCGGAGTACTCGGTAAGTGTTTATGCTTTAGCATCCTTGCATGCGTATGAGTGACTGCCATGATAGCATGTTTACCATGAGGCTAATTGCTTATGTGATATACCTGCCTGAATGCCTATGGGTGAAGGTTGGATTATCTGAATTGGAATAATGCATTGGCTGTGAGTTTTAAGCCCACTTGAGAGTGGCAAATCATCTTGTTTTCTAAACCCACCTGAGGGTGGCAAATTCGCATTTTAGCCTACTTGTGAGTAGCAAACCGTTTCAAAAGCAAACATGAGGTGTTTTGTTCCAATTCAGGCGATCCAATCTATACTTGTATGCTGTGTGCATCACGTAGTAAATCAAGGCTAATAACCGGGAAAAGAGCACAAAATGTTTTCAAAACTCGATATCATGGTTAGTAGAGGCCGATCTTTGATCGGGCGAACGGGGGTGATCACAAAGTGACCTTCTCCAATCGTACCCAAGTTCCCGAGCCAAGGCAACTTTGGTGATAACGGACACGTGGCCTTAGGCAAACGAGTCAAGGTTTCCTAAATTCCCCAAAATAAAATATTTAGGTGGCGACTCTGTATCTAGCAAAGCAGTCCATGTTTGACACTTCTTTCAAAAAAATCTATTTTCAAAAACAATTTGCCGGATTTGGACTCTTTGATGATTCATCGGTCTTGTATTGCACTCTGCGAGATTAGATACAGAGCCGTGACATTTGAGTCTTGAACTATAGTGAGCCCCAAATGAACAGAACGGGATTTTCCTCCCGGGACGTTCGGGGACGTCTACAGCTGCAAGAAGTCCTTGTCGGCATGTGGGGTGATCACACATTAACCTGATCTAATGGTTCATGTGATATTCAATGAATCAATATTCAGTAATATTAAATAACTAGCATATGCCCGTGCCTGAAGGCACGGTGTAAATAATGTTAGGATTAGAATATTTTTGTAAATCACAAATTTATTATAAAATTTTGGAGTTCTCACAAAACTCCTCACGAAAACTCACTTTTGCTTATATAATGTATAACTAGATAGATAGATGTGACTAGCATAGATACAATTTCTATGGACATACATACAATAATGCTTTTGCTTATATAATTATATGCAAATTGTATCTCAGGCATTGTTCTATAATTTGAATAGATATGCGCCATCCAAATGTCCAAATAGGACAAATGTGTGTAAGACAAATTCAAAAACCATCCTGCTTTATTATATAGATGTTGAAGATTCATATGAGATCTAAATTTATGAAATCTATCATGTATTCAATATATTTAAAAATAATAATTAATTGTTCAAAATCATTTAATTTGTGGACAATAAAATTCATTAATTCAATCTTCACTATACACAGTAAACTCTGGCTCCTAATTTTTGGATCGCAGACTTTTCCATATAATATTAATAAAAAATAAGTGAACAAAAAGGAGAAAGTAAAAAAAATAGAGAGAAAAATAAAAATGGAAGAAAATAAAAAAAATAAAAAAAAATAAAAAAGAGAGAGGAAGGTTGGATCATGAGATCATAGAAGGATGGGTGAGAAAAGAAAAAAGTAAAAGAGAAAAGCGGGAAAATAGAAAATGTACATGTAAAATATTTTTTGAAAAATATATATCTCAGCCGTTGTTTTATAATTTGAATAGATCTGAGCCGTCCGAATGTCCTAGTAGGACAAATGTGTGTAGGAAAAATTCAAAAACCGTCTTGCTTTATTATATAGATATTTTTACTACTTCAATGCAATCAGCTTCACACCCTCCAATATAGATTGACTAGTCACTTCATGTTGAAGTGAAAAATCGTTTAAAGTTGATTCACGTTTTCCCACATCAGAAATGTCGACATGACAATTGTCTTACAACAATTTGACTAGTTATACAACTCCCATGTATAGTTTATTGTAATGACTAATCGGTGTCAATTTCTCAGATTGCGAAAACATGAGTAAACGCGTCCATCTCCATTTTATGTGTTCTGCATGTTTGCATTACTGTGCCCAATGACCGCTATAAGTATCACACCATAGCAAACCTACATGTTTATACAAAAACCGAGAGATATCATCATGACATATACAGTGGTTGATCTATATTCAGCAATGGGTCACCATTGGGTTGCAGATGGAGATGAATTTGAATACCCATTAAATCTGAATTTGCATTACTCACATCACACCATCAATACCATGAGAGCTGAGTGGGAATTTTGCATAACTCAAGCAAGCATTCTCATTGAGCTATGCCGTGAAGTTCATATTAAATTTCCTCGACAATTAGCCATGCATATGCCAATTGACACATTGCATCATATTCGCGACAAAGTTAATCGCATGACCCAACATTTGCAAAGGTTCGAACTGCAGAAGACTGCGAATGAGCGTGCTGAAGATGGGTTAATGGATGATACGCAACAATATTTCTCTTGGAGCATAGATGCTATGTATCAATCAGACATTGAGATGTCAGATGATGATGATAATGAATGAAAGTGTTTCGATGTCTGACTGAACGATTTCTCTTGTAATGGCTTTGTAATGGTTACCCACAAGTTATCAATTAAAGGAGAATTTACAATGTGAAACAAACTGTCTATATTGTTTCCAATTATCGCTTCTATACTAGTTTCACTGAAATTGCAAAACATTTGTCTTGCATTATTGTAAAGATCACCATACGGCATATGCATTTGCCCCTTGTAACTGTTTATTATTTTAGTTTGCCAGTTACTTCTATACTTGACAGATTAAATAGTTCTATACTTTCATAGGAAATGTGGCTGTTCAGCACATCTCATACGTTTGCTCCCTATAATCTACACTCTTCATTGTTTCTTCCCTTAAATTGATTATGGAACATTATTTTGAAAACAATATATCAACCTTACATTGTGATTCTAAATTATAATGATGCTAATGAATGAACTTGGTTAGATGTATGCTGAAAAGAGATAACATACATTGTAATATTTTTTATCCACCCGTTACCAATGCCATGAGAAATTTGCTAGTCATAGACCAAACAGTAAGACAGTACTGCAATGGACCAAACAGTAATGACTTGTCATAAACTTAATATTGGACCAAACAGTAACACATAGTGCAATGGATGGTTAATAACATACACACGAACAACAGTGCAGTGGACGCTTTACACACAAACAACATAGACCCCGCTACACACTAACAACATAAAATAGTAAGACATAGTGCAATAGACGGTTACAGACGAACAACATACAATAAAGTACGACACACACACATATTGAACAACACCACTTTGATGTTTGATTTGTCATTCCTCATCTGACATGTAGTAGTCTGAGAGATATTTGTCATTGTTTAAGGCATTATTTCGCTCTGTCACAGTCAATTCTCTGTTGCTAGCTTTCGTCATTTCGGTGGCTAGTTGAAGCATGAAATGTCGACATCTCTGCAACAACATTACGTTGTTCTCCTTTTTAATTCTATTGATTGCTTGCTCATAGTCACCCGCATTTCGTCTATGCATGCTTAATGACCGACGATGAGGTACTAGTGCCCCTAAGTTACGTAGATCAGTAAACAAGCTTTCCTACTTTGTTACCTTAAACGCCCATTATGCCCGAATACTAGCGTAATAATCCTTCGAGCTAGAGTATTTTTCGCTCATGTAGTCATAACTAAATGGAGGTAGTAGCCACACTTTTGATCCGCTTCGACGCCGTGAACTGCCTACACCCCTTGAAGACATTTTTTGAACACAACAAATAAAAATATATAAATGGGTTGTAAATAACTATTGACATGGGTTGGAAAATTATCGTACTTGGCGAATTGCTATTTATAGACAGGTAGAGGATATGACATGGTTGCGATAATTTATATCAGCTATTAATGTGGAACAACACACACCCGTGATATTATTTTAACTTATTCATTTTGTGCAACCCATCAAAATTGTTGTTGCTCACTTTTTGCATTTTGTATGCCCGTGATATACCGTCAAGTCGTACTAAAATTTTGTCAGCATATGTATGTAATATTTTCAAACTTCTTGTTATCGGATATTGATTTTCATATATGAAAACTTGTGCAGGTCTATGACTCATTTACCGGAGAAGATCCCATTATTGATTCACGCCCATCGAGCCGATACGATATGGCGTTAGTTAGTATGAATTATTTATTTATTTATAAACGATATTTCAATACTACACAAACACTCCAGTTGTTACATAATATAATGTCAAACTGTATTCCTTTTGGAACTTTAATTGTTTAAATTGAAATTGTAACGTAAATTGTTTTTATATGACTGCATCTATTAAATGTCGTTAGTTTCATCATCTTCAAAGAGATACATGAAGTAGTACATTTGTTGTTGTCAATCTATATAACAAAAAAAATGTGTTTTTTAATTAGGGATAGGACATTTGTCTATGTGTGAAAATATGGATCATGAGATTGATTCACTGTAAGGGATGAAAAATGTGATTTGTTTTAAATTTAGGTTTCATACTCACAATGTTGTCTTGTGCAGGCAAAAGGTCAGCCAAAATTGAAATGCCAACGATCTTATTCAGGCTTATGGGACACCGCCTTAGACCATAGAGTCCTATGTTGCCTTCTACGTGCGAGGTTCTATGGGGTCTACCGGATCGGTCATATTCGATTAGACCACCATCTCGTTATAACTCTCGTAGAGACGTGGCGCATAGAGACACGCTCATTTCATTTCCCTGTCAGAGAGGCCATAATTACATTACAGGATGTGGCTCTTCTATTTGGCCTACCCGTTGACAAAGACGCAGTCAGTGGGAAGGACCTAGGAAACAAGTTCGATGACTTGATAGCTTTATGTATGGAGTTGTTAGAAGCAGGACCTACACAAGAAGACTTCATAGGCTCCTCGCTTAAATTGAAATGGATATCAGATCATTTCCGTGAACTTCCACATGATGCGACGGATGAAACGATTTATCATTATGCTCGAGCCTACATTATGTGGCTTATTGGAGGGGTGCTAGTCCCCGATAAGTCACAAAATATAGTAAAGACGATGTTTTTGCCACTACTTAGAGACTTTAACCGTATACACGAGTTCAGTTGGGGTGGTGCCACATTGGCATGTTTGTATAGGATGTTGTGTCAGGCGACTAAGCTTGATACAAAGGAGATGGCTGGGCCACTTGTGTTATTACAAGTGAGTTACAATGACTTGTGCTTTTATCGTATATTTTGAATTGTCATGTTTTGTAAAATACCTAGTGTAATAAATTAATAATGCCATAATTCATTGTAGGTTTGGGCATGGGAGAGATTGAGCAAGATAGCCCCCAGTAGGAAGTCTAACATAGCTGATGGCGAGCGGGCCATAGGGGAGGCAGACTAGCAATTACCACCTGGCCCGAGAGCTTGCAAGTGGAAGGTTCCCTTTAGCCACAAAGTCATATCGACTAATGTTAGTGTCATATTTAGGGATCATTTCAACCAAATGATAGAGGGGGAGGTTTGTAATTATTTTATGTCAATTCACCCAAGTTAATGTTTGTCAACCTCTGTCGCACAGATTGGTCTCTAAATTATTTCTTCGTTATTGCAATTCATATGGGAGCCTTATGGGACAAAGGATAAGATCATGACTGGCTTCCCATTATATTGTACCGTTGGTCTAGACATTTGGATGGCACGAGTGCCACCGATATGCATCGATATCATTGAGTGGCATCTCCCTTACTAGGTCCTTAGACAATTTGGATGAGTTCAGGGTGTGCCTGATCGGTTTGACGGGCATTTGGCAATGGTTTTTAGAGTTAGACGTAGCAAAATGGCCATTGATTGGGCAAAAGAATACCAGATGTTTACGGATGATTGGAACAACCGACATAACAGCATTGTCCACGTTGAGAGGAGTAATGAAGTCCCAATATCCTCTGACCCATACATCTTATGGTTTCGCTGCCATACACGTCTAGTATTGAGTAATTCGAGCGACATTGCTGCATTCAGATACCAAGGCATCGAGGGTAGTTTAGAGGGCTTGGTAAGTTGTTTATATTCTGCAATACTAGATTACCTTAAGTTTGTCTATGTTTAAGTTGCCATCAATAGTTACATAACACAACTACCATTATTATACAAGTTCGTAGAGTTGCAAGGGCTTACCACTTGGCAGACTCAGCCCATATTACACATGATGGTATAGATGCTTTGGATGCCATTGCTGAGATCTGGGAGTTACTGTACGATGGTTTGCAACAGGCACACCGATGTGACCGACTAGATTTCGGACACTTTGGCGAGGATCCTTCAATGGAAGTTGATATTATAGCCACTTCAGTGCCGCATATGAATACGCCATCCTCTGAGCCTTCAGTGCCACCACTGCATCCTACCCCATGTCATGCACTTTGATCTAACCCTTTCAATGTGGAACACTTTGGTAAGGGGCCTTCCATGGGTCTGGCACGTCATTGTCTATCTACAGCAATGCGTACACCGCACTTTGACCTAATTGAATGTACACATTACACATCCCAATCTTCCCCTAAGCGAGATCCTCTCATGTCCGAACATACATCCACACACCATGGCCATATATTGGAACCCTCGTGGTCACCACCCCTATACAGGATAGAGGTTGGTAGCCCGGTGACTCCCTTAGCACCACTGTCCACTGCATGTCTGTCTAATATGATGCCCTCTAGTTTGATATTGACCACACCCGACCATTTGACAATACCTTCATCTTTGACACCACCGCAGACCAATGTGGACGAGACAATGGCTCGATTATCTCCTACCCCACATATAACCTTAAGCAAACTTGATGATCCACTCATTACCCATGACTTCCACATTGAGAGGGGGAAGGCCAAGTCCATGCACCTACCAAAAGGACAAGTAGGGGTAGAAGTCGTGGCGGCCATCAAAGCCGAGGTCGCGGTGTGAATAGAGGACAAGGCCGAGGGCGAGGCCGAGCTATAGACCATGACAGTAGTGCAGTGGATGTGGGGGTTTCACAGATCAGTGTTGTATGTGAAGGCTTGTCGGAGGTGGTATCAAATATTTGTACTGCAACCATTGGTGATAGGCAGCCACCTTCTAAAGAAATCGGCGAGGGCGTCATACATGCAGCACCACTAGATATACAAAGAGTATATAGTAAGAGACCCAGGAGATAGACCCATGGAAGAGGTTGTGGAACAAGGGGAAAATTGGCACATTAGGGACAGCCAACACTGGTAAGTAGCTTTAGACATTAATGCCATGTGGTGTTTTAGAGACAGATTAGTGTACAATGTTTGTGATTTGTACTTTACTTTTTTGTTTCCTATATATGTTCCACAGATAATTTGTTGATGGAAATTATAATTGATTATGCTTTTGCACAACTCAAACTTAATGCTGTATTTATTAGATTAGTCAAACAAAGAAAATGTGTGGACTATGTAAAACTTACTTTCATATTTCAATTTATTGATATTGTGTTGATTTAATAGGTTAATCATGTAAGTATTAAGGTAAAACATTGAGTGGGACATCCGTTTTAGTTAATGGCTTCAGTGGGTGTAGCACCGATTTGTGGTTTGAGAAAATCCAGTGGCCACACTGTTGGTGTTGATAGAGATGAATGACATGAAAATTAGGGATGATAACGTACAACTGCTGATTTAATATACATATTTGTTTTAGTTTTTTTTATTTTCCTATTTCATTATTTTGCACCATTTAACTTGGGCTGCTTTGTTTTTATAGGAAATGGAGGCCACATTTGTTGATGGAAATGGGAGAGAGACGAGATATTTATTTGTTGATGGAGGCCATAGTTGTTGGTGGTCGAAAATGGACAACCAAAGCACGTACTCTGCAGTAGGTGGATATTTATTTATTTATTCATTACTATGATGAAGATCTAATAACAATTGCACGAGGTTAGTTTTGGTGCAAAGTTTATCCCTTATTTCATTCACTTTAATAACCAGTAGTCCATGAACTAGGTAGAGGAATTTAGAAACAAATACCATCGATGCCTCCTTTGGAGAGATAACCCATTTTGAAATTGTTGGCCTTTTCTACATAGTAGCTTTGAATTGGGTCGCTTATGATCACAGTTACTCAAAAGATGTGGAATTTTCTTTCATAAATAATGACATATAATGGGGCCAAATGCTTAGATATGAAAAAACTATTTAAATGGAGCTTCTCTTTGGAACTTCATTTCCTTTAGGCATACCTAAGCCTCTCTAAACTAACCGACTCCGACGGGTACAGGCTACTACAGTCATGGTCAGGTAGGGTTGCCACCCACTGGTAGCCCCTCCCTATAATTTTAGAAAAAAATATTAAAAAACTAATAGGGAAAAGCCAACGTTAATTAAAAAAATAAATCATGAACACACCTTTGTTATTTATAAGAAAACAAAAAAAATAAAATCAAAAAAAAGCAATGTGCTCCTTTCCTTTCTCTTGAATATGAGTATTACGCATGCCAACTAGTACCATATACATGTTCATTTAAAAAAAAATTATTCCTGATTGGAGTTTGTTTTGTATGTGGAGTGTGCTTTTCCTCCAAAATGGTACTGAATCTTCAACAGGTATTGCAAACTTTAGTGCATCATGGTGTGGTCCTTGTAGAGTGATTGCACCATTTTACTCCGAGCTGTCTGACAAATACCCAGTCCTAATGTTCCTATCCGTTGACGTTGATGAAATAATTGTAAGTTACGCAATGTTAATGCAAACTAAGACATTCACACACCTTACCTCTCATTTTGTGCCTCACTTGAGCAATTTTTAAGTTCAACAAAGTTTCATCTTGTTAATAAGCAAAGGTGTGGTCTAAAATTGTCTGATTCATTCTTTTGTTAATGTATTATGATGATTCTGTACCATTGGCGAAATGCATTGGAAATAAATTCTGTTATTTTATGGTGTAGGAATTTAGTACAACATGGGATATCAAAGCCACTCCAGCGTTCCGAGATGGGCAGCAAGTTGAGAAACTAGTACGAGCCAACGAACCGGACCTACAGAAGAAGGCAACTGCAATTGTGAATTCAGTGGTGACATCTCAGAAATAGTTTTTTGATGGTTCTGGTTATCGTCTTCACAAGTGCCCGGGGAATCGTCTCATTCTTCTTGTTGGCATTCGTGTGGGATAAGTCTGTATTCTTTGCCTTCATATTGTAAATTAGTACATAAGTGTCTTGTGTTTTTGAGGATTGTAGAAGGTAAAACCAGGGTATTGTTGGGAATCAATTGTGAATTTGAAATTGTGATTATGTATTTGTGGAGATTCTTAGTTAATTCAGTAGCTTCTTTTTTCTATTTTTGGTTTATTCTTCTTTTTTTGTCACTTTATTTTGTTTTTTTATATAATTTGAAATGTCTTGTGTTGCAAATACATGTTTAGGGATACAAGAAAAATATGAAAACAGACAACCATTTTTTTAGAAATCGGGGATCTGTTTTGACATTCCTAGTTAATTCAGTAGGTTATATTTCTTTGTTTTGTTTTGTTTTTTTTTAATATTGAACTGAAAGAAGGGTCTTTGGAGATAAAATTTTGAATGTAGCACTAATAATTTCACATTTTTAGAAGAAATGACTTGATTCGAACTAGGTTTTTTTTCTCACTTAACAGTTTTGATCAGTAATGACTTGTCCTGAAGTACATGTCCAATTTTGTGACGTTAAAAAAAATTAAGTTACGTCAAAAAAATTTTGTGCAAAATCGTAAAATTACGCATTATTCGCATTCTAGTAAGAAATTAAGAGAGAGTAGGGAAAATCATTTAAAATTGGCACAACGGTGTTTTAATTTTGTCTTTCATTTGTCTACAAATATTTTTCAATTTGCAAATGGGACCGCTCAAGCCAAGGAATGTTGGCTCGAGCCAACATTCCATGCTCCCAGAAGTTAAACCCAGCCTGCAAAACTGCTGGGGGTCCTCAATTTACGCTCAAGCGAACTTGACAATGGGTTGAGCGAAAAAAACATGAATCCAGTATATTTGCAAGTTTGTGAACTGCTGCCAACTCCACAAGTGGGCTAGAGCGACTATTTTTTTGCTCAAGCAGAAAGGGCATTCATCTATCACAAACCCTAATTTCTACTCCCCTCGACGTTCCAAATTGTATCGATTTGTTCCCTATCTGCTAGAGCAAATCCTTGTCACTGCTGTGCGTGGCCAATTATCCAACCTTCTCTCTTGGATTACCCCCCTGCTACGTACTTTTCATCGGTACATGGTAAGTGTTTCTATAGCTATACGTGGTTAATTTGTTTGGTTTTTTTCTATCCTCTGTGGTTTGTTTCCTACATTTCATGAAGGCATATAATTTCAACAATTTGTGGTTTGTTTCATACATTTATCTTCTTTGTGGTTTGTATCTATACGTATAGGTACGTGTTTAATTTGAAAATCTGTGGTTTTTCTCATACATTCCATGAACACCTATGAACCTTGGCGGCACAAATTGAGTATAACATTATGTTTGGTACAATGTTCCTACGTATTTCATACAAACCATGTACAGAGTTAGGAAAAATTTCATCTACCAGTAACCCCAAAACTTGACTATAAAACTAACTTTTATAAATTGGTTAAGAACAGTTTAAAATGTTGTATAATTAAAGAATACTAGGTTTCATTGATTTAGAGTCATCCCCATAATGAAGTTTCATTAAAGTAGGAAAAAAACTATAGTATTATATTCGGAAGTTCTCAACACATTGGTTTGGTTATGGCATGCCTTCATAATTCGAAACATGATTAGCTCCAGACGTGAGTATCTTATTTGTTTTTCTCTTTTAATTATTCCGATGTATTCTTTGTGTGATCTACTATTCTGGTTTATAAGTAACATATGGCATGCTTGCATAATTCCATGCATGATTAGCTCCAATGTATTCTTTGATGCAGTTTAGTATGTGTTTTTAATGGTTTGTAATGATGCTCATGGTTTATGGTTGTGATTAGGGATTTGGGTTTGTAATGAATGTTCGTGGGTTCTCAATTGGGGGGGTTCTTTGTGGTTTCTTGCTTGGTGGATAAATGTGTGTTGTTGGGGTTTTAGTGATGGCCGAATCTTCTAAACGCCGAAAGGCCACTGTGTCCCGTACCTCTCATAACAATAAGAAATTCCAATCTAAAAAGAAATCCAATTTGTTTTAGGATTTGTACGAGTCTAGGACTATCCATCTAGAGCGTAATGTTGAACCCAATACGTTTGACTCAATCCCCATTCGTTCTATTTTTGATGCCATGGGTGGTGACCGTGTCCTACTATTCTTGGGCCCTCAAAATCTTAGTTGGGTGCGGGAATTCTGTTGTAACATGCACTCAATTAACACAGATATTGCTCCTTATTTCAAGACATAGGTTCGTTCGAAGCCAATTTTTGTCAATGAAAAATATATTCGGTCATTTCATAGTATTCCTCAAGTTTGTAACTATCACTTTCCCTTCTTTGCCAAATGAATTGCCGACTTTGACATGGTAACTTCTGAACTTTGTGACACACCCCGGCGTTTGGATTGACGAGACTCTGATTAAGCAACATGAGCTTATTTCTCGCTTTCACCTTTTGAACATCATTGTCTGTGCCAATGTTCATGTCACTACCCACAGTTCCAATATCTCACAGGACCAAGGATATGTGCTACACTGTATAGATCAGGGTCTCCCTATTAATCTTCCAAAAATGATGGTAGAAAATATGATTTCAGTTTTGAAAGGGGAAAAATCATTAGGTCTTCCATATGGGTGTCTTGTGAATAGGATACTCTCATCTATCGCGGTTCTTACATTTCCAGATGATGAGTTTGCATGTCCTGTCAAACTCATTACAAAAAAGACTGTATCCCAGAGTAAGGCGCATATGAAAGGGATTTTGTCAGGGGTGGGAGGTTGTGGTGCAGGTGCGGATATGATGGATGAAGAGGCTGAGTTGAATGCTGTCATTACTGGTGAGTCGGCACAGCCTAGTATTGGTCATACCATTCGAGGACAGCTTGCCCAATTTGAGCAGGCCATGGTTGCATGGTTTGATCGCCTACACAATCGGATGGATGTATATGATGCACGTCTCACTGACTTAGAAATGTCCACTAACGCTCAGCTTATTGCATTAAAGGCTTTATATGGACGCATTGAGCATGCCATGGGCCAGTCATCTCTCCAGCTTGCTGATATTCTGTCCATGCTTCACATGCAATAGCATCCTCCACCACTACCGAAGTCATGATGGTATTTATTCCTTTCTATGACTTTTAATATTTATATTTTTTTATTTGGGTGAATAAGTCATAAAATAAAACAGCAGAGGCTACAGCTGAAAGCTAATTGCCCTGTTCATAACCCCATCAAAGATAAACGGGGCCATGAACAGACCATAAAGAGCAAAACCATGAATCATTTGAATTTCTTTTTAAATTTTTCAGAGACAACATTATAAATCTAACCATATTAACAATGTTGAAAACAAGAACTTCTTCAGGAATTTTCTGTTTGGTAAAAACTGTAATATTTCTCTCAAGCCAAATGAGGTAAACAGTGCAATTTAGAGCAAGCCTGGAAATAATAGAGCTAACTGAATTACCCTTACTAGATTTAGCAATATAAGACAGCTAGCTAGACCAATTTAACACAGGCCAAGCCATATGTGTTTAGCAATTGTTGCCTTATTCCACACCTCCATATACTTAAGACCTAAACCCCCCTCCTTTTTAGGGGAGCACACTTTATTCCAAGACAACTTCACACCATACTTCTTAAGCTCAGTCCCACAACAAAGAAAGGCCCTGAATAGACCCTCAATATGTTTGACAACCTTTTTAAGGAGGATGAAAACAGAACTCCAATAAACCTACATAGAAAAGAGGATAGATTTGATCAATTGCAACCTCACTCCCAAAAATCTTTCATAAACCTTTTCAGCTACTTGTTATTTGGGTTGCCATGGGATATACCACACTAACAACGCACAGTTTTTACAGTAGTTCAATGCCACAAGTGTAAACACCTTGTTTAATATTGGAATGAGTACTCCTTCAATGTTTTTGAATAGATTGTTTTCCTATTAGCAACTTTTGCCTACCTTGTGTCTTTGTTTTCATGAACTCAATTTTTATGTCTTGGGTGGTGATGGTGTCCTGTGCTCGATGAAAATATGTATTCAATGTATCCATGTACAGCTCTGCTACTATTTGCTCTGCACATATGGCCCACTTCTATAGTCAAATGATCTTCGAAAGGAGCTATACATTCATGTTGCCTGGCTTTTGTACAAAAAAATATGGTCATGGTTGTGAAGTAATATTGTCCACAGATTTTTTAGCATGTATTTGCTTGCATATGTATTATTTTTGTGTAATAAATCCATATATGTATGTGTTTAGATAGGAATTATATTTCATCTTGTTTGTTATGCAGATTGCACTCAGAGATGGACTTCTGCTTATGAATAAAATTGCAAATGTGGCCAACGGTTCAGGGTAAAAGGAGAGTTGGGAAAAATGGCATATATTTTGGAACTACTTGTTGTCAGCGGAACGCATAATTAAATGTTAATAGTTGTCTATGTTTTGTTTTTGTATGTAAATTTGGACAAATTTGCGTCCATGATTTTTGTAAGTACTAGTGTATGCATTAGCTATCCCCTTCTTAATATAATGAGAAAAAATTGTAGCACATATGCGGTTCCTTATGTTTAAGATCAAGGCCAATCTGTATTACAAAGCAAACACAACAAAGATGTTGACAAAGACCAATTCACATGACACTATGTGGGTGTTTGGGAAGTGGCTATTTTTTAGGCTTTTTGGCTTTTTGACTATTTTAGTAGGCTATTTTAGTTTTTGTGTTTGGGAAAATGAGATGGATTTTTTTGGAGTTGTTGTATTGGAAAATGTGTTTAAAATGATGGTGGAATGTAAATTTACTAAACTGTCCATACAGATATTTATAAAATACACAAGGTTGATGTCCACGTGGCAGTGAGGACACTGTCACCGTCTGTCTTGTGTTCCCTTGGGTTCCAAAATTTGTTTCTAAAAAATTAAATAAAGTTGTTGTTTGTAAAAAATCAATGCACATATTTGTAAAATTTACTAATTTTTTAAATACAAATACTCAACTACAAATACTTTTACCCTCACACGGATGTACTCAACTACAACAAAATATCAAATCATTCCAAACTCTCACACTCCAAAACTATTTTCAAAATATACAATCAAACAAACCAAAAAAAATTCTAAATTCTTTTCTCAAAAAAAAAATTCAAAATTTATCTTCAAAAACCAAACCAAACGCACCCTAAATTTCCCAAAATGAATTATTATTTTGGTGCCAATAGAGTAAATTATTACTATGCATCTGTCAAATCATCAGTTGAGAGAGAGATGAAAGGCAAATCATCAGTTGTCCCTCTGTTTTTTTTATATGAGGAAAACAAAGGGTAAAAATGTCTTTTTAGTAACATAGTGACATCTAGCTAGCCACAAGCCTTGGTACCTCAGCTACAGTGGCCTAGATGGCTTTTTTTGTGAAACAGACTAAAATAGCTTGACGAATCAAATCAAATCAATCAAACCAATTTAAAGTAAGAAAATTACTCTAACAAAATAGAGGTGAAATGTTGAAAAGTTAGACAAAATTACCAATATATCCCTTCAACTTATACAATACTGTCTCAGGTGAATATCAAAATCACTATATATTTTTATTAATTTCCTCAGTCCAAAATCAAATCGATAAAAACTAAAAATAAAAACAGGTCTTCTTTTCTTTTATTTTCTTCTTGAAATAGATAGCCCAGTTCATTTCTGAACCAGACCACCATTTGTAAAAACACTATCAATAGTGATGCTCTACGTAAGGAATTTCAATCTCCATCAGGAAATAAGAAAGAGTCGCCTTTTAATTTATGGAAGTCCAGTCAAAATGAGGACTCTGGTAAGGAATGGGGGGTCAACAAAAAACAAACTTCGAGGCTGGTGAAACGAGCTCAAAGCCAAGTGGTTAGTCCAGTTGGGGGACTAATAAAGTTCATACAGACAAAGTGTTGCCTTCAACAGCACAGAAAACAGAACAAGTAGCTGAGTCAAAAGTTTTCCTTAACTGGGGCTCTTCAAATAGTGATGCTCTACGTAAGGAATTTCAATCTCCATCAGGAAAAAAGAAAAAGTCGCCTTTCAATTCCTGGAAGTCCAGTCAAAATAAGGACTCTGGTAAGGAAAGGGGGGTTGACAAAAACACTAAACTTAGGGGCTAGAGAAACAAGCTCAAAGCTAAGTGGTTGGTCCAGTTTGGGGACTAATAAAGTTCATACAGACGAAGTACCACCTTCAACAACATGGAAAACAGAACAAGTAACTGAGTCAAAAGCTTCCCTCAACTGGGGCTCTTCAAATAGTGATGCTCTACGTAAGGAATTTCAATCTCCATCAAGAAATAAGCAAGAGTCGCCTTTCAATTCCTAGGAGTCCAGTCAAAATGAGGACTCTATTAAGGAATGGGGGGTCGACAAAAAACCAAACTTAGGGGCTGGAGAAACAACCTCAAAACCAAGTAGTTGGTCCAATTAGGGAACTAATAAAGTTTATACAGACGAAGTGTCGCCTTCAACAGCACGGAAAACAGAACAAGTAGCTGAGTCAAAAGCTTCCCTTAACTGGGGCTCTTCAAATAGTGACGTTGTACATAAGGAATTTCAATCTCCATCAGGAAAAAAGAAAAAGTGGCCTTTCAATTCCTGGAAGTCCAGTCAAAATGATGACTCTCGTAAGGAATAGGGGTTGACAAAAAACCAAACTTGGGGGGCTGGACAAATAAGCTCAAAGCCAAGTAGTTGGTCCAGTTAGGGGACTAATAAAGTTCATACAGACGAAGTGCCGCCTTTAACAGCACGGAAAACAGAACAAGTAGCTGAGTCAAAAGCTTCCCTTAATTGGGGCTCTTCAAATAGTGATGCTCTACGTAAGGAATTTCAATCTCCATCAAGAAAGAAGAAAGACTCATCTTTCAATTCCTAGGAGTCCAGTCAAAATAAGGACTCTGGTAAGGAATGGGGGGTCGACAAAAAACCAAACTTGGGGGCTGGAGAAACAAGCTCAAAACCAAGTGGTTGGTCTGGTTGGGGGACTAATAAAGTTCATACAGGCAAAGTGTCGCCTTCAACAGCACGAAAAATAGAACAAGTAGTTGAGTCAAAAGCTTCCCTTAACTGGGGCTCTTCAAATAGTGACGCTATTGTAGACACCCCATTTTTAACCGTCCTCAAGACTTGTATGTCATCGCTTGTGCACTCAATGATTGTGTTTGTTTGAGTTCGTTCTGAGCGCCTGAAGTCCTCGGCAGAATGCCTCACCTTTGCACTTTAAAACCTTATCTGTTTTGTGCTTTGTTTTGGACCAAAAGCTTGTTGTTTCAAGTCTAGAAGAATGGGTGACCTGTCGACTAGTCCCATAGCCTGTCGCCCTTGGCTTATGCTTGTCGGCTACCAGTGGTGGCCGATGGCCATCAGTGGTGGCCAGTTAGCTATCAGTAGTAGTCGATGACCACCAGTCTCTTTTTCCAAATATTTGTTGATTGTTGTGCCAGCTGTTGCACACTGAGCTGCATCTCCATACACGTGTATGGTAGGATGTTCCTAAGCTTAAGACTTGTTTTTCTATATATAGGGGGGTTCGTCCCCCGTTTTTGAGGGTTAGCAATTTTAGACCCAAAAAAATGTCTCTCTTTCTAGCTTTCTCTCTCTCTCTTGATATTTTGTGCTTGGTTACCTAGTTTCTCTATACTTTTGCATACCAACCCTTAATCAAACTTGACCATCTTTGAGCTGATGTTCCTTGGAGTCTTGTTTGAGGTCTAGAAGGAGGTTTGAGCATGAATTTGTGCCTAATTTGTGCTTTGCTTCAAAGGTATAGCACTTGCCTTGTTTAAGCTTGTTTTGTATGCTTATTTTCCCATCTTTTTCAACTATTTTTGGGTTGATTTTGAACTGTCAAAAACTCTATTTTTATGATTTAAAAGTGTTGGTTTGAGGTTATTTTGAGTTAAAAGGTGGTCCACCCTTCTTGCTCCTTTGTTTGTTAAGCTTTTGTGCCATTATTCATCGTTTTCAAACCAACTTTTTTGGGCCTTTTAACCACTAAATTTTAGAGGTTTTTTAGTGGTAAAAATCAACTTTTGAAGTCCAAATTTGGAGGGGTTAGCCTCCCCTCCTTGTGTCTTGCTTGAATGCCTAATTAGCTTCAAGTATTAGCATGTTTTTCTAGCTTAAGTCCAACATGTTTTACACTCTGTTTTGACCTGTTTTGGCTCTATTTTGGGCTGGTTAATTCATTTGAGTCTGGTATTGCATAGTTGTAGTGTAAGTCCTTGCACTAACTTGTTGTTTTAATGCTTTAATCATCATTAGTTTGAGTTAATAGAATGTTTTAGTGTTGTTTTGCACTTAATTTCAGCACTTTAATCTCTACAATCTCCCTCAATTCTTCATTCTTTTGTTTACTTTGAAAGTGGTTTTAAACCCCTTGTTTGCCTAAGTGTGAAATGGAGGTGCTACACCTAATGGTTTAATCCCTTAGGGGGTTCATTACCAACAGTGTAATGCCTCTATTATACCCAAAGCCACTTGTGGTTTGAGCCATCTTTCCATTAGAGGACATTCACCCATGGATTTAATGGATTAAGGAATGTTTTGGTAATTAAAATGAGTAAACAAAATTGACAAGTAAAAGACGCCAAATAAGCATCTCTTTGTGTTGCATTGCATGTGTTCAAATCTGACGTTAGTTTGAGCACAAGGAAAATGGAGCATTTCATACTCAAAAGTGATGAAATGTGTCATTTTCCTAGGTCTCCATTGCCCTTGATCATGCATGATAGGGTGATGGTTATTTGAGTCTTGTTTTGCATTAATTAAACTTAAACAAACTTGGTTCTTTGGCCATCATGCAATGAAATTGCTTGATTGATGGTTTAAGGGCTAAGAGTTATACTCCTTTGAGCTTGTTTGATGATAAGGAGTGTAAATAGTGTAAACAATCCTTGAGAATACACTGCTTTGCCTCGGTTTGCTCTCTATTATAGCAAGAGAAAGTTCAAGTCAACAGTGGCCGACGGACCACCAGCAGTAGCCGACGGACCACCAGTAGTAGCCGACTGACCACTAATGGTAGCCAACGGCCACCATTGGTAGCGGACCGGCCATCAATGAAATTTGCACAATGTGTTGATAAGGTGGAGCAGAGGTGTTCTGGAAGTCGGTGGCATTGTCAGTGTTCAAATGTGCAAACAGAGGCGTTCAGTGGCAAGGCGGTGGCTTTTTTAGGTGGAAACCGAGCATACATGAGCCTCCCTCACTTCCTGGCATTAGCTAATTAGATTAATTAGCAATAGATGAAATGCATGTTGTAACTATTTAAGTATAGTAGTTAGTTAATTACTTCATTTTGTAATTAATTATCTTAATTGCTTTATAATTAGTTAGTTAAGTGTTTAGCTAATTAATTTGATTTGTAATATTTAATTAGCTTAGAATAGCTTAGTTAATTCATTTCAAGTGTTGTAATAATTAGTAATTAGTTTGCCAGTTATTCATTTGATTTGTAATAATAAGTGTAATTAGCTCAATTAGATTAGTTTAATTAGCGTAGCTAGTTAGCTCTTCTTTATTCGGACCCTTCTTCGCGAGGGCGTAATGTTGTAATAAGTGTGCGTGCGTGTGTGTATGTCTTCCAACCCCACATCTTTCTCCCTTTTATTTAATCGCTTGTGATGGTTAGATTAGGCACATATTTCAGATTAGCATGCCTTATGCTTACATCCATTCATTTGTATTGCATGCACTGAGGCTCGGCGCATCATTCAAACTGTATCGTTATTTCAATAATTATTTGCATACGTGTTTAACCGCATGTTATCAAATCAAATCATATGCCAAATTAGTAGCCGAGCCTATTAATTGCATTCTTTACATGTGTTGCATTAGACACTTAACATAGTTAGGATCATGCATCTTTCTAACTAGTTTTTGTTTTGGCTTAGAGTACTAGGTAAGTTTTATGCTTTAGCATGCTTGCATAAGTGTGAATGTTGCCATGTCTAGCATGCTTTCCATGAGGCTATGTGCTTAAATGCTAAACTGCATGAATGCCTATGGATGAAGGCCTGTTGTTTGGATTGGAACAATTCAACAAATGTATGTTTTATGCCCACTTTGTTGAGTGGCAAATCATGTTTTAAGCCCACCATCTTTGGTGGCAAATCCACAATCTTTAAGCCTACTTGAGAGTGGCAAATTCAAACCATTTTTGCAAACAAATATGAGTTGAAATGTTCCAAATTGAGCAAACTAGTCTATACTTGCTTGTGTGCATCACATAATAAAACTAGTTTAATAACCCGAACAAGAACACATAATGTTTGTAAAAAATCATATCATGATTAGTAGAGGCCGATCTTTGATCGGGCGAGCGGGGGTGCTCAATTCATGACCTTCCCCCTTCGTACCTAAGTTTCCGAGCCGAGGCAACTTTGGTGATGACAGACACATGGCTTTCGACACGAGTCAGGGTTTCCTAAATTTCCCCAAAATAAAAAATATTTAGGTGGCAACTCTGTATCTGGCAAAGTAGTCCAATTTTGGCATTATTTGATTTAAAATCAATTTTCCAAAAAGGTTTGCCGGATTTGGACTCTTTGGTGTTTATCAATTTTACATTGCACTTGTGAGATTAGATTCAGAACTGCGGGAGTCCGAACAGTGAGGCCCTTCTTTCAAACCTTCCGAAAGGGGGCACGAAAAAGGCGAGCCACAGCTGTATGTAAGGAATTTCAATCTCCATCAGGAAAGAAGAAAGAGTCGCCTTTCAATTCCTGGAAGTCCAGTCAAAATGATGACTCTGGTAAGGAATAGTGGTTAACAAAAAACCAAACTTAGGGGCTAGAGAAACAAGCTCAAAGCCAAGTGGTTGGTCCAGTTAGGGGACTAATAAAGTTCATACAGACGAAGTGTCACCTTCAACAGCACAGAAAACAGAACAAGTAGTTGAGTCAAAAGCTTCCCTTAACTGAGGCTCTTCAAATAGTGATGCTCTACGTAAGGAATTTCAATCTCTACCAGGAAAGAAGAAAGAGTCACCTTTCAATTCATGGGAGTCCAGTCAAAATGAGGACTCTGGTAAGGAATGGAGGGTTGACAAAAAACCAAACTTGGGGGCTGGAGAAACAACCTCAAAGCCAAGTGGTTGATCCAGTTGGGGGACTAATAAAGTTCATACAGATGAAGTGCCGCCTTCAATAGCACGGAAAACAGAACAAGTAGTTGAGTCAAAAACTTCCCTTAACTAGGGCTCTTCAAATTGTGACGTTGTATGTAAGGAATTTCAATCTCCATCAGGAAAGAAGAAAGAGTGGCTGTGGACTCGACTTTCTTCACGCGCCTCCCTTTCGGAGAGGCGCAAATTGGTTTTACAGTTCAGACTCCTGTCACGGTTCTGAATCTAATTTCACAAAGTGCAATGTGAAACTGATAAACACCAAAGAGTCCAATCCGGCAAATCATTTTGGAAAATCATATTTTAAATCAAATAATGCCAAACTGGACTGCTTTGCTAGATTACAGAGTCGCCACCTAAATATTTTATTTTGGGAAAATTTAGGAAACCCTGACTCGTGCCAAAGGCCACATGTCCGTCATCACCAAAGTTTCCTCGGCTCGGGAACTTGGGTACGAAAGGGGAAGGTCCTGAAATGAGCACCCTCGCTTGCCCGATCAAAGGATCGGCCTCTACTAAGCATGATATGTTGTTTTATAAACACACATGTTCTTATTCCGAGTATTAATCTAACATTACTATGTGATGCGCACAGCATTCAAGTATAGACTAAATCGCAAGAATTGGAACAAAACAACTCATGTTTGTTTTCGAAAATGGTTTAAAAGTGTCACCCTCAAGTGGGCTTAAAACATGATGATTTGCCACTTCGCAAAGTGGGCTTAAAACTCACATTTGATGAATTGTTCCAATTCAAGTAATAAAGCCTTCATTCACAAGCATTCATGCAGTTTAGCATTTAAGCAAATAGTCTCATGGCAAGCATGCTATCATGGCAACACTCACACTCATGCAAGTATGTTAAAGCGTAAACACTTACAGTGTACTCCAAGCCAAAATAAAAACTAGTTAGAAAAATGCATGATTCATAACTATACAAAATACCTAATGCAACACATGCAATAATGCAACTGAATAGGCTCGGCTATCTAAGATGGCATATGAATGCGACAATTCGATACATGTATTCAAATAAGTATTGAAATACAATGCAGTTTGAATGATGTATCGAGTCCGGTGCATTCAAGACAAATGAATGATGCAACATACAAACATAAGGTATGCTAATCAAAATGTGCCTTAATCTAACCACCAAAAACGAATAAATAAAAGGGAGAAAGACGTGGGGTTGGAAGACATGCACGCACACACGCACACTTATTACAGCATTCCGCCCTCTCGAAGGATGGTCCGAATAAATAAGAGCTAATTAAACTAATTAGGCTAATTATTACAAACCAACAAAGAAATAGCTAAACTAAGCTACTTAATTATTACAACACTTAGTCAATTAGCAAACTAACTAATTAAATTACAAAACCAATGCTAACTAACAAGTAAAGCAAACTACAAACTACACTGCCTCAGCTCTGTTTTGGACATTGAACATGCATGCATTCGGTTTCTCGCCCCGAAAAGCCCACCAGTTTGCTCTTGAGAGGCTCTGTTTGCAGGGTTTCTCCAAGAACTTTTGCTCCACCATACCAAAACAACTCTGAGGAATGCACCAGTGGCCTGCCGGCCATGAGAGCTTGTTGCTGGCCACTTGCCGGCCAAAGAGAGGCACTGCCGGCCATTAATGTGCCACTGCCGGCCACTGGTGTGCTAAATTGCCATTCTGCAACAGAGCTCAAACAGAGGAAAATGGAGGGTCTCCCAAGGATATGTTTGTACTGTGCCCCTCCTTATCATCTCAAAACATCAAAGGAGTTGCACTATTGGATCCAAAACCATCAATCAAGCATTCACAATACATGATGGCCAAAGATCCAACTTGTACACATTTCAATAAATGCACAAACACAAGACTCTAGAACCACCACCCTATCATGCATGATCAAGGGCAATGGAGACAAAGGAGATTGGTTCATTTTCATCACTTTGAATATGAAATGGACCAATCTACCTTGTGTTCAATATAACATCTGATTGAACACAATGCAATGCAAACAACATGCTTATCTTGGCCATGTTTTACTTGATTCAATTCTTGTTTACACATTTTAGCATTACCAAGCCATTCTTTAACCGGTTAGTCCAATGTGAAAGTCCTCTAATGAGAGGAAGGTCAATCAAAAGATGACTTAAGACATGAGAGAAACCATGCCTTTGACTAGGAGGAACCCTCAAAAGAGGGTTAAAGCCATTTAAGCACAAGCCTCAATCCCAAGCTTAAACACAACTTTATGACTAACTATCCCACAAAACAAATAAAAAAATGAAGAAATGAGGGAGGTGGCAAAATTTCAATGCTAAAATGGCATGAAACAGAAGACTCTAACATGCAAACAACTCATGTACAACAAGTGAGGAGACTTAAGCACTAAAACTAGTGAAGAGCTTTACACTAGAACCATGCAATGTCAAACTTAAATGGCCAAACCAGCTATGACAGAGCTCAAACATGCAAAAACAGAGGCTGAAATATGCTGAGATGGTAGCATGAAAGGCAAGAAAAACATGCTCGCATGTTAAGCTACAAACAAGGCTCAAGGCAACTCTAAAAAGCAATGAAAGAGCAAGGCAAATGAGCATGTGACAGAGCCATCAACACGAAAATTACATAAATGAAGCCAAAACATGCAATCAACATATGCACAACATGTTAGAGGCCTTAAAACTCAAAGCTAGTGAAGCCATTTACATTACAACCATGCACAACAAGTCTCATATGACCAAGACCACTCAAAACAGAGTTAAAGCATGCTAAATCAGTGGCAAAAACATGCTGGAAGCAAACTAACACAAGCTAGAATGATAGGCTAAATTATCAAGTATGCTAGGCTAGTAAGCATGATTGCACTATAAGTACAAAAAGCAAAGAAGAAATGACCCAAACAGCCAAAAACATAGTTGAAGCATGTTAAAACAAAGCCAAAAACATGCTTGAACTAAGCTACAAAAAAGTAGAAAAGCATGCTCAAGTATTAGGCCAACTACTTATGCAAACAAGATACAAGGAGGGGAGGCCACCCCCTCCTTTTTTGGACCTCAAAACCAACTTTTTGCCATTAAAATTCCTCTGAGTTTCAGTGGTTAAAAGGCCAAGAAAAGGGTGTTTCAAAAGCTTTGAAAGATGGCTCAAAAGGCTTTACAAGCCAAAGAACAAAGGGAGGAAACCACCACCTAACCAAACAAGTCTTAAACCATCATTTTGTAACCTTAAAAATAGAGTTTTTCAGAGGTTGAAACCAGCCTCAAAGTAGCATACAAAGGTGTCCAAACAATGAATTAAAACAAAGCTTAAAAGAGTTAAGTTCTTACCCTTGAAGCATAGCAACAAACAGCAAGAATTCTGAGCTAAAACCACTCTAAGAAGTTCAAACAAGGCCTCCAAGAACCTCAGCTCCAAGATGAAGGTGTTTGGCTAAGGGGTTGTATGCAAATATATAAAGAAAACTCACTTTCAAGCACTAAAAATGAAGAGAGAAAGGGAGAAAATTTGCTCACAAAATTTCTGAACCAAAAAAAATACCCCCTTTGCATGCATATAGATGAGCTCTATATATAGAAGATACAAAGGCCCCTTGTAAAGATCCAACCATCCACGTGCAAGCAGAAGGGCTCATCTGTGAAAACAGTTGTCAAAATATCTGCAAAAATATCTATTGAAAAGCTGGTGGCCGGCCGACCATCAATGGTAGCCAACAGGGCCTCATTGATGGCCGGCAGGCCAAAGCCCATGGCTGGCAGCTCTCAATGATGGCTGGCAAGCTATCAAAAACATCACTCTGCAAAGACTAACACATGGTCCAAATATAAGATAGAATGGAAACAGGGTTTGGAAAGATCAAACCTGGAGCGTTCCGTAGCAGAATTCGAGCACTCGACAAGCAATCAAACTTGTCGCTGGATGTACCTGCAAGGACATCTAAGTCTTGAAGACAGTCAAAAATGGGGTGTCTACAGTGGCCTTTCAATTCCTGGAAGTCTAGTCAAAGTGAGGACTTTGGTAAGGAGTGGGGGTTGACAAAAAACCAAACTTGGGGGCTAGAGAAACAACCTCAAAGCCAAGTGGTTGGTCCAGTTAGGGGACTAATAAAGTTTATACAGACAAAATGCCACCTTCAACAACACAGAAAACAAAACAAGTAGCTGAGTCAAAAGCTTCCCTTAACTGGGGCTCTTCAAATAGTGATGCTCTACGTAAGGAATTTCAATTTCCATCAAGAAAGAAGAAAGAGTCGCCTTTCAATTCCTGGGAGTCCAATCAAAATGAGGACTCTGGTAAGGAATGAGGGGTCGACAAACAACCAGGCTAGAGAAACAACCTCAAAGCCAAGTGGTTGGTCCAGTTGGGGGACTAATAAAGTTCATACTGACGAAGTGCCACCTTCAACAACATGGAAAACATAACAAGTAGCTGAGTCAAAAGCTTCCCTTAAGTGGGGCTCTTCAAATAGTGACAATGTACGTAAGGAATTTCAATCTCCATCAGGAAAGAAGAAAGAGTGGCCTTTCAATTCTTGGAAGTCCAGTCAAAATGATGACTCTTGTAAGGAATGGGGGTTAACAAAAAACCAAACTTGGGGGCTAGACAAACAAGCTCAAAGCCAACTGGTTGGTCTAGTTAGGGGACTAATAAAGTTCATACAGACGAAGTGCCCACAATTAAGGCACAGCAAATGTGAATGGGCAGCTCCATCAAAAACTTCCATTCACTGCGCCTCTCCATCAAGACAGTAATAAGAGTCACCATCCAATTCTTGGAAGTCCAGTCAGAATGAGGACCATGTGATGGGAAGTCAAGCAATGGGGGGTTTACAAAAAACAACATTTGGTGGCTGAAAAAAAACAATCTCAAAGGCAAGTGGATGGTTCGCTTACAACACAATTCTGGGAAGGAGTGGGTGTTTCAAAAAAAAGAAAATTGTTGGAGTATGAACCTCGATCATGTTTGTTTTTTAATATAAAACTGACATACTACTTGCACTGTGTCATATACTGTTTTTAGAGTAAACAGTTTCATGTAAATTTACATAATTATTGAAAAACTATTTTTGGAAATTCCAAAACCAAGTAAGTTTTGTTTAAATTTATAAAAATTATTTTTAATATATACAACCAAACAAAATTTTAAGTTTTACAAACTCTTTTAAAAAAATGTAATTATAAAATTCATTTGAAAATCCAAACCATACGGATCATCTATTTGAATAAATTCCATTTTAGCCCAATACTTTTATATTCAATTACATTTTCATTCCAACAATATTTTCACTATGCCTTCAGGCACGGGCATACACTAGTCTTCCATATTTATTGGGTTAAGTGGGTATGCATGGGATTTGCAAATTTATTACGAGTGATTTCCAGAAAAAAAAATCAAAATAACAATTAATCTTCCATAACTGTGGGGTTAAGTAGGCGTGCGTGAGATTTACAAATTTGTTATGATTGATCAGCGGATGGGTACGTTACAACCAATGTTCAGTTGATGTTATAAATGTTTCCCAAAATGTTACAAATTGAATATGCAAAAGTTTCTTGCTCATAATTCCAAATGACAACAAAAAATCAAATAGTCATACTTTTCAATGAAATACAAATAGTTAGTCGTAACAACGATTGATGCATAACTAAGTTAAACACAACATTGCCTACATGAGCTTCCTTTTTTCATACATTGAGTAGTCAAGTCGTGGAGAGACTTGTCAAGTCGTTCACTTATCCATTAAAAATGCCTCAGTGATGCAGTGACATTGAACAAAGTTAATAAATTAATCCCCCTACGAATTGGTGAATTTTACATGGGCACAATAAACTTCGTACGCATGCGTGCTTCTTTCATACAGTGAGTAGCCACTTCGAAGTTACGATATCAAGGTCAAAAATATGGTGTTTTGAAGAAATTTGAAATTCAATCATAAAATCAAATGGAGGAGGGTATAAGATAAAATGCTATACTAGTTCGTGACTTGTCAACTTAGTTTGGTCATCGGTTTTTTCGGTTTTTCTTACATCCCTTGTTACAGTGAGTAGTCAGTGAGTTGTCACATCGAACATGCAAGTGAGTTATGTTCCAAGAAATTCAAGTTGCGTTTGTAACACCCCTTCCCATTTTTACTAGATTGACAATGTCACATGGCAACAGTGACTTTGCACATACGCGTTAATTTTCACTGATTTACCTTACAGCGAGCATGCCCTTCTTCTATCGATATATGCAAATGGATTGTCAAGTCATGTGACTTGATGCACAGGCATTGCTTTTCTTTATTTTCTCATTACGGTGACAACTTATCTCTTGTTGATATATGTGGGATTGTCATGTCATGTCACTTTGTGCAGAGACATTTATTTTCTTTGTCTTCTCCTTACAGTGTCTTTCTCATCGTTGTGTTGGAATATGGCATATGTGTCAGGTCATCATTTCTAAGTGACATGAATACAAGCATGCCTTTCTTTTAGTGAGCATGCCCTTTTTAGTCAATTTAGAAAGTCACATTGCAATAGTGAATTCACTGATTTACCTTACAATGAACATGCCCTCATTTTGTCGGTATATGCAAATAGATTGTCAAGTCATATGACTTGGCGCACAGTATTTGCTTTTCTCTGTTTTTTCATTCTAGTGACAACTCATACCTTGTTCGTATATGTGGGATTGTCATGCATAGGCATTGATTTTCTATGGTTTTTCCTTCAGTGTCTTTGTAAAGCTGTTCATAAACAACTATATAAATGACTAAAGGTGAAGACACAAACTTACAACTCATTTCGCCCTACGAAATTATCGTTATTTGTTTAAAAAAAATTAACATGGCTACACGATTCATGGAAGGGAGTGTGAATCGCAGAGGTGGTAGGAACTTGCAAATGGGTGACGGTTCACAACAAAGAGGGGGAAGGGGACGTGGCGATGCTGAAAACGAAACAACAATACCTGTTTTAGATTATGCTTGTGGTTATCGTGATAGGTTTGGGAAGCGACATTTTTTTATGCCCAAGTATTATTTAGTTCAAGGAGGTTCATGTATGGAGCCATTTGACAATCAAACAAGATATGGTTTAGCTGATGCTACTCTTCTCAAGTGGCCCGCACTATTTATAGAGCGAGTACAACTCGAAACCTTAAGTTGGGAAAATTAACTTAAGGTGCCAGAAGCACGTTCTGTTGAGATCCAAAAGGAAGATCCTGATAATATTGATCGACTATGTGAAAGACTACAACGTGAGATTTCTCAAATGTGCCGTAGGTTAGCCCGCGATATGCAACTATATATAGTTAAGAAGGATGCCCAGAAGAATAGAACAGAACTAAATGTTGGGCTATCAAGGGTATATGGAGGATCCTGCACTTGTCTCTGACCCTGAACTTTCGGATAATTCAGACTCTGAGATTGTCGATTTAAGCGCGAATTAGGTGTTTATGTCTGTACTAGAGTATATTTGGTTATGCATAATTATGTAATGTGTGTGTTAGACTAAGTGTTTCCGTAATGAGTTTGTCAGATTTTCTGCCTAATATTTGTCTATCTAAGTGTTATGTTTATGTATTGTGTGTTCAGTTCAGGGTGTCCAGAATGTATTTTTGTGGGAGACTTATGTCTGTACTACCTATGTAACTGAAAACTGGTACATTTGCATCTTCAGTTATGTTGTTTTCATGTCCATACGAGTATTTACTAAATTAGTGACTTTGTATATTATGTATTGAGTTTTATTACAAAAATGTTCACAAAATTTATTTTAGGGGAAATACATGTTCTCTTCACTTGTTAACCTTTTCAACCGTGACAACCCAAAAATGTAACCATTATTCATTGAATATAACAAATAGCGTTCTCATTCTTAAAAAAAATATACTACCAATTGAATAAAACAAAAAACCTTTCTATTTATTCATTCATTGCACAACATCAGTCTTATGAAATAAGCGAAACCAATTGAATCACATTAACATCAACTCCAACCCAATATTTACATACAAGTTCCTATCCATAATCATACACCAAATTACATACAAGTTACATTACATAGCAAAAAATGAAAAAAGTACCATTCGTATGTAAAAAATACATCACCAAAATTTCATAATTCCCATTAAAACAAAAGTAACCATAATGCCAAGTGAAAAGAAAAAATAGTACGCTACAATGGACCCACAAGATTTTTGTAGCCTAATACCATTGAAATTGGCACATGTTTAGTTTACTAAATGTTCCTCTTCGTTACCATCCACTTCATCAACTGCACTTCCAAATTGTGTTTCCCTGGGCTGACCATGTACGCATATGTTCCTATAATTAATCCATTCATTGTGCGTCTCATTAAACGAGTTATACCTTTGGAATACAGCCCCAGCAAATCAGTTAACTTGTGGCTGCATTCTGCCCAGGTTGTGTAAATCCCGGGTGCCCTCCCCACAAACACAATGTAGTATGCTGCCATTTCCTACGACAATACGTAACATTTATCGTCATTGTAATGAAAGTATAATAATTTTTACAATAGACAATTTCCATATGTAAAGCATCATACATCATAAAAAATTTGCATGCTAACAATGTATCCCTTACAATTACAACAAACTCATGCATCAATTTGAAAACCAGTTACATTGGGAAAACTTAAAAAGTTAAATTATAGCTATTTCCATGCCTTACATTCTTCTAAAAGATATGGAGTTCACATTTTAGACTTCACTACACACAACATTTACCAACTTTCCATCTTCCCGAACATTATAATTTATATTGTTATGTCATAACTAAAATAAAAAACAATGCATCCAATAATAAGTTTAACTCAATTACAGGTAAAACTTCCATACATTAAGTTTAACTCAATTACAGATGAAGCTTTCAAATGAACATAAACCTGACAGAAAACCAAATTTATTTGGTTATCAGTTTTGAAAACAATTTTCAATTGTATTTTGACTTTTCGGTAGTCTTCTAAAATAACTTTAAATTTTTTTTCCAATAGTTACAATTTTTCTTAATTTTCTTATTCCAAGTCCTACATTAATGTGGATTACATTTCAGGACCATCTTTTTTCTATATTTTTAAAAATATTACCAAACTGAAAATTTTGAAATTTCCATTTGAAACATGTTGTCATATTTCAAAAAAGTAAATCACAATACTTTCAACTACAACTCCAAATTGAACAACTGGCAACTCAAAATACAACTCAACTCTTTTCAAAATTGAAGCCTCTATTGGAGATAACAAGTTCAAATACTCTTTTCAAAATAAATTTCAAAACACATTTCAAAAGTCCACCACTAAACCAAACACAAGTTATGTATTTCAATGTAATCATTTTCGTTATTCATGACTAACAAATTGTTGATATAAAGAGGGTAAGTGTTGTAATCGAAATAATGCACTTTACTTACGATATAATTGATAATTGAGTGCATATTATTTCTAAATCTTGCAGTATTTCAGTATCATTTACACTTTTCAAAAGAGTTCATAATTTCATACAGCTCCCTCACTTGTGTACTTCCCTACTAACATGAACAACCTAAAAATGACATTAGTCCAAACCGAAAACAATCAGCCTATCCTTTAAGAACCTAAGTGCTACTCATTGCCAACAAAAAAATAAAAAGGTTCAAATAAGAATAAATTATTATTTTTCAGGGTTTTAGCGCAACACTACAAACTATGGAGTGACAATTGACTACTTGTTGGCGAAAATATAGCAAAAAATATCCAATGATACAAGATTCAACCAAAACAAACACACTTCAGCCAATATATACGTCGTGCACTTTACATTTTATTAAAGTTCCTCAATAGTAGGTTAGCAGAATTAAATATAGAAATATAAACACCTTATAGGGAATGAAAGCAAGCCCACCACAACAAATTTCACAATCCAATCTACTCGTGTACACCATTACAATTGTCAAACATACACCATTACAAATCTCAAAAAGGACCTTCATTCCAACTGCCACAATTGCTTAAACAAATCAAAAGACATTGACAATTACATTAACAGATAAACTTTGTAAAAACTTATGCAACTTCAATCACATATTACTCCTTCACAACTATGACAAATGAACCTGTTCTGCAAGCTCGTAACCCAGTTGACATGTGGATAGAACAGATAATTGGGGATCAGGGCCTACGGTGTCCGAACCAAGTTGTTGGTCCAATTGGGGGGCTCATACAGTCCAGTCAGAATATGTAGAATATGTAACAGTTACAAACTTATGTTGCTTGGGGTTCTTCCAATACTGAGGGGGGTAGAGTTTAAATACAATCTCAAACCGAGCATGAGAATGAGTCACCTACTAATATATGGAGTTCTAATAAAAAACAGTGAGTCCAATGGTAGCAAGGAGTGGGCTGTTGACAAAAAACAGAATTTGGAAGACGACACAACATCGAAGGCAAATGGTTGGGGGTCTAGTACAGGACGTTAGGGTTGTTCGAGTGAAGAGGGCCAGAGTAAAGTTGAATTTCGGAGCTGGAGAAACAATCTCAAAGCCAAGTGGTTGGTCCAATTGGGGGGGTAATGCAATTCAGACAGATGACGTGCCCTCTTCAACGACACAGAAAACAGAACAGGTAGCTCAATCAAGAGCTTCTCTTAACTAGGCTTCTTCTAATAGTTATGGTCTGGGTACAAAATTTCATTCTCTGAAACTCA
This sequence comes from Camellia granthamiana, assembly GCA_036172215.1. Lineage (NCBI taxonomy): Eukaryota > Viridiplantae > Streptophyta > Magnoliopsida > Ericales > Theaceae > Camellia > Camellia granthamiana. The sequence goes on along the minus strand of CM069909.1, from coordinate 82,800,108 downwards.
AGAAGATAGACTCACCATTGAATTCTGGCAAGTTCAATGAGGATGACGACTCTATTACGAAAGGGGGGGTTGACAGAAAACTAAACTTAGGGGCTCGAGAAATAAGCTCAAAGCCAAGTGGTTGGTCCAGTTGAAGGACTAATAAATTTCAGACAGACGAAGTGCCCACAATAAAGGCACACCAAACAAAATGGGCAACTCCATCAAAAACCTCCCTTCACTGGGCCTCTCCATTAGGACAGCATTAATAGTCACCATTCAACTGTTCGAAGTCCAGTTAGAATGAGGACCACAATGATGGAAAGTCAACCAATGGGGGGTTCACAAAAACCAAAAATTAGGGGCTAAAAAAATAATCTCAAAGGCAAGTGGATGGTCCGGTGACACCTCAGTTCTGGGAAGGAATGGATGCTTCACAAAAATCAGAAATTGGGGGCTGAAATAAAAACGAAATTCGGTGGTCCGGTAGGGAGGCCAATACAGCACAGAAACATGATAATCTCTCTACTAGACCACAACAAGCATAACACCTATCTCAGTCCAAGACAACCGTTGCTTGGGGTTCAAGGGATGAGCGCCAGGGTACAACTACAATCTCAAACATGACAACATAAACAATTTGCTGTCAATGTCTGGAGTTTCATAACAAAACTAATTGAACTTTAAATTCCCCAATCAAAAATGTTAGTTCTAATTTATCCAAAACAAACCTCAATGTCGATGATGGAAGGGAGAGGTGCGATAATGTTTTGAGGTCTTTCTCTTCTTTCTTCTGGCTACAGCTCTTGCGGTGGCCTTCGTCTTCTTGGCCTCCTCCGCGGTGCTCTTCGCGTCTCACCCTTAGTCATTGTTTGTCGAAGTGCAGAGTGTGTGGGTGTGCTTCGAACTGTGAAGCATATATATCACCTTCTAACCCAAAACAAAGACAAAAAAATAATTAAAATAATAATAATAATAATAATAATGAAAACGGCTTTACTAAAGCCATATTAGAAAACGGTTTTAGTAAACTCATTTTTTGAATTACATTATTTATGGCAATTTATATTTATGTTGAAAAATATTGGGAAAAAAAATTACTAAAAACGGTTTTAGAAAAACCGTTTTCTATAAACTCAAAATTAATGAAACGTTAAGTAAAAACGGTTTTTCAAAAAATGCTTTTGTGAAGGAAAATTTTTTTTTTTTTTTATCCTCCAAAAACAACATTGGCAAAATCGTTTTACAAAAAACGGCTTTAGGAAAACCGTTTCACCCTATAATGGGAATAAAGTAAAAAACACACCCTAGAGTGGGACTAAAATTTTGAGAATTCCATAGTTAGGGAAATCAGCCGCCCCTTGGGGCCCAACCCAAGTGTTGCCACTTAGAACTTATATACACACATAAGTTCTCTTAAGTTTTTAATGTGAGACAACCATTACAAGGAAACTCACATTTTACTTCTTTAATTGTCCATTCCACGAACCCGAAAACAACGTCAACTTCCCATTCACTCATAAATGGTTTTGACGAACCGTTTGCACCATGTGACTTGCCATGTGGCAAGGAACACGTCACCTCTTTGGACCCACCCCAAAAGACGTGTGGAACCCACTCAATTTTGGGCTCAAAGTTGGCCCAAAATAAGCCTATAAAACCATTATTTCCAACATTTCTGGGTATAAAAATAAAAAAAAAAACTAAAGTCACATATGGACGTGTCCAACATGTGTCAAGATGTGTCCAAAATGGACACAACACCTTCTTAGAAGTGTTTGTGCTTCCTAGGAACCATGTGTATCAGCAATTCAGCATCATCACATCCACATGGCATTTGTATATATGGTACCTGATTGCCAACACCACTCCACTAATCAGTAATTCAGCATCGTCACATCCCCTTATGGCATTGGCATAGCAGGGTGGGTATAAAACTTTTGAATGCTAAGCGATGCACATGGACGCTTGTTTGGTTTTTTTAGGCTACTGGGATGCCTCCACTTATTGCACCAACCTACAAAAGAGTGCCACCAGAGAGAGTTCATAGTGCTGAGCCACTCTGCCCTTGGCCAACTTTATACTAACCTGTTAGTTCTGCTAAAACTCATGACAATAATTTGTACATGCTACTAACTTTAATTAGTAAACTAGAAAGTGATACCCATGATAATCATACTTTTAAGTCATACCTATGAACCTATGTAAGTACAGATTTCGAAAAACGCACATAAATACACTTATATAGACTTAAATACACCTATACAGGTGTTCATCTACGAATATTGCCTCTATACAATCATATAGCTTCACTTACTATGTCTAACCACTGCCACCTAAATAAACATCAGATTTAATCAAATAAGCAAAAAAGTATATCAAAGCTGCAAATATATTACCTCACTACAAGGTGGTTCCAAATCCAAATTTTTCTTGGTGATTTCTCTCGTCTACTTAACTTTTGGGATATGAGGAATCCTTCTAGACGTTGAATTGCCATTTTCATAGGCCCGCAACAAAATGGGTACAATTGAAAGGGACTCTGAAATCAAATCAAATGCCTGATTGACGAATTACGTAAAATCAAAACCATATATAAAACACTTTGGTACCCCCGTATTGCCTCTCCAGCCACTTTTTTCTCGAAAACAGGTCCACAAAGCTCAATTCCTAACACAATAAAATGCCCATGACAGATATAGTAAGTGAACTGTCAGGCAAGAAAACGAAAAAAATAATAATAATAAAAGAAATATGCACAATTTATCCATTTGCAGTGATGAAAAGGGATAAGATAAGCTCGTCTCCCCTGAATTCCCACCTTTGCACTACAGTAAAAAAAAAAGCAAAATATAAGTAAACATTTATACTGGAAGAAAAAAAGAATGATCCAATCCACTTCTCTTCAGTTTTAATAAACAAATTTATAACTAGGGCTGCAAACGAGCCGAGCCGAGCCGAGCTTTAGTGTGTTTGGGCTTGTTTATTAAGATTTTAACGAGCTCGAGCTCGAGCTCGAGCTGAATAAAAATTTAACGAACCGAGCTCGAGCCGAGTTGGCTTAGGCTCGACTCGAGCTCGAGCCTGTTCACGAACCTTAACGAGCCAAAAAATTTATAAATTCATACTTGCATGTGAGACTAAAGTTACAATTAAAACTTTGATTATACAATTATATATACAATATATATATAAACATACTAAAAAAAAGTCCATATTTTACTAAAATAATAATATCTACTACCACTATTATATAAATATACTATCTATAGTTAAGTATTATTTACATTAATATTTTTTAAATATATAAATAACATGTTTATCTTATTTTTTATACATAATTTTATATTATTTAATATATAAATAATAAATATTAAACGAGCCAGCTAATGAGCCGAGCTTACGAGCTGAGCTTTAGACTGTTTGGGCTTGTATATTAAAAATTTAACGAGCTCGAGCTCGAACGGCAAAAAAAATTAACGAACCGAGTTCGAACAAGCTCTTACCGAGCCGAGCTCGAGCTTGTTCATGAACGGCTCTGTTCATTTGCAGCCCTGTTTATAACCCACCATGTTTAATGTACTTTTAAATAATTAGTTAAATACTACCTAAATAATTCCTAACACATAACAAGATTATACATTCAAACAATCAAACAAATGCAACTACCTAAGTGTAGCAGCACATATTACATAGGTTTTAGATAAAACAAACACAATATAGCTTCCAGGAACAAATTTTGGAACAAACAAAGCATACCATTGAGCAAATTAAGTGATTGTACAGCCCTGGTTTACACAGATTGCTATCCAAGCTCCTCCATTTTCCTCCTCAAAACCTTCATTTCAGCCAAGTCAAAACCATTCTCTAGGGTCTCCCCATAAAGTTGAGAAACTAAAGCAATTCAAATCACTACACTCTCAATAACCTATCAAACAAAAATATATACATAAAAACACAAAGAAACGCATATATGGGGTTTAAAGAGGGAAAACCTGGTGTGTGGATATTGGCATCAGAAACAGAGGAAGAGGAAAACCCAGGATTTTTAAGAGAGAAAGGGTGAACTTTGATATGGGTTTAGAAGGAAAAGTAAAGAAGATGAATCTTTTGGTGTGGAAGATGTCAGTTTGGGAAGAAGGGGTTGTGGGGAGTACCGTGAAAGATGAGAATTTGAGGAAAGGTTTGGAAGCCATGAAAATATTAGAAGTGAAGAGCTTGTGGAGAGGAGAGGATAGCAATAAGGGATAAGCATGTCGAGAGCTTCAATTTTGCTTTATGCGTTTTTGCTTCAGTAAGCTTCCATGGCTGAGGAACAAGAAGGACGAATAGGGGTTAGAACTTATTAGATAGAACACGCGCTCTCTCTCTCTCTCTCTCTCTCTCTCTCCCCCAACCGCGCGCTGATTGTCGGGTCGAGTGGGTTGACACTATTGTCAATGTTACTCAATCCGGGTCGAACTCAATTCGGTTCAAAATCCCCAACCCAGCCCAACGGGTTGGTTATTTTATGTTTGAGTTTGATACCAAGTCCCATCCTATTGGATTAAGGATTGTTGTTGCAAGGGCTTTAGAGGTATTTTTTTTAGTGTATTTTGATAATTTGAACCGTCCGTATTATAAGGTTTATCAAGTATATCATCTATATAAAAAAATTAAGTTAATTGGATATTGGTAATCCCATGATCAAGTCCTAATTGTTTTTAAACAATTATGAAAATCATGTTAACCATTAAATTTAAAAAAAAAAATGTTCTCTTATTATGAGATTACAGATGCCCAATTTACTTGATTTTTTACATTGATGATATACTCGACGAACTTTACAATATGAACGGTTCGGATCATCAAAAAAAACTCATGACATGCCTTCAATGGACCTCATAATAGTCTGTTGTGCCATAAGACAAAGCAGGAAACCCAAGTCTCATCCTATTTTAGTAAAGATTAACTGTTGACATACACGATGGCTATGCAATTAAAATGAGTAACTCTATAAATCCACCCCTATCTACCCCAAATAATGATGTGTAATTGAGATTAAATTTGTATAGTTTAAGATCAATGTGTAGAATAAATTTGAACCATAAGATAATAATTCTAAGTAATTTATAGGTAGTTAAGTCTACGTTTATAGTATTACTTAATTAAAATAAGTAAAAATAAAATAAAATTTTTATTATATATGGTATGTTATGCAAATAATAGGAGTCTTGTCTATTAAACATAAGAATCAAGATTCAAGTTTTACTATTCTCAACTATTTAATTTTTTTATTTCAAATAGAAAAATGAAAGACACGTGACATAAGGAGAAACCACCAAAAATCAAGTGAGTTGTTCATTTTAATAATAGTATAAATAAATAAATTTAGAAGATAGATAAGACCAGAATTTATGGCAATTAGTTTTTTTTAGTTTAAAAAATCACTACAACAAAATGTACTTTTGGCGATTAATTTGGCAACTAAAAAAAATTTAGTTGCCAAAACTTGTGGAATTGGCAACTAAAATTTTTTTAGTCGGCAAAGGTATAATATTTAGCTACGAATTTTTTTTAGTCAGGAAATATTGATTATTAGCAACTAAAAAAAAATTTAGTCGCTAAAAATGTCACAATTGGCGACTAAAAAATGTTTTAGTCGCCGTATAGATAGTTTTAGCTACTAAAATTTTTTAGTCGTCAAATGAAAAATAAAATATTACTTTCAGACTTTTGGCGACCAAAAATTTGATCGCCAATAATTTATTTTTAGCGACCAAAAAATATTTTAGTCGCCAAATTACTACTTTTAGAGACTGAAATAATATTTAGTCGCCGTTAGTAAGGCTTTGGCTACTAAAAAGAATTTTGGTCGGCATTGATCAAATTTTGTATCTTAATTAGACTATCCTCAATCCTCTCCCATTTCACTCTCTCATCATCCCTCCTCTCTCTCTCTCTCACTCCATCGCAGGCGACCCTCTTACCGGCCACCGTCCACCATTGTCGCACACGAGCACCCACCTCCTCACCAGCGACAGGACAACCCACCTCCCCACCAGCGACGGTACCACCCATCTCACCACCAGCGATGGATAGCAGTAGCTACTTTGATTTATGCCTTCTCCAGCTCACACCAGGTATTTCTGGCCTCTTCCCCTCTCTCTCTCTCTATATATATATATATATATATCTTCACCCAATTTCTAGGGTTTTATAATAAAGGATTTGTTTTTGTTTTTTTTTTTTTTTTTTTTTGGGTTATAAATCAGAAGGTTGGAGCTTCTCTTCTATCTATTTCTCGCAAGAGCAACGTTTTTTCTCTCTATTCCTCGCTCGCAGCAACCATTGGAGCACACCCTGGTATTTTCCCTTCTTCTTCCCCTTCCTCCATCTCTCTCTCTCTCAACCATTGGAGCACACCCTATTAAATCCAATTCATTCTTATATTATCCTACATAATGATTCTTAATCGTACTTGTGGTGAAAGTGGTTTGGAAATACTCTTCAGATCCTGGAAGACGCCAACGATCCTCTGCTAGTCACCTGCAAAAATACAAACTCCGGTCGGGGGTGCCGGAATTAGCACTCCGACGGACAAGTCAGTCTTTCTCAAGAAAGCTTGCTTACTAAGTTTAGAGAAGTGATTCTTGCATACCTTTTCTGATCCACTATCATTATATTTATACTCGTCTCTTCTGATCCTCGAGACCCGGGCCTACTTTTTCAATCATTACCTTTCCTTACATTCGGCTGCAGGGGTTCTATCCTATTCGGCTTAGTCATCGTATTCGGCCGTTCACCCTTTCGGGATTTTTGTTCGTTTGGCGTCTAGTGGCCGAGATATCCCTCCTTTACCTTTACTGAATATTCGGCTACCACAATTGCCCCCCGAACTCCCTATTTAATCGGCAGTTAAATCGGCGTGTTTGGTTCGGAATTCGAAAAAGTTTAGCATCGGGCGGCCTTGCGTGTCCCAATACGCCAGGAGGCGCACGCCCTTTTTGCTCATCATTACACTTTCCCGCTCTATTCGTGTATTTCAGCATTTATTGTGATTTGAAACTTTAGTCCTTTCAAATCCATATTTCATCGATTTCCTGAGCTTTTTGGATCGCCAGTGCATATCCCTCTGTGGCTCGCGTTTTCTGCAACCTCTTCCTGCCTTCCTTTGTCTCATCCGTTCCTCGTAAGTCTTCTTCTCCCTTCTTTGTAACCCTATTTTCTATTTACTTTTAGCCTCGGCGAATATTTGGCTCCGCTAGAATGGCGAAACACTTGAAAGACCTCCTTTCCGAGGATCGTGTCTCTGGTTTCCGGAAGCATTTTTCTATTCCTGACAACGTTCATCTGTCCCTCGTCACGGACAACGCTCTCGACATGGAGAGGGAAGATCAAAACACGGTTGTATTCCCTCTTTTGTCCATCGCGGAGGGCGGAGTTCGTTTCCCCTTACACCCACTTCTTAGGGCCGTTCTCCGCTATTGGGGTTTGATCCCTTCTCAACCCAATGTAAATTTCTTTCGAATCATCATGGGGGTTGTGGAGTTGAATCAACGCCTTAGGATTAACCTTGGGATTCCGGCCATTCGGCATTGTTACGCCTTAGCCAAATCCTCTGGTCGGCTGGGGCGATATTTTCTCAGGGCCAAAGATACTGACCATCATTTAGTGACTATGCTTGCCAGCTCTGGTAAGCGAGTTGACGACGTGATGGTCAACGTCCAAGGTAATTGGGAGTTTGCCGAGGGGGAGGATCGCCTGGACCCTATTCCCAGGCATAAGGGTGAACCAGGTTGACACGCAATGTCTTATGTTTGTTGGTCTATCCCTTATTCGGCTTCTTTTTCTTAGATCGCTTTTTACCTTCTGCAGGTAATAGGTTGAAGAAAATTTTGAATTCGGTTGACGACGCAGTTCTTAGGGAAATTAAGACTGCATTGACGTATTTCGGCCGCCCAAACGTACAAAAACAGGGGAGGGCCGCCCATATCCTCCTTCGGTACGAACCCACTTACACCACTTTTTCGGCTGCAGATAACATTCCGATTCCATCGGGCGATCAACAGCTCTCGGCCCTTATCTTTCCCAGCTTCAGAAATCTTCGGCAGATCGGTCTCGCAGCTTCTGATTCGGGGGAAGACGCCGAGCAGATCGTAGAAGTGATTGCCGATCCGACTGGAGGATCTGCTGAAGGGGTCGAGGGCGGCGAGGCCGTACGCTCGGCATCCGAGGCCCCACAACCATCCACCTCAGGACGAGCAGATTTCTCTGGGGATATTTTTGCGAACTTGGGGGATCTACCCGGTGATTTTTCTGAGGATATGGCGAAGGAGAGCTTAACGCAGATGGCGCGCAAAAGAAATGCCGAGCGCTTGGCTGCCCGACAGAAGGCTGAATGTGCCGAATCTACTCCCAGCTTGATCAAGCCATTCGTAACCGTTTCTGAGGGCACGGTTGAGGTTGCCGTGTCCGTCAAGGAAAAAGAGGGTGGAGAACAGGCCGATCAGGGACAGCTGATTTCGGAGCAAGGCCAAAAACGCGACGCCGAAGGAGAAGCGACTTCAGAAGCTGGCCCTGGTAGTAAACGGCCTTGACTTGAAGAACCGGACGTGGTGGCTCCGTTCGTTATTCAGCCGAAGATCAGGGGCACGCCGATTTTATCCGATGCTTCGGCCAGCGAGGATCCGGCCGTCGCTCTTAGCCTGGCGGCTTCAATTTCCCTGCCAGCCGACAGCAAAGCCTTCGGTGCCGTGCCTGATATTATGGCCGTTGCCCTAACCGCTCAATCGGCACTCCTGGTAGGTCAGCTTCGTTTCCTTCTTGTTTGTTTAAGGGCGTCTAATTACACCGAATTGTTTTGCAGACGATCGGAAGGGTCACCGACTTGGGCCGCCGCCTGCGTGATGCTCTCGGGAGGATTGACCATTTGCAAACAGAGCTGCAGGGTCAGAAAAGTAGGGCGGAATTCGAAATTATGAGGGCTGAAATGGAGAGCGCGTGAGCCGAGGCGGAGAAAGAGAGGGTTCGAGTCGCCGAACAGCTTCGTGTTGATGCTAAAGGCAGGGCAAATACGAGCGAGGAATCGCTCAAGCTTTCCCAGAAAGTACTTGCTGAAGCGGAGGCCCAATTAGACGAGCTTAAGGCGACCCGCGAGAAAGCCGAATCGGAGGCCTTTGAGGCAGGGAGAGGCGCCGCTCTGACGGAGTATGTTGAAGAAGTGGCCAAATTTGAGAATCGCGGGTTCAAGCATGGGTGGCTCAAAGCCCTTGCTGCCGCTGAGGTTACATTGGACTTGCCAATTCCTTATGAGCAGGTGGATGTTGAGCCGCTTGAATCCGATACCGACGAGTGATCTGGGAGCCGTTTACCAAGCGGGCGTCGTTTTCTTTTTTGTTTTTGTTGTTTTTCTTCTTTTGGATAGTGCGTTGGTAGTTTTCATGTATAAATTGGTTAGCATCTGCGCGCAATTTATTAATGAAAATTTCCTTGTAATTTTTGCTGCCACCACACACTTTGTATGAGAGGGTTCTATGTTTAATTTTAATAAAAGAGTTCTATGTTTTGTCAATGCATTTGGTAAAATGGAATTGCATGTATTGTGGGGAAACCCTAATTGGTGAGCCTGCCCGTGCCCCAGGGGGTTCGTGAAAATAACGGGTTCTTGCAGTTTCAATAAATATCCTATCAAAATCAGCATTTGCAATTTCACTGCCTACTGATCTTGGGCCGACTGGGGCACTCGAGCCGAATAGATTGACGAATCTGCCCTTGCCCCAGTGGGCTCGTGATAAGGGCGCTTTGGATTCAATTCGCAAGCCGGCTGGATGCCTTGGCCGAACAATTTTGATAGGATTCAATACGTATCCTATCGAAATCAGCATTTGCAATTTCACTGCCTACTGATCTTGGGCCGACTGGGGCACTCGAGCCGAATAGATTGACAAATCTGCCCTTGCCCCAGTGGGCTCGTGATAAGGGCGCTTTGGATTCAATTCACAAGCCGGCTGGATGCCCTGGCCGAACAATTTTGATAGGATTCAATACGTATCCTATCAAAATCAGCATTTGCAATTTCACTGCCTACTGATCTTGGGCCGACTGGGGCACTCGAGCCGAATAGATTGACGAATCTGCCCTTGCCCCAGTGGGCTCGTGATAAGGGCGCTTTGGATTCAATTCGCAAGCCGGCTGGATGCCCTGGCCGAACAATTTTGATAGGATTCAATACGTATCCTATCAAAATCAGCATTTGCAATTTCACTGCCTACTGATCTTGGGCCGACTGGGGCACTCGAGCCGAATATATTGACGAATCTGCCCTAGCTCAAGGCAACTTGTGAGCAGGTTGAACCAACCACCTGCCCTGCCGTCAACCCAGTCGGCGTCGGGCGATTGGGTTTGTAATTAATGAACTTGCCTCGATCACGTTGCCTTTGCGAGTGTTTAAAGAGTCTGGTAGGTACTGTGTTCGAAGGGACAGCTTTAAAGGGTCTGGTAGGTACTGTGTTCGAACTCCTGAAGGGAAGTCGATTGTGCGAATGTCGAACAAACGTTTTTTTAACAGCAAAGGGGAAGCGAAGACATTGGCTGAGCTGGGTGGCGATATGAGTCGGAGTGAACATCGAGGCGCGCCCTCGTGCGCGGGGAGCAAGAGCTCTATGGGTAGAGAGGGGCGTCGATCTCCTCGACGTCGAAGCAGGTCGCCCAGACGAGACAGGCAGTCTCAAGGGAGGTTGCCACACGCCCGCGTCGAAAGGAAATCAGACGCGAGTCCGTGCCCGTTGAGTTTTGCAGTGTTTGTGAAGAATAAGCCCATGACGGAAGCGGATTCGATCATGCGAGATCCAGATGTGGCGGTCGAGTTCGCTCGTCAAATATTCCCTCCTGAAGTTCAGCAGTCGATGGTTGGTCGTCAGGACTACGAAGTGTTTCGCGAGGGTATACATGGGGCGGTGAAAGGGCTCTATACGGCTTACGAAATCGGCATGCGATTGCGCGCCGCCCGCCGAGAAATGGCGGAAAAGGAAGAGCGTATCCGGAGTTTGGAGGCTCGAGCGGAGGCGGCTGAACGTGAGTTAGGGACGATCAAGGCAGCTCAGGCACAGCCAGCGGGGCAGGTAAACCCAATCGTTGAAGAGAGGGTTACCAGTCGGCTTATAAGCGCTGCCATTGCCGATCGGGATACGGCGAGTATGTTCGCCCTGGAGTCCGCAAAGGGGAGGTCCTATGAAAAAGGTTTTCACGAAGGGCGGCTGGTTGGAATTCAAAAGACCAAGGAAAAGCTCGCCGAAGAGGTTTGCCGATGTGAAAATCGTGGGTTTAGGCACGGTTGGATCAGGGCAACTCAAGTTGCCGAATCTCTTCGCCTGGCAGGAATTGATGCGGCGTCGCCTCTCTACCGCAAGAAGGACTTTCCGTTTTCTGCTTTTGAGGTTGAAAAGAGTGAGGATGAGGGTGACGCCGTATGATTGTATTTGTTGTATGGTTCGGACGCTGGTCGCGTTCGTAATTATGTAATTTCTTGATGTTTAATAAAAGATGCTTTATGGAAAATATCAAATTCTCTCCCGCATTCGGCGTACGCGTGTTTAATTTTATTGCATAAATGTTTGGATAGATGTAAATACACCAATTGGACTCAGCGTTTTAATTCGATGCGCCGATTGGTTGGCTTGATTGGCCTCCATGTAATGGCCGTTTGATTTAGAATTAAACTATTGGGTGTTTAAAATCTGGGTAAGCCATGGGCCAGGGAACGGAGGGGTATCGGCATTCTTGTTTTTGTTTGTAAGACGGCTCAAATGCCGCGTGTCTAGCCGATTGGGATAGATAGTTCTAGCTCTTGCGCAGGCTGTGCGCGTTTTAGTCAACCGTTGGTTTAACTAAGTCATGGAGAATGTTGATCGACGCCTGTCTCGTGGGGTTTAACGCTGATAAGAATTACTTCGAGATTTGGGCCTCGAGATCGGGGCCATTACTGAGAATAAAAACGACAGGGCCCTTATGCGATCACACCTATTTAGTTCCCCAGCGGCTATTGTATGGGATAATGCAGATCAAGGGTTCTCGTCATCAGAACGTGATGATAATTGCAGGGGCTCAGCTTCCGGCCGAACTTGGCGTTCAGCTGGTTTGCGGCGGAGGATTCTCCGGTGTGGGAGGTGGACCGGTGAAAGGAGGAACTGGAAACTCGTCAGTCTCCAAGTCGCTGAAGCAGATCGTCCCGAAAGGAGATACAGCGACCGCTCCCCCAAACCTTCTTTGTCTTGGATCTTGGCCTTGACATTGTCGATGGTGTCAGAGGCCCGGAGGGATCCCGATTCGGGCGCGGTTAGGTCCATGCGTTTTGGGCCGCGATGGTTGTTCAACTGACGAGTTAGAAAGTGTTGTTCGAACGCCGTTGCGTCTATGTGACCTTGGATTTGTCTTAGAAGTTAGAAATAGATATTGTAATGTTCGAACGCAGTTGCGTCGATGTAACAACTTGTTAATCGAATGAAAAGTGTCATTAAATAAAAAGTGTTTATTTCACATGCTTTATTTCATATAAAAAGTGTTATTTCGTATGCTTTATTAGTTTGCTGTTAGCTTGCCATCAGAACTGTTGTGGCTTAAACATTTTTCCTGTATGCAGGAATCGGCCCCTGCCTTAGGCGGATTGGGAGTTTGACAATTGTCGTACTCCCGGGCCGGCTAAGGCATGTCTTGTCCGGGAAGCCACGTTAGTGATTCTGGCTTAGTTGATTAAAACGGGCTCCGTATCAGGAGACTTGTTTTGGCCGGTCGGGAGGAGCACTCGACCCTCATCAGGCCAATCGTGATATCCACGAAGGGCGCTCCGAATCTGGAGGATTACTCGGCCCCAGGTGACCTGCACCGAAAGGGCACTCCGAATCCGGAGACTTATTTTGGCCAATCGTGATATCCACGAAGGGCGTTCCGAATCCGGAGGCTTATTCGGCCCCAGGTGACCTGCACCGAAAGGGCGCTCCGAATCCGGAGACTTATTTTGGCCAATCGTGATATCCACGAAGGGCGCTCCGAATCCGGAGGCTTATTCGGCCCCAGGTGACCTGCACCGAAGGGGCGCTCCGAATCCGGAGACTTATTTTGGCCAATCGTGATATCCACGAAGGGCACTCCGAATCCGGAGGCTTATTCGGCCCCAGGTGGCCTGCACCGAAGGGGCGCTCCGAATCCGGAGACTTATTTTGGCCAATCGTGATATCCACGAAGGGCGCTCCGAATCCGGAGGCTTATTCGGCCCCAGGTGACCTGCACCGAAAGGGCGCTCCGAATCCGGAGACTTATTTTGGCCAATCGTGATATCCACGAAGGGCGCTCCGAATCCGGAGGCTTATTCGGCCCCAGGTGACCTGCACCGAAGGGGCGCTCCGAATCCGGAGACTTATTTTGGCCAATCGTGATATCCACGAAGGGCGCTCCGAATCCGGAGGCTTATTCGGCCCCAGGTGGCCTGCACCGAAGGGGCGCTCCGAATCCGGAGACTTATTTTGGCCAATCGTGATATCCACGAAGGGCGCTCCGAATCCGGAGGCTTATTCGGCCCCAGGTGGCCTGCACCGAAGGGGCGCTCCGAATCCGGAGACTTATTTTGGCCAATCGTGATATCCACGAAGGGCGCTCCGAATCCGGAGGCTTATTCGGCCCCAGGTGGCCTGCACCGAAGGGGCGCTCTGAATCCGGAGACTTATTTTGGCCAATCGTGATATCCACGAAGGGCGCTCCGAATCCGGAGGCTTATTCGGCCCCAATTGGGTTGAAGGTCAGGCAAACAAAATCCGTTTTCATTAAAATGAAGTACCAGTACAAGCATCAGGTCCCACAAGTTGGGTCTGTAGATGAATTTGCATAAAATCTACATTCGTGTGGATTGCTGCGAGCCACGGATCTCTTCAATGCCGCGGTCTGTTGGGAAGCGCATAAGCCGATGGTAGGTGCTTGGGACGGCCTTCATGACGTGCAACCAGGGGCGGCCCATGATGGCATTATACTGCGATGGAAGCTTCACAACCAAGAATTCTGTGTCGACCGTTTTTGAGCCCGCCCGAACCGGCAGCACGACCTTCCCCAACGGATACTCTGGATTCGCGCTGAAGCCGAACAGTGGCTGGGACGATGGTGACAGATCCGACTCGTTAAGGCCGAGTTCTACAAAAGCTTTGTAGTACAAGATTTCCGCAGCGCTTCCTGGGTCTATGAGGATGCGTTCAACGCTGAATTGACCTACGCGTAATTTGACGATCAAAGGGTCGACGTGGCTGGCCTTCATTCCGAGGAGGTCGGAGTCGTCGAACCCAATCGTCGGGGCTTCACTGGGCCTGCCGGTTGGCTTGTCATGTTTTTGGGGAGCCGGGTGCGATTGGATCGTATGGACGATCGGGGAGGTCGGCAGACCGTAGATCATATGGATCACGCCAAGCGGAGGTGAATCCTGTCTTAGAGCTAATGCTTTAGTCGGCCTTCCCTTGCTAACATACTGTTGTAGCCGACCATCCTGCACCAATTCTTCTAGATGATCCTTCAGTGCATAACAGCTCTCGGTTTCGTGGCCGTGATCTTTGTGGTATTCGCATCGTTTGTCCCTCCTCCGTGTGTCGGGAGGCCCTATCATCTTTGACGGCCATTTGAAAAATGGGAGGTGCTGGACCTTGGTCATTATTGCCGCGATCGGTTCTGTCAACTCCGTATATTTCTTGTCGTTTCGTCTTGAGCGCCTGCTGTCGACTTGTAACTGTTCGTTTGCTCGGTGGGGGCATTGATCGCTTATTCGGCGGGAATCCCGCCTTTTGTCTCGCTTGGTTCGTTGCCGGGGTTCAGGGCTCGGAGGCACGGAGTTTATTGGTCGAGCAGTTTCGGGGAGTTCCGTTTTTCTGGGGCTTTGTCCGGCCTTTGTCCTCAGGGCATCATCTTCGACTTTACAATATTCTTCGACTTTCTTCATCAAGGCCCAGACTGTTTTGGGGGGCCTCCTGGTCAAGGAGCTGCGCAGAGCACTGTCAGGGTGTAAGCCCATTTTGAAGGCGGTTATGGCCATGGAGTCATTGCAAGCGTCGTCAACAAGGTTGAAGCACTCCCAATATCGAGCTGAATACGCTCTGAGCGTCTTTCCCGACTGGATCTGCATTGCCCAGAGGGAGTCGGCCTGTTTCGGCTGTACCTCGTTGGTGATGAACCTGGCCCTGAAAGACTTTTGCAGTTGGTGGAAGTTCTTGATCGACGCTGGCTCTAACTTGTAATACCACCTGACGGCTAGCGGTCCTAGGCTACTGGGGAATATTCGACACATGAGGGCTTCATTGTCTGCGTGTAACGTCATGGCCTGTTTGTAGTGACGGATATGATCAGTGGGGTCTGATTTTCCGTCGTAAAGAGTGAACGACGGAGCTTTGAATTTCTTGGGCAGGGACGCCCTTGCGATTCGCCGAACGAAAGGGTCGTGACGGTCTTCCTCGTTTGAGCTGCTTCTTCTACGCTTGTTCCTTGTTCGCGGATCTTTCTCGGAGGAGCTGGAGGTTTCGGATCTTCCCCTCGCGTCGAGCTCCGTGGATAATGAGTTGGAGTCGCTGTCGGTACCCTTTGGTCGTGCCCGTGGCCTTTGTCCATCCGTCCTTGGAAGTGGCTCCGGTTTCTGGCGCATGGCTTCCTTAGATTTTGCTACCTCCAGGGCCAAGTCTTGACGGAGTCGTTCGTTCTTAGCGATCATGTTCTCGAGCCTTTGTTCGTTCTGCTGTGCCTGTTCGATGACAGCCTGCATTGTTTCTTGTGCTGAAGTCGTTGGCGAGTCGAAGCGCAAGGCGCGTCGTGCCGCAATGGTTTCCTTTCCGAGCATGTTCGCTGGGGTGAGGTTGTCTCCCTACGCGATCTCGTCGGTGGCTATCGGAGGATCTCCGGTCACGCCTTCCATGGATATATTTGAGTATTCCCACAGACGGCGCCAATTGTGGTGAAAGTGGTTTGGAAATACTCTTCAGATCCTGGAAGACGCCAACGATCCTCTGCTAGTCACCTGCAAAAATACAAACTCCGGTCGGGGGTGCCGGAATTAGCACTCCGACGGACAAGTCAGTCTTTCTCAAGAAAGCTTGCTTACTAAGTTTAGAGAAGTGATTCTTGCATACCTTTTCTGATCCACTATCATTATATTTATACTCGTCTCTTCTGATCCTCGAGACCCGGGCCTACTTTTTCAATCATTACCTTTCCTTACATTCGGCTGCAGGGGTTCTATCCTATTCGGCTTAGTCATCGTATTCGGCCGTTCACCCTTTCGGGATTTTTGTTCGTTTGGCGTCTAGTGGCCGAGATATCCCTCCTTTACCTTTACTGAATATTCGGCTACCACAGTACTTCCATTCAATTCTAATTTTCTTCTAATCAATTAGTCTGTGTCTGATGATGTTGCCATTGTTGTTGTTGGTAGTTTAGTTGTTGATGTTGTTTGGTCTATGATTTTTATTGTTGTTGTTTTCCACCCTCTTGCTCACCATGTGTTTGACAAAATGTCGAAATGAAATTGGAACAGGCTCACTATTTACTTATTTGTTTGTTGTTAAATTCTTCAAAATCCAAGCCAAGTCTGATAAGTTCATTACATAAAAGCCTATTTATAGGTGTTAGCAGGTATTTTAATATTATAATGTGTTATAGATTGGTTTTTTTTCTTTTCTTCCTAGTTAAGATTCCAAGTCTTGGTCTTAGTCTCCATAACTTATCCACCAATCTTATCTTATCCATGTCTTGGTCAAGGTCTTGGTCTTTCTCCATTCTTTCCATCCGTGCCTTCCTAGCTAAGTCTTTGCCAAGTCTCATGTTTATCCTTCCAAGTCCACCAAGGCTTATCCATTAAGTCTTCCAAGTCATCATCATTTTCTTATCCTCCAAGGCATCGTCTAACAAGTTTTTATATATATTAAACTTGTGTCATATCTTATTATAAGAAAAAAAAAGTCTTGGTTGTGTTGTCATGTCTTGAGTGAGATTATCAGGCAAATAAAAAGGGTGTGTGTGATAAAGCTTTGGGTTTAACCAATTGTGCAGTATTGGTGAACCATACGACTTAGTCGGGCTGTTGTATCCTGGTGGGACAAGTCAAGATTTTTTCTGCTGCACCGGTGTGAGGCTTTGCCTAACCACAGAGGGCTTGAATCTCCTTAAAGAGAGCAAGTTTCCCGCGCCTCAACCCTTATATTAATTATTGTATTTTTCGGTGTTTTAATTGTAAGTATCACCAACAATAGGCATCCTTGGAAACCCCAATAAATTGTAATTTAACATTGATGAAAGCCATCAGTCATCATAGGATGTTCACAGATTGATTTGATTCAATTTTAAGGTGAGTCAAGAACCAAAACTGCTCTCCATTGTTTTAAAAATTTAAGAACCAAAGAGAACCTTAAAACTTTTGAAAACAAACTGTGATTGCATCAACACTTACCAAACCAAACAGTTTCACCTCTTTTGACTTCCCGTATTGTGTCAATGTTTATGTCGACATTCATAATTGGTTCTTTGCTTGAAAATAATTATCATAAAATAATAAAAATAAATAATATCTTGTCATATATTCTAGGAATATAAAACAGTTAAAAAAAACCTGATATCGAAATGCATTTCTTGGATTCCTTCACACAAATTTTTGATGGGATGAATGGTTGATGCAATAGAAATTGAATGAATTTGGTGCAAGGGATGATACCAACCACTCCATGTGATCTGTTTCTAATTGTTTTCCTTAATAAAAATAATGAAAAGTTCAAAAAAATCACTCGTTTTTATTTTTGTGCGAAAACTATTTTCAAAAATTAAATTTTTTTTTTTTTTTTTTGGTATTTTATAGAAAATGAGTTGTTTTTCGAAATTTCTTGCACATGTATGTAAAGGAAAATAAAAATGATGAGGATACCAAACATATCAATTTTGTTTTATTTTCTCTTTCACATCATTTCTTGTCACATTGAATTATAAATTTTCTTGTTTAAAACACAACCTGGCATTTCATTGACTGAGATCTACAGATCTCATCATGTATTTGATTTTGTTTCTTTTAGACATTTTGTGAAACTCAGATTTCATGTTTTTAAACTCACTGATTTTATGACAACTTTACTTAGAATATTATTGCATTGTCTTGTTTTGGGGGTTGAATGAAAACTTTAGTGCAATGATCACTGTGTCCCATAAATGTTGACACTAATTTCTGAGATAACTTTCCCAAATTATGCATATATAGGTACTGAAATATATATCATCAGTCAAAAAAATTTCACAAAAATACATTACCAAACATATACTAAAATGTAAACATCATTTTCACGAGTTTTTTTGAGTTGTGAGTTTTTTTAAGTTGTGAGTTTTAAACTAAGGAGTTTGTACCTAAGTTATATGTATACATATATGTATCCATATATGTATTATTAAAAATTGATAAAAATTGATATAATATGTTGATGTAGCACATTTTGTGGTGTTAATAAATGCCTCTGAATGCGATACATTCCTAAAAAGAACTCCGTTCAGTTCCACTTCATATACTGCTTTTGACTTTGAATATTACCAAGGCAAGGCTCATCATGCTCAAAATATTACACTTAAAAAAAATAATAATAATAAAAACATGAATATCCGTACATATCATCATATGTGCCTCCTATCCATATATGCATGCCTCGATCAATATTTTATATCATTTATTAATTAATATTTCTTATATTTTTTGTAAAAAATATTAATAAAAGTGATGAACTTCACTCTCTAGACTAAAAAATAACTATCAAATTCAAGAGTGCTTCTTTAGAGGGCTTCAGTTGCTTGGATAGGATATGAGGTATGCTTCTAATGAGTAGACTCTACTTCTAATTTTGATGTGCAATAACATTGGTCTAATTTTGTTTATTAAAATTCATTTTCATTTTCATAAATAGACAAAAGCAGAAATCCCAACTATGTGGAGAAGATTACTTGAGTGCTTAATTATTATGTTATGCTTAAAGTGTTCCGCAGTGCCTCATTAGTAATAAAACTAGTTTGACATGGACAATGGATATATTTGTTTCTGCCTCACTAGCTCTTTGTGCACTTTATCACGAAGGTGCAGAAATTCTTCCTCGTGGAGAGCATTTTCATATTTCATAGCAAGTGTTAGAAACTTTTACACACCTCACCCACTTTATGCCAAATCTTGACAAACTGTTTTGCCCACTTTATGAGGATCCTTGCTCTACTAGTGTATGTAGTGAATTAATTATTTATAAAGGGATTTTTATTGATAA
Organism: Camellia granthamiana; assembly: GCA_036172215.1. Classification (NCBI taxonomy): domain Eukaryota; kingdom Viridiplantae; phylum Streptophyta; class Magnoliopsida; order Ericales; family Theaceae; genus Camellia; species Camellia granthamiana. The sequence continues at coordinate 82,780,852 of CM069909.1, read as the reverse complement.
ATCCCATTTAGAAGTGTTTTAACTCAAAAAGTTCATGAAGAAATTTAATAGCCTATTTAGTCCCATGTATGTATAGTTTTATTCCATAAAGTCCTTTTTCTTGATTTACACTCTTTTTTTAGACACTTATGCCCTTATATTTAATTTTGATACCCTTACAAATATTTGTTAAACGGTTGGAAATTTTATGATGTAAATATTCATATTTTAACATTTACATTGGTAAGAATGTAAAATTTGCCCGTGGCCCGTGGGCAGTCTGAAGATTGCCCCCGGGCCGGGGCAGACCCGATCTGTTGACAATGTGAATATTCACATTGACATGTTAACATTCACATTGATAGAAGTGTAAAATTGGCTCGCGGCCTGTGGGCGGCCTGAAACCCGCCCGTGGCCCGTTGGGCTACCCGGGGCGGGCCCGGCCCGGCCCAGCCCGTTGACAATGTGAATATTCACATTAACATATTAACATTCACGTTGATAGGAGTGTAAAATTGACCCGCGGCCCGTAGGCAGCCCGAAACCCGCCCGCGGGCCTGGCCCAGCCCGTTTACATGTTAACATTCACATTGATATGAATATAAAATTGGCCCGCGGCCCGTGGGCGGCCCGAAGCTCGCCCGTTGCTCAGGGCGGGGCAGGCTGTAAATATTCATATTTTAACATTCACATTGGTAAGAATGTAAAATTGGCCCGTGGCCCGTGGGCGGTCCGAAGCTCGCCCCCGAGCCGGGGCGGGCTCGGTCCGTTGACAATGTAAATATTCACATTGACATGTTAACATTCACATTGAAATAAGTGTAAAATTGGCCCCGCGGCCCATGGGCGGCCCGAAACTCGCCTGCGGCCCGTGAGCTGCTTGGGGCGAGCCCGGCCCGAACCGTTGACAATGTGAATATTCACATTAACATATTAACATTTACATTGATAGGAGTGTAAAATTGATCAACGGCCCGTAGGCGGCCCGAAACCCGCCCGCGGGCCCGGTCTGGCCCTGCCCGTTTACAATGTAAATATTTACATTGACATGTTAACATTCACATTGATAAGAGTGTAAAATTGGCCCGTGGCCCGTAGGCAACCTGAAACCCATCCGCGGGCTCGGCCCAGCCCGTTTACAATGTGAATATTCATATTAACATGTTAACATTCACATTGATACGAGTGTAAAATTGGCCTGCGGCCCAAAGCCCACCCATTGCTCGGGGCGGGGCAGGCTGTAAATATTCATATTTTAACATTCATATTGGTAAGAATGTAAAATTGGCCCGTGGCCCGTGGGCGGTCTGAAGCTCCTCCTTGGGCTGGGGCGGGCCCGGTCCGTTGACAATGTGAATATTTACATTGACATGTTAACATTCACATTGATAGAAGTGTAAAATTGGCCCGTGGCCCGTGGGCGGCTCGAAACCCACCGGCGGCCCGTGGGTCCCCGGGGCGGGCCCAGCCCAGCCCGTTGACAATATAAATATTCACATTAACATATTAACATTTACGTTGATAGGAGTGTAAAATTGACCCCCGGCCCGACCCGTTTACAATGTGAATATTCACATTAACATGTTAATATTAACATTGATAAGAGTGTAAAATTGGCCCGCGGCCTGGAGCGAGTTCGACCCATTGACAATGTAAATATTCACATTGACATGTTAATATTCACATTGATAGGAGTGTAAAATTGGCCCGCGGCCCAGGGCAAGCTCGTTTGGGCCCGGGCCCTAGCCCAGCCCGAGAACTTGGGCTAGGACTTGGGCCATCACTTTGAAGCTCGGGTCGCATAAGGCCCATTTAAGGCTCGACCCGAGGCCCGGCCCGCCAGAGGCCCGTTGTCTTTTTTGTGGAAAATAATAAAATTTTTGGAGAAAAAATTAAAAAGAATTAAAAAAAATGGCGAGGCTCACCCAAGCCCAAGTCTAGGCCCAAGTCCAAGTCTAGGCCCAAGCCCCTTGGCTGGACCCACCGGGGCACCCAAAGCCTGAATACCTTTATGTTAGGGCTAGGGCCTAGGCCTAATTTTTTGGCCCGTGGGCCGGTCCGGCCCGACCCGAATTTTGGCAAGCACCCACGAGGCTTTACATGGGTTGGCCCTGGCCCCAGCTCGAGCTGGGCCGAGCCCCTACACGTTGACGATATGAACATTCACATTGACGGTGTGAACATTCACATTGACGGTGTGAACATTCACATTGACAGTGTGAACATTCACATTGACGATGTGAACATTCACATTAGGGGTATTTTGGTAATTATATCACTCATAGGACTTATTAAAACATAAGAAAATAATATGGACTAAATGGAACATAAGTAGATGAAAAGGGTATTTTGGTCTTCTTACCTCAAATAGGAACATTCACATTGACGGTGTGAACATTTACATTAACAGTGTGAACATTCACATTGACGACGTGAAGATTCACATTAGGGGTATTTTGGTAATTATGTCACCCATAAGATGTAAACATTCACATTAGGGGTATTTTGGTAGTTATGTCACCCATAGGACTTATTGAAACATAAGAAAATAATGTGGACTAAATGGAACATAAGTAGATGAAAAGGGTATTTTGGTCTTCTTACCTCAAATAGGAACATTCACATTGACGGTGTGAACATTCACATTGACAGTGTGAACATTCACATTAGGAGTATTTTGATAATTATGTCACCCATAGGACTTATTGAAATATAAGAAAATAATGTGGACTAAATGGAACATAAGTAGATGAAAAAGGTATTTTGGTCTTCTTACCTCAAATAGGAACATTCACATTGACGGTATGAACATTCACATTAGGGGTATTTTGGTAATTATGTCACCCATAAGACTTATTGTAACATAAGAAAATAATGTGGACTAAATGGAACATAAGTAGATGAAAAGGGTATTTTGGTCTTCTTACCTCAAATAGGACTTAATGGAATAGTCAAAAAGAATATGGGTTGGATGGAATAAAACTCTTAGAAAAATTATTTATCAAAAAAACTCCCATTTATAAATAGTAAGTTGGCACAATGTGAGTCATGTGACATTATTCATAATCTACAAAAAGTGTCAATACAAGAAATAAAAAAGAAACAAAAAAATTTAGTCAAGAATATAAATCATAAGGATAAATAGGTGATAAAAAAAATAAATTTCATTTACCAAATTTTTATTGGCACTATCTAGTAATTAGCGATTAATGCCACAGAAAGGAATAGGTATGTCATATTTTGCTATTATAAAATCACTTTTAGGCCACTTTTGCGTGCTCCATTTTTCCACAAACGCAAATAAGGGCTGGCAATAAACCTGTATTTCCCCGTTTGATAATCAACAATGCTAAATGCACAGAAAAAATAACACATAAAAGGTACTGTGTAGTAGAAATTCATCATACAAAAAAATCCCAACTACACTATGCTTTCTGTGCATTTTCTATGTTATGTTTCTGTGCACCTAGTATTGTTGTTTTTACATTTACACCGGTCATGCGACACATATTACTTAGATAATTAAATCTGGATTTGGGATTAGTATGGTAATCGGGAATTATTTAATGAGCTTGTACCTGGTATGCTCCAACAAGATGTACAACAATTGCAGTGTTGGCTATGTCAAGTAGCCAATAGGGTTGTAGAATCTAAAACCAGTTAGAAGATTTCCCGGAGCATTATCCCCAAATGCAGCATAACCCATGCATCCACAAAGTAAATAAAACACTGTCGTTACACTGATGCTCAATGAAGTTGCCTTCTTCATGGTCTTATACTCTGCTGGGTGAGATTTTACAGTATCCTGAAGATGCAGTGAAATTTATCAGTAAATCTATATGAGAAACACTATGATTCTTACCCAATGTTAGAGGGATGAAACGAGTTGCAAGGTTTGTACCTGTATTTCTAAGAGGATGATAGAATATGAATACGCAAAGGCAATAGCTCCGAGAGCTTGCATTCCTAACAGCACCCGAACCACCGTGTGACTCACACGGACTATTTTCCCATGACAAATAGGACTTGTGAGAACTGACGGAATGTAATTCAAACCCATAAGAACGGAGTTAGAGCCGAAAAGGCACTAAACTTAGTCGAAAAATGGCGTTCCGGGGGCGAAAATTCAAATCAGCCCCCGAACCACCGTGTGACTCACACGGATAGGTTTTCCATGACAAATAGGACTTGTGACAACTGACGGAATGTAATTCGGACCCATAGGTTGGGATTTAGAGCCGAATACGCCCAAAACTTAGTCGAAAAATAGCATTTCGGGGGGCGAATATTCAAAACAGCCCTTGAACCACCGTGTGGCTGACACGAACAGCTTCCCCATGCCAAATAGGACTTGTAACAACTGACGGAATGTAATCCAAACCCGTAGGTTGGGATTTAGAGCCGAATACGCCCAAAACTTACTCGAAAAAGGGAGTTTCGAGGGCGAAAATTCAAACAGCCCCCGAACCGCCGTGTGGCTGACACGGGCAGCTTTCCCATGACAAATAGGAATTGTGACAACTGACGGAATGTAATTCGAACCCGTAGATTGGGAGTTAGAACTGAATACGTCCAAAACTTACTCGAAAAAGGGCATTTCGGGGGCGAAATTTCAAAACATCCCTTGAACGACTGTGTTGCTAACATGAACAGCTTTCCCATGAAAAATATGACTTGTGACAACTGACGGAATGTTATTCAGACCCGTAGGTTCGGAGTTAGAGCTGAATACGCCCAAAACTTAGTCGAAAAAGGGCATTTCAGGGGGCGAAAATTCAAAACATCCCCCGAACCTCCATGTGACTCTCACGGGCAGCTTACCCATGACAAATAGGACTTGTGACAACTGACGGAATGTAATTTGGACCCGTAGGTTGGGAGTTAGAGCCGAATACACCCAAAACTTACTCGAAAAAGGGCGTTTCGGGGGCGAAAATTCAAAACAGCCCTTGAACGATCGTATGGCTGACACAGATAGCTTCCCCATAACAAATATGACTTATGACAACTGACGGAATGTTATTTGGACCCATAGGTTGGAGTTCGAGCCGAATACGCCCAAAACTTAGTCGAAAAAGGGTGTTTCAAGGGCGAAAATTCAAAACAGCCCCCGAACCACCGTGTGGCTCTCATGGGCAGCTTTTCCATGACAAATAGGACTTGTGACAACTAACGGAATGTTATTCAGACCCGTAGGTTGGAATTAGAGCCGAATACGCCCAAAACTTAATCGAAAAAGGGTGTTTCAGGGGCGAAAATTCAAAACAGCCGCCGAACCGCCATGTGGCTCTCACGGGAAGCTTTCCCATGCCAAATAGGACTTATAACAACTGACGGAATGTAATCCGGACCCGTAGGTTTGGAGTTAGAGCCGAATACACCCAAACTTACTCGAAAAAGGGCGTTTCGGGGCGATAATTTAAAACAGCCCTTGAACGACCATGTGGCTGACACGGACAGCTTCTCCTTGACAAATATGACTAGTGACAACTGACGGAATGTAATTCGGACCCGTAGGTTGGGAGTTAAAGTCGAATACGCCGAAAACTTACTCGAAAAAGGGCGTTTCGAGGGCGAAAATTCAAAACAACCCCCGAACCATTAGGAATGGCAACGGGCCAGGGCGAGGGCGGGGATCACACTCCCCGTCCTCGATCCCCGATGGTGGAAATAGCCCCGTCCCCGGCCCCGATCCCCGACGAGGAAGCTATCACTGCCCCCATCCCCACCCCTTAACAGGGATCAGGTTTCCCCGACCCCGAAAATTCCCCGGCCAAAAATAAAAATCAACTTCAGATCTACAACAACAACATACCAAAACAGATCAGATCTACAACAACAACATCACCAAATCATCTGTTCATCATCATCAATCATATTTGTCCAACCATACGATTCAGTCCATAAAATAAATTATTAAAATAAAATCAGTATGAGTTTCATAAACCCAACCTTACAGTTCAATCCATAGACCTGGTTCGAACCCAGATTTGAAGAAACATATTTGACTCATCATAGAAATAGATTTGACCAGATGGGAAGTTTTGCTACCTGTGATGATGGTGATCTGGTGCTCCTCCGAGAAAGAGACAGCATGGAGTTTGAAGATCGTCGATCGGTGTTCACCATCACCGTTCACCATCGCCGGTCACCTTTTGAGATCGTCGAATCGGCATAAAGGCGATCGATGAAAGAGAGACGAGATCGGCGAAGCATTTTAGAGAGAGAGAGATGACGACGACGACGACGAGAGGCAGTGATGAGTAAGGTGCTGCAGTATTGTGTGAGGGAAAAGGGTTGATTTATATATATATAGGGGTAAAATGGTAATTTTACTTCGAGAAAATTTCAGGCCGGAGACGGGAACGGGCCGGGGCTTGAACACTGATCCCCGTCCCCGGCCCGAAACTGATCGGGGATTTAATTTCGAATACCATCCTCGTCCCCACGGGGGTATTTTTCGGGAAAAAACCATTCAAATCGGGGTCAGGGGATCGGGTCCCATCGAGCCGGGTTCAAATCGCCATCTCTACGAACCACCGTGTGACTCTCATGAGCAACTTCCCCATATTAAATAGGACTTGTGACAACTGACGGAACGTAATTCGGACTCGTAGGTTGAGATTAGAGCCGAATACGCCCAAAACTTAGTCGAAAAATGGTGTTTCAGGGGCAAAAATTCAAAACAGCCCCCGAACCGCCGTGTGGCTCTCACGAACAGCTTCCCCATGACAAATACGACTTGTGACAACTAACGGAATATATTCCGGACCCGTAGGTTGGGAGTTCGAATACGCCCAAAACTAACTTGAAAAATGGCGTTTCGGGGGCAAAAATTCAAAACAGTCCCCGAACCGCTGTGTGGCTCTGATGGGAAGCTTCCCCATGCCAAATAGGACTTGTGACAACTGACGAAATGTAATCCGGAGCCGTAGGTTGGGAGTTAGAGCCAAATACGCCCAAAACTTACTCGAAAAAAGGCGTTACGGGGGCAATAATTTAAAACATCCCCCGAACTGCCATGTGACTGTCACGAGCAGCTTCCCTATGACAAATAGGACTTGTGACAACTAATGGAATATAATTCGGACTCGTAGGTTGTGATTTAGAGCCGAAAATACACCCAAAACTTAGTCGAAAAAGGGCATTTCGGGGGCAAAAATTCAAAACAGCCCCCGAACCGCCGTGTGACTCTCCCGAGTAGCTTCCCCATTACAAATAGGACTTGTGACAACTGACGAGATGTAATCCGGACCCGTAGGTTGGGAATTAGAGCCGAATACGCCCAAAACTTAGTTGAAAAATGGCGTTTCGGGGGGCGAAAATTCAAAACAGCTCCCAACCCTCCATATGGCTCTCACTGGCAGTTTCCCCATGACAAATAGGACTTGTGACAACTGACGGAATGTATTGAAGATGTGTAGTAATGGAAAATTATGGAAAAAATATTCAAAAACCAATATTAACTCAGTTTATGCCTTATTATATTATATTAATTTCTTGAACGTACACAAGTGTGTTATATTATATTTAAGCTTTCGTACAAGTATCAAATAGTGAATGGTGTTTCTGAGGCCATGTGCTTCATGAGATATCAAGTATTCTTTCTTTGATGAACCATTTATAGGTGTCTCAACATACATTTCTACATATTTCCTTTTGTGATTGAACTTTATTTTTGTTATTATTTTTCTGACATGTTCTAATATCCTGGATGAAATGGCACTGACAGACATTAATAAGTAGGGATAGTTTTATATCCAATCTAATGATTCAAGTGTCTTTTGCAAATAATTAATGAGGAAGTTGGTAAAAAGAATACTTTCTATTCACATTGGGCTTTGATATTGGTTTAGCCACAGAATTTGGATACATGTTGCATACAAATAGAAGATTGTTACATTAGCTTTATGTTAGTAATGACAGATTTAGTAATGATTGTTTTGCATTTAACAATGTTTCTTATAACAAAAGACTTTAGAAAGACTGATAATTGATTCATCATAGAAGATTGCTTCTTTGATATGTTATTTGTCAGTTGTTGTCAAATTCATTCATGAAGTTGGGCATTTTTTGGTCCAATTCTAATGTGTTTTTGTTTTTTGTAGATGACTTTGTTGCGAAGACTTTCAGAGTAATATTTTGGTGTATGGAGAAGAAATTGTACTTTTGTATAAAAGTAATATAATACTTTTGTCGTCTCCGGCTTTTGTGCAGTTACCTATTACTAATACAGAAAACTTTTGGCAGCCAACAGATAATTACTGGCATGGTACATGGATCACCTTTTGTCGCCGTACATATATATGATTTTTTGTCGTGGTACATAGATGTACTTTTGTCTTGGTGCATAAATCACCTTTTGTCGTGGTATAGATTACGATGGTAATTTGTACCATGTCAAATGGTCATTTCACATGATAGTAAATGTAATTTTTATATATGAAGGGCTTTACTTTTTGTATGATTCTATATTTTGTATGGAATTATTATTTTAGTTTGGACAATAGTTGGTTTGTATATACTTTCACAGTTAAAGTTATTTATTTTTTGTATACGGATGCAGATTGTGGAATGATTGATAGTTTATGTATTATTTTATTTATATATGTATTACAGGTTGCATGGAATACAAACAAGTTATGGAGAAATTATAATATTTGCAATAAAACATAATATTATGCTTTTGGCGACTAAACGTTTTGTAGCCCAAAAAAAAAAAATCAAACATTTGGTGACTAAACATTTTATAGCAAAAAGAAAATCAAACATTTGGCGACTAAAAGTTTTGTAACTAAAAGAAAATTAAACATTTGGCCACTAAAAGTTTTGTAGCCAAAAGAAAATCAAACATTTGGCGACTAAGATATTTCGTAGCTAAAAACAAAAGCTGAAAAATAAAACACTTTTGCCAACTAAAAATTTAGTAGCCAAAAATGTGAAAGTTTAGGCGACTAAATTTTTAGTAACCAAAACAAAAATCATTTGTCGACTAAAATTTTAGTAGTCAAAAATGTGGGAGTTTAGGTGACTAAATTTTTAGTAGCCAAAACAACTACTATTTGCCGACTAAAATTTTAGTAACCAAAAAAATTTGACTTTAGGTGACTAAAATTTTAGTAGCCAAAACACTGGTATTTACTTTAGGCGACTAATATATTTAGTAGCTAAAAAATTTTTCCGTGACTAAATCTTTGGTCATTAACAATAATTGAGGATTTTGAAAAATTAATCGCCGAAAATGTATTATTTAATTTATTTTTCAACCTTTTGGCGACTAAATATTTAGTCGGCAAATGAATACATTTGGCGAGTAAAATAAGTTTAGTCGCCAATTAGCTTTTTCAACTACTCTGCGACCAAAAAATTTAGTCGCTAAAGCCCTTGGGCGACTAAAAATTGACTTTTGACGACTAAAAAATTAGTCGCCAAAAGTGAAAATTCTTGTAGTGAATTAAAAAGTAACTCAAAAGTTAAATAAAAACTCAAAAAATAAAAATAAAAATCATTTGCAAACACTTTAGCTTTTTACTTCATATTTTTGTTAAAAAAAAATTAAAAACTATTTTTCAAACCAATTCCAACTACTGCAAATGAGAGGATATTGTAGAAATAGAATGGGGCTATGAAGGGAATATGTTAAAAAGGAAAAAGCGTGGTAGCTCGAATTGGAGGGGCTCGAATGGCTCGAATGAGTGTTGGCCGGTCGTTCGCCCAGATGACCGGTCGGACGTCCGTCCGGACAATCGGGTGATGAAAGATTGTCCCAGATAAACTTTTTTGTTTCATTTATTCTTTATTGGGGCATTTACATACAAGTCTTATAATTTATGAATTTATACTCCATTAAATCATAATTAAGATTTTTTGGACCTTTAAGTCTATTAAATTTTTAATAGTAGGAATTGCTTTTCAGACAATGATTGTTCACCATTTATAATCATCTATAAAGAAACATGATGATTTGACATTTATTTTGATTTTCAAAATTTTAAAATATCAACTTTCAAATTAAAAAAAAATTAAAAAGGACAAATTACATATACCACCTCGAGGTTTAGCTAAACTACAGATACCTCTTTGAGGTTTGAAAAATTACAAATGCCCCCCTGAAGCTTATATTTGCATAACAAATTATGGGGCAATTTGTTATGAAAATATAAACCTCATAAGGCAATTTGTTATGAAAATATAAATCTCAGGGAGGTATCTGTAATTTCTCAAACCTCAGGGGGTATCTGTAATTTAGCTAAACCTCAAGAGAGGTATATGTAATTTGCCCAAAAAAGAAAATTTATGTGTAAAAAAAATTTGAAAAAATTGAAAAAACTGAATTATTTTTTAAAAATTTTGTATCTATGAAGGAGTATGATGATGGAATATTGATGTGCAAAACTAAAAAAAAAAAAAAAAAAAAAACAAACAAACAAACAAACAAACAAAAAAAAACTTTAAAAATGAAAAAATGAAAAAACGGATAATTTTCTCAGTTTTAAAACTAGAAACAACTAATAATATTCTTAGTTTTATTATATAGTTGAATCAAACCAATAAGTAGAAGGAAAAAAAAAATTAATCTCATGCTCTTTTTTTTTTATCAGTTAATGAAATAATTATCTAAAACATTACTATGCAAAAATTAATAATGTTCTTAATTTTAAAAATTAAAAAAATAATAATAATATTCTTAGTTTTACTAATAAGACTTATAGATTCAAAAAATCTTAAATAAAATCTGAACCACCATAACATTTATAAATAAAACTTTTAAATAATTAACTCTTCTTTATTTTTATCCACTTGAAGTAACGGTTAGGTTATTAAAATAAATAAATAAGGGAAATGTTTTGTAGCTTTAAAAACATCCCCTAATTTCCTAATTTTCATTTTGGACAAGTTTTTTCTTTCTTTTTTTTTTTACTTGATATAAAAATTAGAAAAATTAGAAGAGATGTTTTTAAGGGATGTAGCAATGCCCAATAAATAAATAAGTAACGGTTGGTTTAATCAGCCGCCATCAGCTAAACAAAACGTTCTGAAAACTGAAACCCTAGAAACCACAATTGAGCGCCAAGTGGACACCTAATTATTAGCAACCAGGATCCTCTAGAGTGGGATTCCTGGAGTGATCCCTGAAGTGAGTGATCCAACGGCTCAAATCGTTTTTGTTATTCTCTTACCGGTAAGATAATATATCTTACCGGTAAGAGATACCGGTAAGAGATATTAATCAAAACGACGTCGTTTTGATTAAATAATATTATCTTACCGGTAAGATAATAAGAAAAACGATTTCAGCCGTTGGATCACTCACTTCAGGGATCACTCCAGGAATCCACACTCTAGAGGATCCTGAATCAATTATTAGGAGTTTGTTACTGAACTCTCCTTGTTCATCTCCAACTCCCCACGTCTCCCCCATCTCTCTCTCTCTCTCTCTCATAACATTGTTAGTTTGTATAGTTTGATAAGGTTTTTAACTTCTCAGGTCCACTCTCATTCAACAAACAATCACTAATCAAACAGGTTTAAGGACAGTATCTCACTCTCCTCCTCAGGTATCTCTCTCTCTCTCTCTCTCTCTCTCTCTCTCTCTCTCTCTCATATCTAATGGCTTCTTTTTGTTTATTTATGTCTTTGACCTCATTCGTGCGTTGTCTTTTTTCTTTTATTTTTTCCTAGAAAAGAAAAGAAAGTTTCATTTACTTTGTCACTTTTTCTTTTTCTTTTTTTTTTGCATTTTCAGATGCCTAGTCACCATGGGTCTGAACTTTTACTCCAACTATGAAACACTAGAACATCTCAACCAAGACACAGATAGCTTCCCACAACCACAACCAGAGCTAGCCATGGATTTTCCTGGCTTCCAAGACAGTTTTCTCATCCCAGACCCAACCACTTACGAGTCGATATAATCCTCTCAGAAACAGCCTATAGCAATCTCTTCCCATACTTTTCTCCAACATTTGATCACAGTTCTTCAAACTTCAAACTCTTTCCGCCCCAAGAACTCAATTTTTATCCATACCCAAAACGCCAAAAGAGCTATGAAGATCAGTACCACTCAGACTTCATCAAGCCCGGTTTGTTAAATGGATTTGTTTCAATTAACCCTCCCATGCTGCCTGAATTCTCACCGGAGCTTCATGTTCCTCTGCTGGAGTTCCATAGTCCGTTGGTTTATAGTTGTAGAAGTGGTGTTGAGAATATTGAGAGTGTAAAGAAACCGAATGGAGGATGTTTGTCAGCTCAGACCATTGCTGCGAGGCAGAGGAGGAAGAAGATAACAGAGGGAAAGCTTATTCCAGGCAGTCAGAAGATGAACACTGTTGAAATGTTTCAAGCTGCTTTAAAGTATATCAAGTACTTGTTGGAACAATCTTCTGTGTACAACAAATAAATTAAAACTAAATCAAACAAATAAAATAAATAACGTATCAAAATTATTTTACCGAACTAAAGAATAATAAAAAGATCAAGTCGAGTGTGTAACACTCTGTCCTTAAGACAGATTCGCCCCGCTTCGGTACTTACGGACTTATGGCGTCTATCTCCCAAGATATAATGATCTTCACAAATTGTAGTAGCACTCCAAACAATTTGTTTGGCGAACTAGAATCTGTATTCTATACTCTCTTTAATTTTCCTAAAAACTAATATGAAGAATATATGCAACAGAGCAGAAAATTGGACAGGAAAAAAGTAATTTTCAGACTGTTTTTCAAATTACCAAAATGCTGGAACATATCTGGTTTATATAGGCCCGAACATGTTCAATTTTGAACCGAACAGGTGCAATTTTTGAATGAACAGATACAGTCCAAAATTCAACAGATCTGCTGGACAAATTGATCTGCTTGAACTGTGCAGTTTGTATCTGTGTAATTGCAGCACTTTCTGGTAGTTTAATAACTGTAAAAACAGTTATATTTGTTAGGAAATTTCAAAATAAAAAAGATTAAAAAAATGGATAGAAAATTAATTCAATTTTTGGCACAAAATTTGAATTTGATTTCGTAAAAAATTCAAATAAATTTTGTCCAAAAAATTAATATAAGAACTGACCCGACCCACACCTGCGCCCGGCTCGGCCTGCCGACCAGTCAGACGGCGGCAGCGACGCGCGTGTGGTGGTTTAGGCTAAGGTTTACTTTGTCCATAACTCCTCCCTTCTACAAACTTAAGGTGCCTCTTGGGGCCCAACTCAAGTTAGTACACCAAGAGCTTATATACCCACAAAAGCTCTCTTAAAGTTTCAATGTGGGACAACCCAATTCAAGGAAACCCACATTTACTTCTTTAATTGTCCATTCCACGAACCCGAAAATGACATCAACTTCCCATTTACTCATAAATGGTTTTGACAATCCGTCTTCACCGTATGACTTACCATGCGGCAAGGAATACGTCACCTCTTCAGACCCACCCCAAAAGACGTTTGGGGCCCACTCAATTTTGGGCTCAAAGTTGGCTCAAAATAAGCCTTATGAAACCAAATTTCTAACAATCCCCCACATAAATGAAATTTGATGGAAAGAAAATGCAACAATATGATCTAATTACAGAAAGTACAGAAATTGGAAATATTCTGCAAAGAACAAGTAGCTTTTGGCTTTGTACTTTCCCTTGTGAGACACTATCAGATTTACTAGCTAACCAGTGAACATGATGTCTTGAACTGTTTAGCCGTTTGTGTAAACCAAAACAATAGAACTCATACAATATAATACCAGACACAGTTTAGTTCTCACTATTGTGTTCATTTTGGCCCTGAACAACCTAGTCTTTCATGAGTACTCTAGAGAATTGTAGCCCTTCACAAATCTCATAGAACCGATCCAATTCACACTCACATAGGTGATTTATATGAAGAGTATCTTGCCATACTCTACTAGGTTTACCTAGATATAAGAATCATTAAAAGTATTACTTAACCTAAAACGCTGCAGACATCACTATTTCATTATAGAAATGGATAGGAGTTTGACTCTCCAATGATCCTTCTGAGTCATACACAACTCGGTTGTCCCTTTGAACCTAGATCTTAGGATCTCTAATCAACTAAGTTAGGTTGTCGTTGTGGTAACTCTTATTTAATAGGCTTAAGTCCTATTCCCCTCAATGAGTTCTCAACTAACTCTCTTGCTGACCCTTTGGTTAGTGGATCCGCTATGTTGTCTTTAAACTTCACATATTCAATGGAAATAATTTCATTAGAGAGTAGTGGTCTCACGGTGCTATGTCGACAACAAACGTACCGGGACTTACCGTTATACATATGACTCTGTGTTCTATCTATTGCTAATTAACTATCGCAATGTATGCATATAGCATGCACCGGCTTTAGTCATATTGGAATATCTTCAAGGAAGTGACGAAGTCATTCTACTTCTTCCCCAGCTTTGTCTAAAGCTATGAATTCTGATTCCATAGTAGACCTAGCAATGCAAGTCTGTTTGGAAGATTTCCAAGATACAGCCACCCCACCAAGAGTAAAAACATACCCACTGGTGGATTTTGAGTCTCTAGTATCTGATATCCAATTTGCATCACAATAACCTTCAAGTACTGCTGGATATCTAGTATAATTCAACCCAATGTTACGAGTAAATCGGAGATATCTTAGAACCCTTATAATTGCTTTCTAGTGTTTTACTCCTAGGTTACTCGTATATCTACTTAATTTACTTACTGCATAAGCTATATCCGGGCGAGTGCAGTTCATGAAGTACATTAAGCTTCCAATAATTTGGGCATACTCTAATTGAGAAATACTTTCCTGTATATTCTTAGAAAGAAACAAATTAACATCCACAGGTGTTCTAGCAAGATGATCATCATCTTTTCTAAATTTGTCAAGTATTTTCTCAATGTAATGAGATTGTGACAAAGCATATCTTTCTGATGTTTTGGTAATTTTTATACTAAGAATTACATCAGCAATGCCCATGTCCTTCATGTCAAAATGTTTATTCAATATTTTCTTTGTACTTTTAATCATGTCATTATTACTACCTATGATAAGTATGTAATAACCCGACTCTCATATCTGTTTCTGGTATATTTTTCGGTCCTTTATTATGTGCATTTACTTTCTTTCTGTGCAATTTCATGTGAAATGAGGTTTAATTAAATAAAATTTATGAAAAGTGATTCATATCTGTTCACTAAGGAAGTATCTATCACAATTAAGAAGTTGGAATCAGAAATTGGAAGCCGTAGGGACTTAATTTTCTGAAATTGATTTGACATTTAGAATCTGCATGATTTTTAAGCTATAATGGGATTTTCTGTGGAATTTCAATTTGGGATGCTTAAACGATTGAATTTTGTCTTATTCACCCATATATAAATATCTCTATATATATCAAAGTTCTTTGAACATTTTGACTTAGAAGCTCATTGAAATATCTCCTGGAGGAAGAACTTAGTTGAGAGAAGGGTTGAGAGGAGTAGCTCATCAAAGAAGGTAGAGAATTGTGAGATTGAAGGGAGATCTAGATAGTGAAGTTCAAGGTAAGTCTAAGTTCTCCAAATTCAACCCTTTCTTTTTAATTTGGAGAAGGAATTGCTTGCTATTGTGTACCCTAGAGTTGTAATGAGGGTTTTGGGTGTATTGATTTATTAGTAAGATGATTCTACTACTTGCTTATGTTACCCTAATTAGGGCCATCTAGGGAGGAATCTATAATTTGTTTCTTGAATTACCATGTTGGAACCCACATGTGTAAATATATGGCTATATATGTATATATGTGTATGTAAGAGACATAGATTGTGGTGGTGACTAATTGAAGAAGATCAAATCCATGTTCAAATGGTTGTGTGTTTGTACGCCTATTTACATGATTTGTGAACCATGTTTTAGTATTTAAAGAATCTAATTTGGACCTTATTGATGATCACCAAACATGGGGTTTTGTATGAAATTCGGACTGCCAAACAGGGGCCAGGCTGCACGTGCGGAAAAGAGAGAAAAAACTGAGGAAGCATATTGTTTTTGGTCGCACGAGCGATGGAGGGGGACCGCACGTGCGGTACATGTCCGCACGTGCGGCCCAGGTCGGAAAACTTGTTCGCTCCGTTTTACGTGCCTAACCCTCAGCTATTTTTGGAATTTATGTTTGATGTCTTTTTGATGGTTGTAAATGCAATTGAAGTGTAATGACTCAAAAAGTGGTTTAATAAGGAAAAATGAACTAATGTGTGTTATATATGTGTGTAGGATACACTACAGGAGGAACCATCGCTCCGCAACAACACTGTGAGTAATAGTACAATGAGTGTACATTTATTTACAGTTGATATCCAATGCTATTAGCGTTCTGTGTTCCGTAAATTATTACATTGATATGTAAATTGATTGGAACTCGATGGAAATGTAAATATGGAAGGACATTACGTATTTCTATATATTTCTGGGCCAAAAGGCTGTTCTGTATATTTCTGGGCCGAAAGGCCGTTCTGTTACATCTGGGCCAATAGGCCGTTCTGTTACATCTGGACCAATAGGCCGTTCTGTTATATCGGGGCCTAAGGCCGTTCTGAAAATAAAACAGTAACAGACTAACCATATGACTCTGCATGTGCATACAATTTGTTATGTATTATAATTTAATCTGTTCATTGGAAGGGTAAAGTACTATTAGTCACTGAGCTTGTCTCACTCTGTATTTTATCTGATGCTGTAGGTAATCAACCGGGCGGTCAATCCTAACCCCGCTACCCGTCCACCTTTTTGTCAACCTAAGCAACCAGGCACTTGGAGAAGCCCTTTGCATTCTAGTACAGTTTTGATAGACTTTGTTATCTTGTTTTGCCGACCAAGGTTAATTTGTATCTAATATTTTGTTATATGCCCAACCTCTGGGCTGGACTTGTAAATGTGTGTGTATGTAGCTTCATCTCAGATGCATGTTCTCTATATGTTTAATTCCTAGTCGTGGTCCTGGCATATTTGTAGTAGCTCAATAGATGTGTCTGCATGTTATTCTATTATATCAACGCTTCCGTTTAGGCCCCGGATATTATGTATAGCAGGATAAGTGTCTGTTTCTGAGTAGGTCATACCCGAATTTTTAGGGGCAAGTTTGGGGTGTGACAGAGCATATCATCCACATAAAGACATACTATAACATAACCGTTGCTAGTGTTGTTTATATAAACACATTTGTCATACTCATTAATTTTAAACCCAATTGACATCATTACTTTGTCAAATTTCTCATGCCATTGCTTTGGCGCTTGTTTTAAACCATATAATGATTTAACCAATTTACACACTTTCTTTTCTTTTCCTTTAACAGAAAATCCTTCTGGTTGTTCCATGTAAATTTCTGCATCTAACCCACCATTTAAGAAAGCGGTTTTCACATCCATTTGATGAATTTCTAGATTGTGCAAAGATGCAATAGCAATTAGCATCCTAATAGATGTTATTCTAGTAACTAGTGAGTATGTATCAAAGTAATCAAGACCTTCTTTTTGTATATACCCTTTGACCACAAGTCTTGCCTTATATTTGTCAATTGATCCAACCACTTTCATTTTTCTTTTGAAAATTCACTTGTACCCAAGAGGTTTACAACTTGGTGATAAGTCCACTAATTCCCAAGTGTGATTTTGCAATATGGATTCAATTTCACTATTGACAGCTTCTTTCCATAAAGGAGCCTCAGGACTGGACATAACTTCTTTAAAAGTTAAAGACTCATTTTCTAACAAAAAAGTTAGAAAATCTGGACCAAAAGATTTTGAGGTTCTAGCACGTTTACTACGCCTAGGTTCCTCTTCCTCATCTTAATTTATCTCTTCCTCTTGTTCTTGATCATGTTCTTGGTCCTGACTAGTAATAGCATCATAAGGTCTTTTGTTAGTACTAGTCTCTTGTGTAGTTTTATTCAAAAACACATGTTCAAAGAAAGATGCATTCCGAGATTCAATAATAGTATTTACATATATTTCGGAATGTTCTGATTTATGAATAAAAAACCAATATGTACTACTATTCTTAGCATAACCAATGAAAATACAATCAACAGTTTTAAGACCTATCTTAGTCTTTTTAGAACTAGGAATAGCCACCTTAGCCAAACACTCCACACTTTAAGTATTTATAGGATAGTACTCTCTCATGCCACATTTCATAAGGTGTTTAATTCACTTTCTTTCGGGATACTTTATTTAAAATATAATAAGCAGAAGTATTGCTTCCCCTCACAAGTTCTGAGGTAATCCAGAACTTATTAACATGGCATTTATCATTTTTTTTAAAGACCTATTTTTCTTTTCAGCAATTCCATTTTGCTGAGATGAGTAAGGAGCGGTGGTTTGATGAATTATTCCATGTTCTTTACAATATTCACTAAAAAATTATTCATATTCACCACCTCTATCACTTCTAAGTTTCTTGATTTTCTTAATTTTCTTACCAAGTTGATTTTCAACTTCATTCTTATATTCAATGAAAGTTTCCAAAACTCAATCATTGATTCGAATTAAATAAACATAACTATATCTAGTATAGTCATCTATAAAAGTGATAAAATACTTTTTTTCACCTCTAGTTTGAATTGATTTAAAATCACAAATGTCACTATGAATTAATTCAAGTGGTTCTGTACTTCTTTCAATTGAATGAAAAAGAGTTTTGGATAATTTTGCCTCAACGCAAATTTCACATTTATGATTTGAATCAATATCAAATTTAGGTAAACATTCCATATTAATTAATCTACACAAAAATCCATAATTAACATGTCCAAGTCTACCATGCCATAAATTTAAAAACTCAAGCAAGTAAGAAGATGATGTATTTTTATTAGTAACAGAAGGTACAACAGTCATTACATTCATTTTGAAAAGGCCATCAGACATGTAATCTTTTCTTACATACATCCCGTTTTTGGTAAGTACAAACTTGTCACTTTTAAAAACTTGCCTAAGCCCATTTTTATTCAACAAAGATCCAAAAACCAGATTCTTGTGAATGTCCGGTACATGCAGCACATTGTTGAGAGTAAGTTCCTTTCCAGATGTCATCTTAAGTACAATCGTTTCTTTTCCTTCAACTTTGGAAGTTGAGGAGTTGCCCATAAAAACTTGTTCACCGTTGTCCATTGTAGAATAAGATGTGAATATCTTTTTGTCGACACAGATATAGCGAGTAGCACCAGTGTCCACCGACCATTCTTTAGGATTTCCGACAAGGTTTGCCTCAGAAACAATTGCAAAAAAATTTATGACATCTACACCATTGAAAATTTTATCTATTTCGGTCATTTTGGCTTTATCAACCTTCTTACTTAATCTTCCTTTGCCTTTACAAAAAGCAATTCCTAAGAACTTCTCTGGCTTTTTACCATGATTCACTGGCACAATCTCATCATAAAGAGGGGTTGACGCAATGACAATCACCATACCAGTATTGGTTTGAACATTAGCTTGACCAGCTTCTGTATCCATGAATTCTAAATTATAAAACAAAATTATAATAAGAATTATATACTACATAGAAATTTAAACCATAAACACAGAATTTTAAATTCTGTAAAATAAAAAAAATAAGAATTGTCACTTTTATTTTCAATTAATTTGAAAATAAAATAAAATTTTAGTTAACCAAATTACTTCCACACAGAAAAATTTAAACCAAAGCCACAGAATTAAATTATGTTAAAAATAAAAGAAACAAGAAATGTAACTTTTATTTTTCAATTAATTTGGAAATAAAATAAAATTTTATTTAACCAAATTAATTCCACACAAAAAATTAAATTTTTACAACACTTCAATAATTAAAATACTGAAACAGAACTTTAATTAATGAATACTCAAAAAATAATTTCTGAAAACCAAAATTAATTTCTGACAAAATTTCACAAATAAATATTTTGAATTGTTAATGACATTAGTATATTACTACTAGTTGTCAAAGAAAATAGATATTATATTACTACTATCTGTCAAACAGTATATTACTGCTATTTGTTTTCCAAACAGAATATTATTTTTGTAAAATCACAAAAAATAATTTCTGTAAGAAGAAGAAAGAGAAAGGGAAACAAACGAAAAATTCTATAAATAGAATAATTCGAATCTGTCTTAAGATTGTTGGAACAATCTTCTGTGTACAATAAATAAATTGAAACTAAATCAAACAAATAAAATAAATAACGTACCAAAATTATTTTACCGAACCGAAGAATAATAAAAAAAATCAAGTCGAGTGTGTGACACTCTGTCCTTAAGACAAATTCGCCTCGCTTCGGTGCTTACAGACTTATGGCGTCTATCTCCCAAGACACAATGATCTTTACAAATTGTAGTAGTACTCCAAACAATTTGTTCGGCGAACTAGAACCTATAAAACTAATATGAATAATATATATATATGCAACAGAGCAGAAAATTTGACAGCAAAAAAGTAATTTTCAGACTATTTTTCAGATTACCAAAATGCTGGAACAAATCTGGTTTATATAGACCCGAACAGGTTCAATTTTGAACTGAACATGTGCAATTTTTGAATGAACAGATACAGTCCAAAATTCAACAGATCTGCTGGACAGATTAGTCTGTTTGAATTGTGCAGTTTGTATCTATATAACTGCAGCAGTTTTTGGCAGTTTAATAACTATAAAAACAGTTAAATCTGTTAGGAAATTTCGGACTAAAAGAGATATAAAAAAAATGTATAGAAAATTAATTCAATTTTTGGCACAAAATTTGAATTTGATTTCATAAAAAATTTAAATAAATTTTGTCCAAAAAATTAATATAAGAACCGATCCGACCCACAACACACACCCGGCACGGCCGGCTAGCCGGTGGCACGCGTGTGGTGGTAGTTTGGACTAAGGTTTACTTTGTCCATAACTCCTCCTTTCTACAAACTTAGGGTGTCCCTCAGGGCCCAACCCAAGTTAGTACACCAAGAGCTTATATACCTACAAAAGCTCTCTTAAAGTTTCAACGTGGGACAACTCAATTCAAGGAAACCCACATTTACTTCTTTAATTGTTCATTCCACGAACCCGAAAACGACGTCAACTTCCCATTCACTCATAAATGGTTTTGACGAACCGTCTTCACCGTGTGACTTGCCATGCAGTAAGGAACACGTCACCTCTTCGGATCCACCCCAAAAGACGTTTATGGCCCACTCAATTTTAGACTCAAAGTTGGCCCAAAATAAGCCTTATAAAACTAAATTTCCAGCCGTACTTGCAAGCCCAAGTTGGAGTTCTTTTTTTTTTTTTGATGGGCAAATGTTAGTTGTTAATTGTTAGATTAACATTTATGGGAGAAAATCTTCCCACCCTTAGCAAAGCACCTAAGTTCTTACACTCCCATAGTTCAACTCCCCAAAGGAGAATTGAACCCATGACCTTATTGGGGGTTGTTTGGGATGTCCTAAATAAGTGTACTTTTTGTCTTTTTAGACTAAAAAATTGAGGAAAAAATTATGGATATTTGGGTTAACTTTTTGACTTTTTATGAAAAAATGTGTATTAAAAAATTGTATAAATTAGTGTGTATGGGAAAATTAGGATTGGGAGTTGTGCAGCCGTAATTTTTGACTTTTGATGAATAGTGTTAACTTTTTAACTTTTTGAGTAACTTTTTAATTTTTTGACTTTTTATAGACTTGCCAAACTTGACCTAAGCCTTAAGAAAGACATAGTGGCCAACTAAGCTAAGCCTAGTTGGTTCCCAAGTTGGAGTTCTTGGAATGATGGGTTCAATTCAGGTCACTTTCTAATCTCTCTCTCTCTCTCTCTCTCTCTCTCGTTTGCATGATTTTTATTAAAATAGTTAAATAAAGTCATGAACTGCTCCAAGCAATTACAGAATAGCCAGCTTCGTTTATTCTACCGTGGTTGTTTTCTTTACAGTAGTATAGACTGATAGATAGATAAAAGACATATAGTAGTGACCATGTAATAATGAGAGATGGTTTAGAGGGAGTTAGAAACAAAATTATTTTGGTAGACGATTTTCTTACATTTTTATTGAAACAGTTACTAATTAAAATAGTTTAGATAATTACAAAAATATATGTTTTTATTTGGATAATTTTAATATAAGAATTAACGTTACACAATTTTATTTTTGTGTCAAACACCAACTAAGAGTTTATTTTATAGTGTGGTATGTACGTATAGTTTTAGTGAGTTTGTCTTGATTCGTAATATATATGAAATTTTGAACAGAATAAATAATACTTAAGCAAATCAATGGGATTAGTAATACACATGTGCACATACATTAGGCCAGAATCTATAGGTTTTGATTTTGTTGAAAAAAAAGTGATGGTCCAAAATTATTAAAAAATAAATAATAAAAGATCAGCTAAGTGAACAGAAATAAAATAAAATCAGCTGAATTTTCTTAT
Source organism: Camellia granthamiana (assembly GCA_036172215.1). Classification (NCBI taxonomy): domain Eukaryota; kingdom Viridiplantae; phylum Streptophyta; class Magnoliopsida; order Ericales; family Theaceae; genus Camellia; species Camellia granthamiana. The sequence continues at coordinate 82,758,477 of CM069909.1, read as the reverse complement.
TTTTCACTGCAATTTTGTTCATAAACATTTTCATTCAATTTAAGTTTTAGACTTTTTTATATTGAAACAAATTTGTTATATGCTCAATCATTAAACTATTTACACAGTCACCCGAGACTCATAAAAAAATATTTATAGTCGAAGGCCTAACTTTTATAGGCTTGGTTAGATAAGGCATCACTTTGATGTTTAGCTTATCATATTTATATATATATTTTTTTTTTTCCATCAACATGAATTGTTGTTAAAATGCAACATTGGCAATGTGGGTATGTGCAGGACAATGAAGAAAAACCAGTGCATAGTCAAGAACTACAAGAACTTGTTGCATTTCCACGCATTCAAGAGAAGTTGTACTCCTCGGAGAAGTGCATAGTGTTGGAAAATTGGTTTTATAAAGTTTATTTGGATCAATTTTGAGCCCAAAATTGAGTGGGCCCCAAATATCTTTTGGGGTGAGTCCGAAGAAGTGACGTATTCCTTGTCACATGACAAGTCATACGGTGAAGACGGTACGTCAAAACCATTTATGAGTGAATGGAAAGTTGACATCGTTTTCGGATTCGTGAAATTGAACATTTAAGTTTTAAATGTGGGTTTCTTTGTGAGGCTTGTCCCACATTGAAACTTTAAGAGAGTTTTGTTGAGTATATAAGCTCTACCCTACAACATTTGGGTTGGGCCCCAAGGGGCACCCCAAGTTTGTAAAAGAGAGGAGTTATGGACAAAGTGAACCTTAGCCCACACCACAACATGCGCATGTGGCCGAGCCTAGCCGAGGTCGGTTCTAATATTAATTTTTTAGACAAAATCATTGCTTGAATTTAATTTAAATTTGAATTCAAATTTTTTTGTCCAAATTTGTCTCTTACATATTCCACTATAGTTGCAATTCTGGATAGATTTTTAAACTGGCAGACAGATTCAAAACTGTCCCTGTTATATATTTCGGACAGATTCAAATTTGGAAAAACTGCCCAGATAGGTTCAGCAACTGCAGCAATTATCTGTTCAGTTCCTGTATGCACCTGTTCATTTGAAACCAAATCTGTTCAGTTCAAATTAAGCACCTATTCGGGTCTATATATACAGATCTGTTCCAGCAGTCTTCATATCCGGAAAAATCAGTCTGAAATTAATTTCTTTGTGTTGTCCAACTTTTGTCTTTGGTGCATTATTCTTCATATTAGTTTTAGAATAAATTTCAGAGAGTTAGAACACAGGTTTGGTTTGCCGTTCAATTTGTTTTGGAGTGCTACTACAAATTGGTAAAGATCATTGTATCCTGGAAGATAGACGCCACATAACCGTAAACACCATACGGGGGCGAATTTGTCTTAAGGACAGAGTGTCACACACTCGACTTGGTCTTTTATTTTTCGTTTGGTTCGACAAAATAAATTCTGTAAATTATTTATTTTATTTTGTTTAATTTAGTTTCAATTTACTTTATTTACAAAGAAGATTGTTCCTACAATCTTAAGACAGATCCAAATTATTCTGTTTACAGAATTTTTCGTTTGTTTCCCTTTTTCATTCTTCGTTTATAAAAAATTATTTTTTATGGATTTACAAAATAATATTCTGGTTGGAAAAACAAATAGTGATTATATACTATTTGGCAGATAGTAGTAATATACTGTCTATTTTCTTTGACAACTAATAGTAATATACTGGTGTCATTAACAATTCAGAATATTTATTTGTGGAATTTTTTCAGAAATTAATTTTTATTTTCAGAATTTATTTCTGAGTGTTCATTAATTAAAATGTTGTTTTGGTGTTTTAATTATTGAAGTATTACAGAAATTTAATTTTCTATGTAGAATTAATTTAGTTAAATAAATTTTGTTTTATTTCCAAATTAATTGAAAAATAAAAGTTACACTTTTTGTTTCTTTTATTTTTACAGAATTTAATTCTGTGGATTTGGATTAATTTTCTGTGTAGTATAAATTCTAATTATAATTTTGTTTATAATTTAGAATTCATGGCTACTGAAACAAATACTCAAACAAGTACTACTATGGTGGCTGCAATTGCGTCAACCCCCCTCATGTTGTGACAGTACCAGTAAATCACGGTGAAAAGCCAGAGAAGTTCTCGGGAACTGATTTTAAAAGATGACAACATAAAATGTTGTTCTATCTTACAACTCTGAACCTGACTCGTTTTCTCCGTAAGGATGCTCCTATTTTGAAAGATGATGAAACGGACCGGCAAGTGGTTGCTGCGGTTGATGCCTGGAAACATGTTGATTTCCTTTGCCGGAACTACATCTTGAACAGACTTGACAACACATTATACAACATCTACAGTCCTATCAAAACAGCAAAGGAACTCTGGGAGTCTTTGGAGAAAAAATACAAAACGGAAGATGCCGGCTCAAAGAAATTTGTGGTTGGCAAATTCCTGACTGTGATCAGCCAAGTTTAAGATCTCCAACTCATTCTGCATGACATTCATGTAGAAGGCATGTTTCTCAGCGAATCCTTCCAAGTTGCAGCCTTAATTGAGAAATTACCACAAGGCTGGAAGGAGTTCAAGAACTACCTCAAACACAAGCGCAAAGAAATGTCTTTGGAAGAATTAATTGTACGTTTGAGGATTAAGGAGGACAACTGCAATTCTGAAAAGCGGGCTGGTAAGCATCCTATAGAGTCTAAGGCAAATGTGGTGGAACATGCTTCAAAAACCAAGAAACGGAAGTCTTCTGGAAAAAGTTCATCACAAGGCTCTAAAGGGGGGGAAATAAAAAGTACAAGTTTAATAGCAAATGTTACATCTGTGACAAAGAGGGACATCGGGCCAAAGATTGCCTTAGCAAAGGCAAAAGCAAAAGAAAAACAAGCAAGAAGCTTGCTCAAGCCCATATGACCGAAGTGGACAATATTTCCAATGGTGTAGATGATATCAATCTTTTGCAGTTGTTTCCGAGGCAAATCTTGTCGGAAATCCTAAAGAATGATGGGTGGACACTGGTGCTACTCGTCACATTTGTGCCGATAAAAAGATGTTCACATCTTATTCTACAGTGGACAATGGTGAACAACTTTTTATGGGCAACTCCTCAACTTTCAAAGTTGATGGATAAGGGAATATTGTTCTCAAGATGACATCTAAAAAGGAACTCACTCTCAACAATGTGCTGCATGTACCGGACATTCACAAGAATCTTGTTTCCAGATCTTTGTTGATTAAGAATGGGTTTAGGCTAGTATTTGAGCGTGATAAATTTGTACTTACTAAGAATGGGATGTATGTAGGAAAATGTTACATGTCTGATGGCCTTTTCAAGATGAATGTAATGACCGTTGTACCCTCAGTTATGAATAAAAATGAATCTTCTTCTTACTTGCTTGAGTCTTCAAATTTATGGCATGATAGACTAAGGCGTGTTAATTATGGATCTTTATGTAGATTAATTAATATGGAATGTTTACCTAAATTTGACATTGATTTAAATCATAAATGTGAAATTTGCGTTGAGACAAAATTATCCAAAACTTATTTTCATTCAATTGAAAGAAGTATGGAACCACTTGAATTAATTCATAGTGACATTTGTGATTTTAAATCAATTCAAACTAGAGGTGGGAAAAAGTATTTTATCACTTTTATAGATTACTATATTAGATATAGTTATGTTTATTTAATTCAAACCAAGGATGAAGCTTTAGAAACTTTCATTCAATATAAGAATGAAGTTGAAAATCAACTTGGTAAGAAAATTAAGAAACTTAGGAGTGATAGAGGTGGTGAATATGAATCACCTTTTGGTGAATTTTGTAAAGAACATGGAATAATTCATCAAACCACCGCTCCTTACTCACCTCAGCAAAATGGAATTGCTAAAAGGAAAAATAAGACTTTAAAAGAAATGATGAATGTCATGTTAATAAGTTCTGAATTACCTCAGAACTTGTGGGGGGAAGCAATACTTTCTGCAAATTATACTCTAAATGAAGTACCCCGAAAGAAAGTGAATTAAACACCTTATGAATTGTGGCATGGAAGAGTACCATCCTACAAATACTTAAAAGTGTGGGGGTGTTTGGCTAAAGTGGCTATTCCTAGTCCTAAAAAGACTAAGATAGGTCCTAAGACCATTGATTGCATTTTCATTGGTTATGCCAAGAATAGTAGTGCATGTCGGTTTTTGATTTATAAATTAGAACATACCGAAATGCATATAAATACTATTATTGAGTTCCAGAATGCATCTTTCTTTGAACATATGTTTCCGAATAAGATTGGACAAGAGCCTAGTAATAAGAAAAGATCTTTTGATGCTATTACTAGTAATGATCAAGAACAAGATCAAGAGCAAGAGCAAGATCAAATTGATGAAGAGGAACCTAGGCGTAGTAAAAGTGCTAGAACCTCAAAATCTTTTAGTCCAGATTTTCTAACATTTTTGTTAGAAAATGAGCCTTTAACTTTTAAAGAGGTTATGTCTAATCCTAAAGCTCCTTTATGGAAAGAAGCTGTCAATAGTGAAGTTAAATCCATCTTGCAAAATCACACTTGGGAATTAGTGGACTTACCACCAGGTTATAAACCACTTAGGTACAAGTGGATTTTCAAGAGGAAAATGAAAGCAGATGAATCAATTGACAAATACAAGACAAGACTTGTGATCAAAGGTCTTAGACAAAAAGAAGATCTTGATTACTTTGACACATACTCACCAGTTACGAGAATAACATCCATTAGAATGCTAATTGTCATTGCATCTCTATACAATCTAGAAATTCATCAAATTGATGTAAAAATCGCTTTCTTAAATGGTGAGTTAGATGAAGAAATTTACATGGAACAACCAAAAGGGTTTTCTGTTCTAGGAAAAGAAAAGAAAGTGTATAAATTAGTCAAATCATTATATGGTTTAAAATAAGCGCCAAAGCAATGGCATAAGAAATTTGACAAGGTAATGATGTCAAATGGATTTAAAATTAATGAGTGTGACAAATGTGTTTATATTAAAAACACAGACAAAGGTTATGTCGTTGTATGTCTTTATGTAGATGATATGCTCATCATAGATAGTAATAATGACATGCTTAAAACTACTAAGAAAATGTTGAATAAACATTTTGACCTGAAGGACATGGGCATTGCTGATGTAATTCTTGGTATGAAAATTACCAAAACGTCAGAAGGATATGCTTTGTCACAATCTCATTACATTGAGAAAATACTTGACAAATTCAGCAACGACGATGATCATCTTGCTAAAACACCTGTAGATATTAATTTGTTTCTATCTAAGAATGTACAGGAGCGTATTTCTCAATTAGAATATGTCCAAATTATTAGAAGCTTAATGTACTTGATGAACTGCACTCGCCCAGATATTGCTTATGCAGTAAGTAAGTGAAGTAGATATACGAGTAATCCGCGAGTAAAACACTGGAAAGCTATTATAAAGGTTCTTAGATATCTCCGATTTACTCGTAACATTGGGCTGAATTATACTAGATATCCAGTAGTACTTGAAGGTTACTGTGATGCAAACTAGATATCGGATACTAGAGACTCAATGTCCACCAGTGGGTATGTCTTTACTCTTGGTGGGGCGGCTGTATCTTGAAAATCTTCCAAACAGACTTGCATTACTACGTCTACTATGGAATCAGAATTCATAGCTTTAGACAAAGCAGGGGAAGAGGCAGAATGGCTTCATCTAGGGCTGGGCATAGGGTTATCCGACCCGCACAACCCGCCCTACCTGACCCTACCCACACGCGTATGGGCGGTTTCGCAAATATAATAGGGTAGGGTGCGATTTGAAATATTTCTAATTTTCGGGTTGCGGCGGGTTGCGGGTTTGAACCGCACCCACACAACCCGCCCGCATTAATCCTTTTTTATTTTTTATTTTTTTTTTAGTTTCAAATCTGGACCGTTCAATTCAACCTTCACTTCATAATATATAACAAACGAAACCAAAAAAACCCTAATATGCACGCAGCTCTCTCATTCCTCTCATCTCATCTCATCTTATCTCGACAGTCTCTTTCTCACTCTCATTTTCATCTGCACAGATCGACTCCACACCGATTGAACTCGCAAGATCGACTCCTTACCGATCGACCTCACTCTCTTATTGCACCGATCGATCTCATAGGTAAGCTTCTCTCTCTCTCTCTCTCTCTCTCTCTCTCTCTCTCTCACTTCATCTCATCAGTCTCTCTCTCACTCTCTCATTTTCATCTGCACAAATCGACCTCGCAAGATCAACTCCTCACCGATCAACCTCGCAAGATCGACTCCTCACCGATCGACCTTACGGGTAAGCCTCTCTCTCTCTCTCTCTCTCTCTCTCTCTCTCTCTCTCTCTCTCTCTCATCAGATCTGTTATTTATTTGGAATTAAATCTATTTGGAATTAAATATGTTCATTTCTGTTAGGCAATCAGATCTGTGTGTGATTTTTTTTTATGGGAACAGATCTCTGAGTTGGAATTAAATCTGTTGATTTCTGTTCGGAATTAAATCTATGATTGGAATTAAATATGTTCATTTCTCTTAGGCAATTAGATTTGTGTTTTTTTTTTTTTTTTTGTAGCAACAGATCTCTGTGTTGGAATTGAATCTGTTGATTTCTATTTGGAATTAAATCTGTGATTAGAACTAAATCTGTTCATTTATGTTATGCAATCAAATCTGTTTCTTTTCTTCTTTTTTTGTGGCAACAGATCTCTAAGTTGGAATTAAATCAATGATTGGAATTAATCTGTTCATTTCTGTTAGGCAATCAGACCTCTTTTTTTTGTGGCAACAGATCTTTGAGTTAGAATTAATCTTTCTCCCTATGCAGGTTTTTTCACTATCATGATTGATAATGCTGATTACTGATTTATTTACATATTAAGCTTAATTTGATACTATTTGTTTTTGGTTCTATAGGTTCAATGTGTCATGGATCTCCTATTTTACTCTCAATCCTTGGTCCTCTCACTGTTAAAAGGTACCATTAAATTTAGGCAATCCATGCTTCAAAGACAGCCTTAGGCTTCAATTCATTTAGTATAATTACTTACATGTATGTTTTTATATGTATAAGCACCTATGTTATGGTTACTTACTGTATCATTTTGTTGGGAACAGAATTGAAGGCCAGCCAAATCAACTTATTTGCAGGTAATATATTTTATTAATTTCTCTTAATTAGTATAGTTTTTGTTTTTTGTTTTGTTTTCTCTTGATAATTCTATCTGATTTTCATTTTGTTGCTGGTGTTTTTTGGATACATAAATATAAATCTGTGTTTTTTATTTTAGAAGTTTTTTATAAGTTTTAATTTATTAATTATTAATGTTGGAGCATCTTAGAAAATAAAGATTGACACAAAATGGGAGAAAAAAAAAAGGGTTAAAAATAAATTTTTGAAAAAAAAAGTTCAATCCGCAAACCACCCGCACATCCGCGAACCCTATCCGCACAAACTGCAAACTGCATTGCGGGCGGTTGCGGGTTGACTTTTCTCCAAACCGCAAAGATGCAGGCGGGTCCAAACCGAACCGTAAACCGTCCCAAACCAAACCGCGGACACCCCTAACTTCGTTACTTCCTTGAAGATATTCCAATATAGCCAAAACCGGTGCCTGCTATATGCATACATTGTGATAGTCAATCAACAATAGGTAGAGCACAGAGGCATATGTATAACAGTAAGTCTCGATACATTCGTCGTTGACATAATACCGTAAGACAACTACTCTCTAATGGAATTATTTCCATTGAATATGTGAAGTCTAAAGACAACATAGCAAATCCACTAACCAAAGGGTTAGCAAGAGAGCTAGTTGAGAATTCATCGAGGGAAATGGGACTAAAGCCTATCAAATAAGAGTTACCACAACGGCAACCTAACCTAATTGACTGGAGATCCCAAGATCTAGGTTCAAAGGGATAACCGAGTTGTGTATGACTCAGAAGGATCACTGGGGAGTCAAACTCCTACCCATTTCTATGATGAAATAGTGATGTCTACAGCGTTTTAGGTTAAGTAAAATTTTAATGATTCTTATATCTAGGTAAACCTAGTGGAGTATGGCATGATACTCTTCATAAGAATCACCTATGTGAGTGTGAACTAGGCCGATTCTATGAGATTTGTGAAAGGTTACAATTCTCTAGAGCACTCATAAAAGACCAGGTTGTTCAAGGCCAAAATGAACACAATAGCGAGAACTAAATTGTGTCTGGGATATACTGTGTGAGTTCTATTGTCTTGGTTTACACAAACGGCTGAACAGTTTAAGACATCATGTTCACTGGTTAGCTAGTAAATCCGATAGTGTCTCACAAGGGAAAGTTCAAAGCCAAAAGCTACCTATCCTTTGAAAAATATTTTCAATTTCTGTACTCTCTGTAATTAGATCATGTTGTTGCATTTTCTCTCCGTCAAAATCCATTCATGTGGGGAATTGTTAGAAAATTAGTTTTATAAGGCTTATTTTGGGCCAACTTTGAGCCCAAAATTGAGTGGGCCCCAAACATCTTTTGGGATGAGTCCGAAGAGGTGACGTGTTTCTTGCCGCATGGCAAGTCACACGGTGAAGACGGTACGTCAAAGCCATTTATGAGTGAATGGGAAGTTGACGTCGTTTTCGGGTTCGTAGAATTGAACATTTAAGTTTTAAATATGGGTTTCCTTGTGAGGTTTGTCCCACATTGAAACTTTAAGAGAGTTTTGTTAAGTATATAAGCTCTAGCCTACAACACTTGGGTTGGGCCCCAAGGATCACCCCAAGTTTGTAGAAGGGAGGAGTTATGGACAAAGTGAACCTTAGTCCAAACCACCACACGGGCGTCGTCTGTCCGGCCGTGCCGTGCGCGGGTATGGGTTGTGGGTCGTGTCGGTTCTAATATTAATTTTTTGGATAAAATTTATTTGAATTTTTTCAAAAAATTATTGCGGGAAATTAATTTAAATTTGAATTCAAATTTTTTTGTCCAAATTTGTCTCTTCCATATTCCACTACAGTTGCAATTCTGGACAGATTTTTAAACTGCCGGACAGATTCAAAACTGTCCAAACAGTTTTCAATTTGTTATATATTTCGGACATATTCAAATTTGGAAAAACTGCCCAGATAAGTTCAGCAACTGTAGCAGTTATCTGTTCAGTTCCTGTATGCACTTGTTCATTTGAAACTATAGCGATCCCGGGTTTACCCTTGTTGTACAGTGATCCGGACATGTGTCCGTGGATGTCAGTAGTTGATTAGTATCTTGTTTACATCCTTTCCTACTTTATATTTGAGTTATAAGATGTGTTGGGCAGGTTTGTTTCAGGTTAGTTGTGTTTGGGAGCCACGTGTTGCTGCCCAGATTTTTGGACCTTCGCTCGAGCGAGGAGTTGGTCGCTCGAGCGAGAGTTGAGTTTGTGTCTGGTGGCTCGAGCCAGGTATTCCTCGCTCGAGCGTGCGTCTGCGTCTCATCTGGACCTGATAACAGTAGTTTTTTGCTCGAGCGAGCTTTCCTTCGCTCGAGCGAGACCTGTGTTTTAGATCCTTCGCTCGAGCCGGGTTTCTTCGCTCGAGCGAACATTTGTGTCTGGTACTGGACCTGAACACTGGAATTTCTGGCTCGAGCGAGCTTTTCTTCGCTCGAGCGGTCTGGTTGTCCTTCGCTCGAGCGAGCTTCTGAGTTTTTGGCTCAAGCGAGACCTTCTTGGCTCGAGCGAGGGTTTTCTGTGTCTGGTCGCTCGAGCGACCAAGTCTTCGCTCGAGCGAGCCTGTTTTATATCAGCGAACAGTAGCGATTCAAACTTCACTTTTTCACTCTCTTTTCATTTCTAAACCCTAGATCCGAGACCCTCTCTCTCTAAACTTGCCTTCTCTCTAAGAAATCATCTCCCTAGAGTGTGAATCTATCCTAGGGCCTTTGTTAAAAAGATAGAGGGTGTCTTGGGCTTCGTTTTAACCGGACAAAGTTTGGATTTGAAGCACGTTGATCCTTGAGTCTTCATCTCCTTTTTGGCTCAAACTTCGAGGTAAGGATACCCTACTCCTCTTTATGAGTTTTGTCTTTAAATTTTAGCATTTTGATATGTTGGGGTTAGTTTGGTAATTTTGTGAAAGTTAGGGGTCTTTGTGTAATTTTATAAAAGTTGGGGTTTTGTTTATATAAACCCATAATCATCCTTGGCTTAGAAGGAAATGATATTTGTGTTGGAACATTGATGAAAATGGAACCTAAGGGTTGAAATGTTAATTATGGAAAATGCCCTAATTACATTGATTAATTAATTGGGATAATTAATTGTGAAAAATGAGGAATTGAAGTGGGAATGTTGAGATTGAGAGTATGTGGATTTAAAGGGTGTAGTTGAATTACTTATCACTCACCGAATTGAAATGTTGATATGTTATCCATTTTGTGCATTTATTTTCTGTGTAGAAATAACTGCTTTGGGCTATCGGTGGATGATAGTCTTGATTGTTGTAGACAATGCATGATGATTAGGCAAACTGAAACGAATCACTGGAATGTGTCATCGAGTATGACTGTTAAACGAATACATTAAATTTATGTATTGATTGATGATACGTATAATAATTGTTTATATGCATTATGTGTGTGAAGGAGATAGGGGATGTACTCCACGATTTAGGGGATGATAGGGGATGGAACCCTAAACCGGATGTTGTTTGGGAGGAGATAGGTGATGGACTCCATAGATAGAGCTCATATGCTTATCTAGTGATGTGTTGACACAGCTCATACGCTTGTCTTTGGAAGTGTGATAGTGCTCTTATGCATATCTGTTGATGTGTTGACATAGCTAGTATGCTTGTTTAATATGGGATGGGAAAAAGTTTAATATGAGTTACCGTCTCATATAAGTTGTTTGGCCAGGTTCTGAGCCATGATTGTAAATGGAAAATTGAAAAGAAATGGAAAATGAATTGTGACATAGACTTGTGTGTCTTGAAACTGTAAAGTGTTATAGGTGGTAGTACCAGTGTTAGCCATCTATCAACTGCTAATCTTTTAATCATTGTTCATATCTGGTTTAGTATATTTCTACTGGGTCGTGGCTCACCCTTTAAGGGAATATCATTTTTAGGTACAGGTAGCATGTCACCTCCAAGGACGTAGCTTGGAAGGCTAGAGGCGGGCAGACGTTTGTTGTTTAGTTTCTTTCGATGTATTACATGTATATTCAAGCCAATGGCTTAATGTGTAAATGAGTTAACACTCTTTTGTTGTAACCAAGTATTAACTTGGAAAGTTGTAAGCCCTTAGGACATTTGCTTTTGTTGTTAACATGTAATACTTTTTGTAATGAAACTCTGATGAATAGAAGAATGTGGAACTTTTATATGTCAATGCATGTCTATATTGATGAGTTTAATGTTACTATTTTGAGGGCGTTACAGAAACCATATCTGTTCAGTTCAAATTAAGCACCTATTCGGGTCTATATATACAGATCTGTTCCAGCAGTCTTCATATCCGGAAAAATCAGTCTGAAATTAATTCCTTTGTGCTGTCCAACTTTTGTCTTTGGTGCATTATTCTTCATATTAGTTTTAGAATAAATTTCAGAGAGTTAGAACACAGGTTTGGTTCGCCGTTCAATTTGTTTTGGAGTGCTACTACAAATTGGTAAAGATCACAGAGTGTCACACACTCGACTTGATCTTTTATTTTTCGTTTGGTTCAACAAAATAAATTCTATAAGTTATTTATTTTATTTTATTTGATTTAGTTTCAATTTATTTTATTTACACAGAAGATTGTTCCTATACATAGTTTCCAACCAACTTGTTCAAACCCTAGTGAATGACAATGAACTCCAATCGAACTCTTTCATGTTGAAGGAACTTCATGAGTATATTTCGAAAAGTGGCTGATAAAGACAGAAAAAAGAAAAAAGAAAAAAGAAAAAAGAAAAAAAAAGAATGCACAATCTTGTTTATGTACCCTTTTTTTTCCCTCTCTTTTTTAATCATGTCATTTTTGTTGTGTTTTTTTGTTTTTTTGTATTTTTTATTTTTAGGTAGCTATTTTACATCCAAATCTTTTTCTTGTAAATATCTCTTTTCCAATAAATGGAATAGTGCTATTTCATTATGCCTTTCATCAAAACTGCTTTAATTGATTGGCAATATTATCAAATGTCCCAAAAGAGAAAGGAAAAAAAAGTAAAAAAAGAAAAAAGAAGAAAGGGTATAGACATGGTTTAAGTGCAAACAAGACTGTAATAATGTATTTTAGTATTGATGACACGATAAATATTATGTGGATATCTATGATGATCCCTAACGGCAAGAGCTAAAATGAAATGTGAGTTAAATATCAATAAAAGCTTATGCAAATTTGCATATTAGTAGGGATAATTATAATTTGAGCAATTGTCTTAGGAGGTCAATGTGATTTTTACTATACAAAAAATGTGATTTAAAATTTTAGATAATTTTAACTTAATTTTCCCAATCATGAGTTATGGATATCCAATTAACTTGATTTTCTATATGAATAATATGCTTGACAAATTTTACAATATAAATAGTTTGAATGAGCAAAATAAGTTCAAGAAAAACCAAAAGGCCTAATAACCCCTGTCTCACAATAAAAACTTTGTTACAAGCGCTAGCATCACGTTATCATTAACACGTAATATCACTATTCAATTATAAATTACTATGTAAGTGTAACGGGTAATTTTATAGTACACACCCTATCATCTGTGTGTTTAATTATCACAAATGGCATAACTCAATACTATAAATTTGAGTTATGACCAAATATTACATGAACCAAACAACTTTTTTTTTATTGTAACTAAAATAATGTTATAACTAATGCTATAATGTGTCATAATACAGTAGGTCACAATTAAATACACAAAGGTCATGTTTGATTCACAAAATTAATAGTAAAGTATTAATAATCTTATTAAATTAGTGTGGTATTCACTATCCAATTGGATTAATATCCATTGGATTAATAATCTCACCCCTACCCCATTACTAATAATCCTACAAATTTGTTGGATTAATTATCCATTGGATTAATAATCCTAAACCAAAATGTTAAAACAAACATAGAATAATTGGGCCCATGAATTAATAATCTCAATCTCATACTCTAATCCACCCAATCAAACATGCCCAAAAGGCATAATCAAAGATGTACATAGCACACATCCCAACCATAGAATTTCCGAAGTGTAATCTATTTTATTTATACAAATGTGAGAGTTAATGGGGGGTGAGTTGGATGAAGCAGTTATGCTTTGATAGTAAAGTTTGATTATCAATGCGGAGTTAGTAATGCCGGGATACTAAGGCTGTGTTTGGTTGTGCTCTGGAATCATGATTCAACATCATGGTTTGAGAATGGTGTTTGGATGGAGCTGTGGAATTCATTTTCCACAGCTCTGCAAAACACGTCTGTATGTCTGTCGTCTTTGATGTGTTGTTCTGTGCGCTGTCTGTGCGTTATTTGCTCCGTTAGGGTCGTCCGGCCGGATGTCCGGCCGGATGACAAATTTTTTTTTTTTTTTTTTTTTTTTTTTTTTACAATTGATATGTTAATTAATTTATAATCGAAAAAAATATTTTCTGAATTTTTTATGTGCTTTAAAATAATTTTGAGTTGTATGTTTAGTTATGAGTTGTAAATTTTTGTATCACATATCAAATGTCACATCAACAATTCCCCACTCAAATCAAACCTCTTTTCCAAAACTATTTTCAAAACTCTTTACCAAACAAATTTTCTACACTCAAATCATAATTCCACAACACACAAACTCAAAATACAACTCATACTCTCAAATCACATTTACAAAACTCTACCAAACACTACCTAAATTTTTTATTAATTTTTTTTTTTTTATATCTCATATGATTGCAGGTCCTTTATACTTATATGGGATATGCATTCATATAAGATATTTGATATAAAAAAAAATTAAGTAAATTATGTAAATGGTTCATATACAATATGTCAATTTAGTTCATATTGTTTTAATTTGTTCAATTTTATCTCTTAATTTAATGGATTATGTTATATTAGTCCAATAAATAACGGCCGTTAAATTTTCTGTACGAAAACTCAAACGATATGTCAATGTAGAGATTTATCACTGGATAGTGTAGTGACGATGTGGTATGACAGTACACTTAAATTTTAGGAAAAAATACAATCAAGTGGTACTTTGAAAAAATAATTATAGATTCAATCTGTTTCGTTTTAGAATTTTTAAAAACAGTCTGTAACAAGTTGAATCAAATTAAATTTATACTTTAATTTTAGTTGGGGATTTATTTTAAATTATTAAACTCCATTGATTTAAACCTAATTGATTGAATTGTGACCCATTAGTAACCATATAATATTGTTATGGTTTTATTATTAGGGCTTGGCTTCTGTCCAGTCCTCATCTGGACTGGACCGTGCTGTTGGGCCTGTGGGGGCCCACCACGGGTCCCGTTTTGATAATCTAAACCGTTGAATGTGTAGAACTCGTCGAGTACTATAAGTCTGTAAAAAATCACGTTAATCGGATATCGGTAGCTATATGATCAAATCAGTTTTGTATAAAAAAAATTGACGGTGAATAAATTAACGGTTGACAAAAATCTGATTTAATCACATAGCTACCGATATCCGATTAACATGATTTTTTATAGGTTTATAGTACTCGACGAGTTCTACACATTGAACGGTTCAGATTATCAAAACGGGACCCGTGGTGGGCCCCCACGGGCCCAACAGCACGGTCCAGTCCAAATGAGGACTGGACAGAAGCCAAAGCCTTATTATTATTATTTAATTACTATAAAAGAGTTGTGAATATTTATGGTGTACACCATTAAACGAAATATATTTTGTGGTGAGAAAATATTATATTCACTTTTGTCATTAAAGATGTTAAAATGTATTTTTAAATTTATATACATATATATAGGTGTATATATATAGTTCGATATTTGTTTAGTTAGATATTTGTTTAATTAGATATTTGTTTAGGAAATATCTATAAAAGTAACCAAAATGATTTTTTATTCAACTTTTGAGAGTTCTTGGAGTTCCTGCCGTGAGAAAGAAAAGAGAAAGGGTTCCAAGGTTGGTTTTTCATGGATTTGATCTAGTGTAAGTCATTTTTTATCCCTAGTGCTTTCGATCAAAACGTAGAGGGCGGAAAAGGCGTCGTTTGGCTCCAAAAAAATTTAATTTCTGTTGCTGAAAAATTTGAAAGCTTCTTGGCTCGAGGTAAGGATTTTTCCTACACTTTTTTATGTACTTTTACTTGATTATATGGAGCTTAGAGTTGCATATAATTTAATTAGAATTTTTGAAAATTTTGTGATTTATTTGCTTAAAAGAGAAATTTTGAGAAAAATAAAGAGTTGATGCCCAAATTGCAAACGTGTAAACTTGGAATATGTTTATAAGGTTATGAAAGAGTTTTGTTTTAAATTTGAACAAAAACGGATTTTGATTCGATCGGTTTTGAAATTTTTACCGTTTTGCGACCAAAAGAGCATTTTTATATAAAACAAAGAAATTACGTTTAACTTTTGGGGCTTTTGATCAAAATAGGATGTCATAGTTGAATAATGCTTGGAGAATGAGTTTGGAAAGAAAATGATGTTTTCTTGGGCATTAACAGTATTATTTTGCTTAATGTATCTGTTGGAATAAAACCGACACAGTTAGAAATGGACCATGAGAGGTTACTGGACGTGATTGTGATATGAAAACTAGTGTAGCTGTTCATATTTGATCAGATGTGGAATAAATTGTATTTATCAGAATTTTTGGAATTTAATTGTTTAAATATCTGTTTAGAAATATCTGTTTTGGACTATCCGTGAAGGATAGCCATGATTGTTGTAAAAATGCATAAGACTTAGGTAAATCAAACCACATTTCTCATTTGTTACATTGGACATTGCATTACATTCATTTCATTGGAAATGTATCTGTTTTTTGATAAATGTTTGGAAATGTATCTATTTGCAAAAAGATGAATACTTGGTGAATCTGGGTAGAGGGTGTAGAACCGCACAGTTAGGTGTCGAGCCTTCCAGTTTACTAGTAAAAATGGCAGTGGTAGTGCATTAGGGCCTACTTGTAGACACTCACCTAGAGATTCACAGAGCCTATATTCATGTAACATATATGGTTTAAAATGGAAATGGCTTTATATCTGTTGTTGTATCTCAGTATTGCATACTTTATAAAAAGAGAGATAAACTGTTTTATCATGAGCAGGGCATGAGCATACTCCTCTTTAGTCTTGTCATGGTTCATATGTTGTGTAGTATATCTCTACTAGGCTGTGACTCACCCTATAAGGGAAACCATTTCAGGTACAGGTGCTATGCCTCCGCCAAAGCATTGACTTGAAAGGACTCGGAGCTGGGGCTTCATTTTTGTTTTATTGTTATTTGTTGAATGTAAGCCTAGGGTTGTATTTGCGTTGAGTTGAAACTCCATTTTGTGCAACCAAGAATGTTCTTGGATAAATTTGTAAGCCCGTAGGACACTTATTATCTGTTTGGCTTCCATTTTATACTTGTTGTAAAATTCATGCTTGGGATTGGAACTGGAGCATTGAGATGTGAACAACATGTATTTGGCATTTTGGATTTAATGGAAATGGATATATAGAATAGTTAGCTATATATATGTGTTTGTCTATCATGTGAGTTTTGTTGCATAAATAGATATACCCTGCCTAATTTTCAAGGCGTTACAATTTCGTACCTTTTTATAATTTCTGGGGGGATGCATTGACCCACAAATCATAAAATCATAACTTACCAACCAACTAGTTCCATAATTATTTTAATGAATACACCTTGTTCTTATAAATTGATACATTTATTGACAAATCACATTCCACATTTAATTAACCTAAAATGTAGCATGCCTATTTAAAAAATCAAACCATATTCCATATGCCACGTTTCAAAAAAGTACACCAAAAGATTTCTATAGTCCCATTGCTGGTTTGGACAAACCACATTCCACATTTAATCCACAAAAAATGTAAAATCAAATCAAAGTCCATATGTCACATTTTAGAAACATACAATAAAAGATTTTTATAGTTATATTGTTGGTTTGGACAAACCACATTTCACATTTAATTGACCCAAAATCAGGAACGGACCCAGGATTATGTCTTTGAGGGGGCTACTCTATAGTTTAAAAAATTAGGAGGCTACTCTATATAATTTCGAAATTATCTAAAAAAAAATTGGAGGTACGAACTTCTATAATTTTAAATTATTTTAAATTTTCTAATATAATATGTGATATTTTTCAAATTTTTGAAGGTGCGGCCACTCCCCTAGATCCATCATTGCCCAAAATGTAGCATGTCCATTTTGAAAATAAAACCACATTCCACATTCAATACACAAAAAATGTAACATGGCCATTATAAAAAAAAGGAAAATTAGTCTTAGGTCTCTCTCCTATTTGTAGTAATGAAAAAGATCTACAATATTATTTTATGATATCTAAGGTCCCTCAATCCCAAACCCATATATCACAGAGAAATTTGTGTCTTCCGAATGTTGCTTCATTTTGCTTCTACTGCCCATTTGTATGTATGCATATAGAGAGAGAGATCAGGGTTTCTTCTACGAAGGAAGTTGACTAATCAGGTCATTGGCGACATGGTGGTCAACATTGGCAGCAACATCAGTTGTGAGAAAAAGAGAATAAAATGAGAGAGAGACCGCTATTTGGCCCTCAAATGGAACTTGACGGAGCGGAACTCACACTCACTGTCACCGTCGTTGTCGCAAGTGTGGCGTTCTATCAACACCAGTCGAGATCTAGTTGGAAAGTCAAGATCTGGTCCAGATATTGTTCAGATCACGTAGGATCTCCTCATCATATTCGAATACAATGTAGAAATTCTGTGGAAGTCCAGAATTTGAATGTAATTTTGTTGAAGAGGTTTTGAGGGGAAGCTAGGTTGTGTAATCTGTAGGAATAAGGAAGAAATTACAACTTTGTTGATTGTTGTTTGAGGTGCTACTCAATTTCTCACTCTCCTAATAATTCACATTGATGGATGGTGGATATGTAATTCAAGCCATTGCTGCCAATGAAAAATCTCTCTTTTTGTTACTATATTGAATATGAGGAAAATAAGGGTGTAAAGATGTCAAAACTTGTACTGCATTTTATATGGCAAAAATGTCAAATTTCTCTACACTTTCTCTGATTGTGATAATTGTTTGTGAATTTTCTCTGGCTAGAGAGAATTTCTCTGGTTTGAACCCAGAGAAATTCTCTGTTCAAATTTCTCTAATAGGTCTTTCGTTGTTCAAATTTCCTTGGTATTGGATTTTCTTTGCATTGGCGATTTTTTCAACAAAATCGAAATTTCTCTAAAGAGAAACAGAGAATTTCTCTGGGTTTAAAATCTACTTTTTAACTCCAAATTGATTGTGTTTTATTGCATTTATGGTTCTGACTTTGAATTTTCTCTACATTAGCGATTTTTTCAACAAAATCAAAATTTTTCTCTCTAGAGCCAATGTGTGAACCATGGAACACATTTTACCCGAGGTTTATGATTTTTAACCAGAGAAGATTGTGAAGAAGAATTTCTCTGGGTTGGAGAGGGGGATTTTCTCTGGGGTGGAAGTGAGATTTTCTCTGGCTTTAAAGAATTTCTTTGGGTTGATGTCAATTTCTCTGGTGTGATTTTCTCAGTGAATTTTGTTCAAGTTGGAATTTCAAAAATTAACAATTTTGTTCAAGTTAAAAGATGATAAGAGTGGTGATTGTTTACTCAAAGATTCTGGGGGTTTATGCAGATTATATATGAATTTTCTATGGATTTAGTCACTGTGTGAATTTTCTCTGGATTTGGCTATTGTGTGAATTTTCGCTAGATTTAGTCACTGTGCAAATTTTCTCTGGAAAACTCGGGATGTGTTGGTTTGTTTTTGATATTTGGTTGCTTCAGTTTCTCTATTGATTTGTTTACTTGATCAAATATTCGAAGGGGAAAAAAATGAAAAATGTGATTTTGAATGGATTTTCTTTGGTTTGATAATGATTAGGTATATATTGATTTTGAGGTTCCTTTTTGATTTCTCTAGTTGAGTCAAAACACAATTTCTCTGGAGAGAAAATCTCTAGGAGGTCCAAAGAAATCCTCTGGGAAGTGTAAAGAAAATCTCTAGGAAGTCTAGAGAAATTCTCTGGGAAGTGTAGAGAAATTCCCAAAATTTCTCTACAGAGAAAATCTAGGGAAAGTCCAGAGAAATTTCCAGAATTTCTTTGGGAAGTCTAGAGAAAATCTCTGGATAGAATTTTCTCTGGATTGATGTTGAGGGACCTTAGACATTATGAAAATATTATGTGTCATTTATGTTCTAAAATCTTAATACTAGGAACCTTTAAAAAAAATCCCCTTATAAAAATCAATAATTTAAAAAAAAAATCACATTACAAATAAATAAAAATAGACGATCCCAACAATCAATAAGGACAAAAATATCTTAAACACAACAATATATTAAGTAGGATTTCATAAAAAAATATGGGTAAATTATTGATAAATCTTATTTAGAAGTGTTTTAACCTAATAAGTCCATAAAGGAATTTTTTAACCTATTTAGCCCTTTTTCTTGATTTACACTATTTTCTTGAACACTTATACCCTTATATTTAATTTTGATACCCTTACAAATATTTTTTGAACGGTTAGCAATTTTATGATGTGAACATTCATATTTTAAAATTCACATTGGTAGGAATGTAAAATTGGCCCGTGAGTGGTCCGAAACCCGCCCGCGAGCCAAGGCGGGCCCGGGCCGTTGACAATGTGAATATTCATATTGATATGTTAACATTCACATTAATGGGAGTGTAAAATTGGCCCGCGTCCCGTGGCGGCGCGAAACCCGCCCGGGGCAGCCCGGCCCGACCCGTTGACAATGTGAATATTCACATTGACATGTTAACATTCACATTGATAGGAGTGTAAAATTAGCCCGCGCCTCGTGGCTTCCCAAAACCCGCCCACAGCCCATGGGCGGCCCGGCCTGTTGACAATGTGAATATTCACATTGACATGTTAACATTCACATTGATAAGAGTATAAAATTGGCCAGCGGCCCAGGGCCGGCCCGACCCGACCCGTTGGCAATGTGAATATTCACATTAATAAGAGTGTAAAATTGGCCCGTAGCCCGTGGGCCGCCCGAAGCCCGACCGCAGCCTGAGGCGGGCTTGGCCCGACCCATGACAATGTGAATATTCACATTGACATGTTAACATTAACATTGATAGGAGTGTAAAATTTGCTTGCTGTCCGAAGCTTGCCAGCAGCTTGGGCTAGGCCTGGCCCGGCCCGGCCCGGCCCGTTAACAATGTGAATATTCACATTGACATGTTAAAAGGCACATTGATAGGAATGTGGAATTGGCCTGCGGCCTGTAGGCTGCTCGAAGCCCGCCCACGGCCTGGGGCAGGCTCGTTTCGGTCCGGGCCCGAACATGTCCGAGACCCTAGGTTAGGGCCTAAGTCATCACTTTGAAGCCCGGCCCAGCCCATCGGCCCGCTTAAGGCCCATTCAAGGCTCAATCCAAGGCCTAGCCCGCGCCGAGGCGCAATGTATTTTTTTGTGGAAAATAATAAAATTTTGAAAGAAAAAATTAAAAAGAATTAAAAAAAATAGCCAGGCCCGCCCAAGCCCGACCTAAGCTCGAGGCTAGGCCTAGGCCCACCGGCCCGACCCGAGGCTCGATCCATCGGCCCGTCCAAAGCCCGAATACCCTTGTGCCAGGGCTAAGGCCTAGGCCTAATTTTTTGGCCTGTGGGCCGGCCCGATCCGGCCTGGGAAAGGCTCGTTTGGGCCCAGGCTTGAGCCTAGTCCAAGACCCTAGGCTAGGGCTTGGGCCATCACTTTGAAGCCCAGTCCGACCCATCGGCCCGGTTAAGGCCCATTCAAGGCTCGGTCCGAGCCCTGGCCCGCGCGCGAGGCCTAGTGTTTTTTTTTGTAGAAAATAATAAAATTTTGGTAGAAAAAATTAAAAAGAATTAAAAAAAATGGCCAGGCCCGCTCCGAGCCGCCCACGGGCCGTGGGCGGGTTTCAGGCAGCCACGAGGCACGGGCTAATTTTACACTCCTATCAATGTGAATGTTAACATATCAATGTGAATATTCACATTGTCAACGAGCCGGGCCGGGCCTGCCCTGGGCCGTTGGCCAATTTTATACTCTTATCAATGTGAATGTTAACATGTCAATGTGAATATTCACATTGTCAACAAGCCGGGCCGGGCCCGCCGTAGGCGGGTTTCGGGCAGCCACGAGGCGTGGGCTAATTTTACACTCCTATCAATGTGAATGTTAACATATCAATGTGAATATTCACATTGTCAACGGGTCGAGTCAGGCCCGCCCCGGGCCATGGGCGGGCTTTTGGCCGCCCATGGGCCGCGGGCCAATTTTATACTCTTATCAATATGAATGTGAATATGTCAATGTGAATATTCACATTGTCAACGGGCTAGATCGAGCCCGCCCCGAGCCGCGGGCGGGTTTCGCGCCGCTATGGGACGCGGGCCAATTTTACACTCTTGTTAATGTGAATATTCACATTGTCAATGGCCCGGGCCCGCCCCGGCCCGACTCGAATTTTTTCGGACACCCACGAGGATCGACTTGGGCCGAACCCCTACACATTGACGGTATGAACATTCACATTGACGGTGTGAACATTCACATTAGGGGTATTTTGGTAATTATGTCATCCATAGGACTTATTGAAACATAAAAACATAATGTGAACTAAATGGAATATAAGTAGATAAAAAGGGTATTTTGGTCTTCTTATCTCAAATAAGACCTAATGAAATAGTCAAAAAGAATATGTGTTGGATGAAATAAAGTTCTTATAAAGTGGATTTATCAAAAAAGTTCTCAAAAAATATTTTCAAATGAATAAATCTACCGGTCCTTAAAAAAAAAAAAAAACTCAACTTATATAGATTTTTGAAGTTAGATTTTCAAGTAATTTTTCTCTTTGTTTTTTGTATTTATTAGTTTTTAAAAATTTTATAATTTACTTTTTAAATATATTTAAATTAGATATATTTACAAATAAAAATAAAAAATATAAATTCAAAATTCAAAACCAAACAGAAAAGGAAAAATTATTGATAAATCTCATTTAGAAGTGTTTTAACTCAAGAAATCTATAAATGAATTTTTTAACCCATTTAGTCCCATGTATGTATAGTTTTATTCCATAAAGTTCTTTTTCTTGGTTTATACTATTTTATTGGACACTTATACCCTTATATTTAATTTTGATACCCTTATAAATATTTTTTGAACAGTTAGCAAATTTATGATGTGAACATTCATATTTTAAAATTCACATTGGTAGGAATGTAAAATTGGCCCGTGGGCGGCTCAAAACCCGTCTGCGAGTCGAGGCGGGCCCGGCCCGTTGACAATGTGAATATTCACATTGACATGTTAACATTCACATTAAAAGGAATGTAAAAATTGGCCCGCGTCCCGTGGTGGCGCGAAACCCGCCCACGGCCCACGGGCAGCCCGGGCAGGGCCCGATCCGGGCCGTTGACAATGTGAATATTCACGTTGACATGTTAACATTCACATTGATAAGAGTATAAAATTGGTCCGCGTCCCATAGGCGGGCAAAAGCACGCCCGCGGCCCGGGGCGGGGCCCGGCTCGGTCCGGTCCATTGACAATGTGAATATTCACATTGACATGTTAACATTCACATTGATAAGAGTATAAAATTGGTCAGCGTCCCGTAGGCAGCCAAAAGCTCGCCCGCAGCCCGGGACCGGCCCGGCCCGTTGACAATGTGAATATTCACATTGACATGTTAACATTCACATTGATAGGAGTGTAAGATTAGCCCGCACCTCATGACTGCCCGAAAACCAGCCCACGGCCCGTAGGCGGCCTGAGGTGGGCCCGACCTGTTGACAATGTGAATATTCACATTGATATGTTAATATTCACATTGATAAGAGTATAAAATTGGCCCGCACCTCGTGGCTGCCCAAAACCCACCCACGGGCGGGCCCGGCCCGGCCTGTTAACAATGTGAATATTCACATTGATAAGAGTATAAAATTGGCCCGTGCCCCGTGGCTGCTCGAAACTCGCCCACAGCCCGTGGGCGGCCCGGGGAGGGTCCGGCCCGGCTTGTTGACAATGTGAATATTCACATGGACATATTAGCATTCACATTAATAAAAGTATAAAATTTGCCCGTGGCCCATGGGCGCCCAAAAGCCCGCCCGCAGCCCGGGGCGGGCTCGGCCCGGCCCATTGACAATGTGAATAGTCACATTAACATGTTAACATTCACATTGATAAGAGTGTAAAATTGGCCCGCAGCCCGTGGGCGGCCCGAAGCCCGACCGCAGCCCGAAGCGAGCTTGGCCTGACCCGTGACAATGTGAATATTTACATTAACATGTTAACATTAACATTGATAGGAGTGTAAAATTTGCATGCTGTCCGAAGCTCGCCCGCGGCTCGGGGTAGGCCCGGCCCGGCCCGTTGACAATGTGAATATTCACATTGACATGCTAACATGCACATTGATAGGAATGTAGAATTGGCCCGCCGCTCGTGGGCTGCTGGAAGCCCGTCCACGGCCTGGGGCAGGCTCGTTTGGGTCCGGGTCCGAGCATGTCCGAGACCCTAGGCTAGGGCCTAGGCCATCACTTTGAAGCCCGACCCGACCTATCGGCTCGCTTAAGGCCCATTCAATGCTCGATCCGAGGCTTAGCCCGCTTGAGGCACAATGTATTTTTTTGTGAAAAATAATAAAATTTTGGTAGAAAAAATTAAAAAGAATTAAAAAAAAATGGCCAAGCCCGCCCAAGCCCGGCCTAAGCTTGAGCCTAGGCCTAGGCCCACCGGACCGACCCGAGGCTATCGTCTTCCGGCCGCGGGCCAATTTTACACTACTATCAATGTGAATGTTAATATGTCAATGTGAATATTCACATTGTCACGGGCCGGGCCGGGCCCGCCCCGGGCAGCGGGCGGGCTTCGGGCCACACCCGGGCCGCGGGCCAATTTTACACTTTTACCAATGTGAATGTTAATATGTCAATGTGAAAATTCACATTATCACGGGCGGGGGCTGGGCTCTTCCTGGGCTGCCCACGAGCTTTGGGCCGCCCATAGGACGCGAGTCAATTTTACACTCTTATCAATGTGAATGTTAACATGTCAATGTGAATATTCACATTATCAACAGGCCGGGCCTGCCCAGGCAACGGGCGGGCTTCGGGCCGCCCACAGGCCGCGGGCCAATTTTATAGTCCTATCAATGTGAACGTTAATATGTCAATGTGAATATTCACATTGTCACGGGCCGGACCGGGCTCGCCCCGGGTCGCCTATAGGCCGCGCACTAATTTTACACTCCTATCAATGTGAATGTTAACATGTCAATGTGAATATTCACATTGTACATGGACCGGGCCCCTACACATTGACGATATGAACATTCACATTGACGGTGGTGAACATTCACATTAGGGGTATTTTGGTAATTATGTCACCCATAGGACTTATTGAAACATAAGAAAATAATATGAACTAAAAAGAACATAAGTAGATGAAAATGATATTTTGGCCTTCTTATCTCAAATAGGACCTAATGGAATAGTCAAAAAGAATATGAATTGGATGGAACATAAGTAATTAAAGATGAATTTATGAAAAAAAAGCTCCCAACAGAAAATTTTTAATTATTAATATTTATTAAATTTATTACTAATGTATTATATTTTTTTAAAAATACAACTGAATTGATATTTTCCAAATTTTACTCCAGTCTGTCCCGCGTGACGGACTAGTCCTAGTAGATACAGAGATTCGCGCCAACTACGTTTCCCAAATTCCAACAATCTCTCTCTCTCTCTCTCTCATCTTCTTCTTCTTACTGCTACTCCTGCTATTTATCTAGGGTTTGGAGGTACGATATCATTCATCAAGAAGACGATGAAGATGGTGTCGACGATGAGATTGTTCTGGATTTCTGTTGTGGTGTTAGTCTTTTGTGTCTGTTCACTACCAAGATCGGCCGCAGAGACCGAGGCTTGCCGAAAGGTTTACCGCGAAGGCGGTGCAATGGCGGTGATGCGTTCTCCAGAATGTTCTCGTTGGGGTCACTCACTCTGATGGGGACGTTTGACTGACTCAACTACGGTGTATTGCTCAGAGGCTATTCTCGATGCTCTTGGGCGAGATTTCACTCACAATCACTTCTTTTGCGACGTTGATATTAGGTTTCCTCTCCGCCGTAAGTCTCTCCAAACTCAACTTCGATTTTTTTAATTTTTTTTTTAAATTTTGTTTTTGATTTTGTTTTTGTTGCTGAAATTTCTCAATTTTGTTTGTGTAGTTTATATTTTGGAAAGGAGAGAGGGCATAAATTTGTTGCAATCAAGTTCTAATTTAGATTGGTTTATATCTAAGCATCTGTTCTGTTTTGTTTAAATTTGTCAACAATCGAATGGAATTTATAATCTGAACTTTCAAGATAATATTCTGATCAATTGGAAAAATACTAAACGATTCATATCCCTATTCGAGTAAAATAGTGTGAACTTGAGCACTCTGTTATTATAATATCACAATTTGCAAATCAATTTACGATTCATGCATATATTGATGCAAATCTATTGGTGAATCTATTTTGGAGTAGAATCTATGATAGATTTCACCGTTCACAATCAATTCATGATTTGATTTACTTTTTACGATTTACACAATTATTGAAACCATTGTGTGACAGATTCCAACTATTTTTTACCTTTTTGATTTTTGTAGTGAAAATAATACATGTGTTTATGTTTAATATGAAAATGACCATTAACTATAAATGTTTTGTTGTTATTTTGTAGATCATAGTGATTTTCATAGGATTGGATCAGACCTAACATGTAATTAACATTTTTTCCTCAATAATTTTTGTTAGTCATAATGCATTTAGACACGTGTTTATGTTTAATGTGAAAATAACCAATAATTTTTGCAACTGTTACAGCGCCCGCAATTGCTTTTCGAAACCTTGCTATGAAGGCAATGTCTTCCCAAATGGATGGTGTAATCTTGTTCTTATATAAGAACTATTTCATGACACTTGTCAAAATAAATTTATTTCATTTTTATTCACATATATGATTGTTTAACATCTTTGTTTTGTAATTTGTATTGAATCTTAATGAGTCTTGATTCGATTCGATTTGATTCACAAAATTTGGATTTTGATTAACGATACGATTCTTGATTTAGCAACTACGCTTGAGTGATGAAAAGAAAGAGAAGAAAAAAAGAAGAAGAGGTTATTGTGATGAAGTTTTAGCTTGTATAATGAAAAGAAAATGGAGAAGGCTTGCTTATATGAAAGTTGGATGATTTTTAGTTAAGTTTATTGGAATTGTTTTGTATACACATACTTATGTTGTAAACATGGTATTGTTGCAGGTCTCCAGAAAGAAGCTACATTGGGTATTGTAGCTATTTTTGATGGCTATTATAGCAACGAAGTGAGTGAGATGGCATGGAAGTATATTGAGGAATACTTCTTCCTACACACGTATTTTCTATTTGATAGGTACTGCATTCTATACTATTTACTTATTCTTAACTTTTGAGATGAGCGGATAATTTGAGCGAGCCATGTTATAGATGAGTATGCTTTATTTTGAAACTTGGATGGCGCATGGTGTGCTTTATTTTAAAAATTGGATGACATATTATATTATGATATGTGGATTGATTGACAATCTGTGTTCAAAGTTGTTTCTTGTAAATATTACTTGTATTTGTGCTTTTCTACTTGTTAATCTTTCATATCTCATGTTTTGTGCATGTCTGAATAGGTTGAAAATATAATCTTGAATTTGCACCTCCAGTATATCAAATTTATTTGTGCATTTTTTAATCTTTCATTTTGTCCATATGAATTATTGATTGAGACAATGACACATGCGGGAGTGTTATGTGCATGTTTGTGGTTGCATGCATATCTGTGGTAGAAATTGTTGGAACTCAAGCATTCAATTTTCTTGTTTTTTTTTTTTTTGGTGAGTCCATTTTGTTTGTTGGAAATATTGAACTTTATTTTCCCCCTCATACGCACATGTAATTAATTTTATTTTTTCTCGATAGACATCAAGGCACGTAATTATGTATACGTAATAATGGACTGAAGTATGAATATGTGATACATCTACTCATTGGAAGGAATAATAGGAAGAAGCAGGTGTGTGGCTTGTGTGCCTATGCACACTCATGCTCTACTTAGGAACTGACATTGTCTTTTATATGATGTAGTGTTTTTTAATTGTCACGTGTGTATTATCTTTGCTCTTAAGTAAATACATGACCTTGTGTTTAACTTGCACATGCTCACTATACTTGTTGATTGCAAAGCATATTTTTCATATACAAGTCTAGAATATAATGCAGCAACTTTTTTCTTTGATTGCATAATTGTTATAAGAATTACAAGTGTTGGTAACTTCGTTGTTAATTTGTCAACAGGCTGGAGGGTGATAGTTTTGATGGTTCCTATGTTAAAATGTTAAAGGAAGCATTGGTAAGAGCGATCCACGATATTAAGGTATGAAATACTTTGTTTCAATCCCTCTTTGTTTCATATATTACTTTTTTACTCCTCATTATTGATTTGAGGGCATCAACTTTGTAAATCGCAGAACAGGTATACAGCAACCATCATAGTTATGGTAGACGATCACCTATTCCTATCCAGCCTGGATGGAAGTGCTGAGGTTGCTACCGGTGGCTACAGTCGTTGGATGGCTGCTTCTCAATCTCAATCTGTGTGCGAAGTATCTTCTAGAAGGTATGATGTAATTCTCAGCCTAGAAAAGCTATTATCATCTTCTTGTATTCTTACTTTTAAATACAGTTGGCTCCATTGAGACTAATTAAATGGGTTCGCCTGTCTTCTTTAATAAAATTTTTCTGTAATGTGAAACTCGCCCTTCTTATAGTTATGACATTGCACTAACTTTGCACCATTGTTTAAGGAGATACCCTCCCCCTCCCCCTCCCCCTCCCCCTCCCCCTCTTTGTGGATAAGTGTGAGATCTTTATATGAAACGAAGAAAGAAACTGAGTGGGCATGCCTTTGTATATAGGGTACAATCACATATAATTTGTATGCAAGCTTTTCATCCATTAACATCAACAGATTCACGTTAAGGATTTACACATGAGAATAAGCTTTTATACCTCTATGGATCCTCCATCCTGAGCGGAGTCTCTCTTAATCTTGTACTTTCTCCCTTTGCCATATTTGGCATCTTCCAGTATTCCTTATTTTTTGGCCCTACCTTTGTTGCAAAACTTAATCCTTTTGCTTTATGTAACAGAGGGTCATGTTTAGCATTTTTGAGAATTTCATTTGAACTTTTACTGCTGAAGGAGTTTGAATCCTACTAATTCACATGTACTAGCAAAACAATTCAAACCTAGACTGAAAGGTTCATTTAGAATTTAAGTGTTGAGTAGTTTTTGCTGAATTTCTCGTAGCTGACAGGTGCTGTCACCTAAGAAGCCCCATTTATGGAGTTTATCTTTGGTTGTCAGCTTCTCTATAATATCTAATCATTCAGTAAATACTGCTAGGGGTTTTAGGGATTTTCAGTACCATTTTCTGCCATATTACAGCAGGCCTCTTCTTTCTCATTGCTTTCCATGCAGAGCTTAAATTATAACCACCACAAGAATGTATGTTATGTATTACTTGGTCCAGTCTTCATATTTAGAAGAGCTGTCAATGTTCTTCCAAAGTAAATTCTCTCAACTCCAAAGTTACAGGAAATGGGGAGTTCCATCTGCCTTCCCTTAATCTCCACCACCATAGCGTTTTTGCACTTTCTCCAACATCATTTCTTGGTCAATATCTTTCAACTGTAGAGGCGGCAATTGTCCAAGTAAATATGTACACATGTATGTTTTTAAGTTCTTCCACTTGATAAGTCATGTGACATTAATATATATATATGTATATTTATTTATCAACTTGAGCTTTCTAAAGCTATATGAATATCTCATCTCTCCTTTTCGTTTGGATGACGGAGACAATATCTTGTATTGATTGCTTCTTTATTCATATTAGGAACTGACCATAAGAACAATCTAAACTTGCTTTCAATTTATTTTATTTCACTCTTGGATAAAATTAGATGGAGACCAGTACACCTGTTTGCTGAACAAAATTTGTTATAATGAGTTGAAGTCTACCTGCATATTGTAGAAACATTGTTGTCTTGTTTTTTGTTCTCTTTTAAATTTTTGCTCCAATTTTTAATTGTCCTCCTTGAATTTGATGGTTAGGGATTTTAAGTTTTAAGTTATCTCATGTATTGTTTTTGGTTATTGTCAGGTTAGATGGTGATGGATGGGGCGATTCACTGAAGAACCTCATCTACAACATATCAGGTTTCACCATCTCAGATTGGATTTTTTTATTTTTTTTCTGTAATTTTTTGTTTGCATTTTCTTTTAGATTACGTACTAAAGGTTGAGATTGGAATTGGTCCTCTTTTTTTTTTTTTTTTTGGATGTGTTTTCTTTTAGATTTTCAAGAATGCACTCATATGAGTGTTTTAAAAGGCGCGCTTAGGAGCGTGCCTAAGCGCAAGGCGCAATGAGGCGCAGCCTTGTGTTCCAAACAGGTCGAAACGAGGTGCAATACTCAAGGCGTAGCTTAGGAGCTGAGGCGAGGGCTTTATTTATTTTTCTACTCAAACTATTAATAAAGTTATTATTTTTTTTGTGGGCATACCCACAGGAATTCAAAACTCTTCAATATGGCCAAACGTGGTGGTCAAAAGAGAGCAGAAGGTGATAAAAGATTGAATGTTATGCTTTATATCTTTTATTGGATATTATATTTCTAATTTTTAGAAGATTGAATGTTATGTTTAAAGATTATCGGAAATGGTTATGATTATTGAAATTATATAGATATATATATTTGTTATGCTGAAAAGTTAAAAATAAAAATTTATAATTTTGTTTTTCTTCCACTACTTGCGCTTCGCTTTGGTGAGGTGCGCGCCTCACCGCATGCCTGGTGCGTAGGATATAGGAGATCTTATCGCCTCGGTGTGCCTAGAGTCTTTTAAGACATTGACTCATATTTTTTGGTTGATTAGTATAATTTCATTAAAGATGAGGCACTAAGGAGCTATACTAAGGGAGTGTTTGATGATCTGATTTGTCAGTTAAAACTGAATGTATTAAGTGATAATCAATTAAGTTCGTTTGATAACCACAATTATTATGACTTAAAAATTTAAGTGCCTTCTAAAATGTAGGCTAAAATTTAAGAAAATTTTAAGTCGTAAGAAACTTAGGTTGCGTTTGGTAGAGCTTTATAAATATGATTTGAGAGTAGGAGTTGCATTTTGAGTGTGAGTTTTGGAATTATGATTTGAGTGTGGAAAATTTGTTTGGTGAAAGAGTTTTGAATTGAGTGGGGAATTTTTGATGTGACATATGATATTTGATACAAAAACTTACAACTTATAACCAAACATATAACTCAAAATTCTATTAAAGCACATAAAAAAAAATTTAAAAATTCGGAAAATATTTTTTTTGAATATATAAAAAGTAACATATGTCAATTGCAAAAAATAAAAAAATAAAAATAAAAATTTGCATTGTTCCGGTCAACCGGTGGGACGACCAGTTAGGCCAAATTTCAAAAAAAAAAAAATTTGAAAATTGCGCCTCACACAATTTTCTGCAGAGTTTTCTAAATGTTGTGGAAATATGATTGGAAAATCCTATCCAAGCATGATATTACAATGTGGGGGTAGAATCATAGTTTGGAAATCGTTCCAAATACAGCCTTAATTTTAATTAAATTTATAAATACTAAACATAAGCATCAATGTACATTATTACCATTATCACTACCACCACCATCATGCCACCAACACCACAACCATCACCACCATTATGCCACCGCCACCACTACCAACACCACTACTATGCCACTGCCACCACTACCACTACAAACGCCACCACCATCATGCTACCACCACTACAACAACCACCACATTCATCACCATTATTATTGTTGTCATAAGTATCACCATCATTTTTAGGGGTGTACACGGTCCGGATTGGTTCGGTTCTGAGAAAATCCAAGAACCGAACCGATCCTAACGGTTATGTGATTTTGAGAACCAGACCAGACCAGACCGTTACACTTGTAAAACCGGGCCAGAACCAAACCGAAAAAACGGTTCGGTTTCGGTTTGGTTTACGGTTCCAAAAATTTCTATTTACAAGAATAAATTGTTAATATTAGCAAAATAATTACTCAAACTAATTACATTTAACTCTTGATAAAAACAAATAATATTAAGGCATTACTTAATATTACATATCTATACCATCCTAATATCATTAAAATTATAAAAAACCAATTAATAAAAATAAAACTTGATATTATATTTTATATATATATATGTTTTAAAATTCGGTTCGGTTCGGTTCGGTTCGAACCGCGGTTTTTTCATAAAATCCATTAACCGAACCATTTTTACGGTTCTTATATTTCTTAATCCGAAACCGAACCAATTCTTAATGGAACCAAACCAAACCGTATGATTCGGTCTGGTTCGGTTCGGATTACCGGTTTGAACGGATTTTTGAACAGCCCTAATCATTTTACTATCATTACCATCGATATTGTCGCAGCCACCAACACCATCAATGCCACCATCACCACCACTACCACCACCATCACAATATAAAAATTTTAAAAAATAAATTTTAAATTCGATCTTATACATATTAAATAACTTATTTTTAATTCAACAATTGAAATTTTATCAAATAGTTTTTTATCTTAAAAAATTCAGCATTCAGTTTTTAATACTTAATTTTTAGTTTTTGGCTTTATCGAACTATACGTCAAAATCTACTCAAAAATCTCTATAAAATCCAAAATTTGATTCAAGGATGAATTAACCATCTTGAAAAACCAACTATACAAAAAAAAAAAAGTAATTTACTTTTAATACTCAAAATTGATTCTTCTTTGCCAACAAATGTGGTTATATTGCTTTCACCCCAGACCTAACACATCGACGCCAAAGGTACCTAAAGCCATGCCTTCTTTCTCTTTTTCCCTACGTGAGCTCCCTTCAAGAAAGAAGAAACTCCCCAACCATTGTATAGAACGCCAATCGATGCCGAACCAACCTTTTCATGCCTACGTATGCAACACTGATTGACGTGCACTTCTTTCCTTTTAGTAAAGTTGTTAATGGTGAGAATCTTCCTATGTGTAGCATACCAGACAAAGAAAACCACCTTAGACAGGGCCTTAATAAGTTAGTACTCCAAACCCTTCTCTACGGGAAGATAGACACATTGCCCCCTACAAGAGTGGCATAATAAGACATCATACTGAGCTGGCCGAATGAGGACTTCAGCCATCAAACTAAATCACCACCATCACCAATATGGTGGGATGAATAGAGATGACCAAGGAGATCCGATAGCTCCATAATGTTCGGAGCTTTAAGCTATTTTTGAAGCCCAAAATCCCAAAATACCTAATAATCAAATAACTGTAGGTTGTCACTGACCGAGGCCTCTTTGTTACCAGCAATGCTAGCAATTTTAGGAAATAGACTCTTCAAACACTCATCTCCACACGAACAATAGCTCCAAAACCTAGTATAATCCGTACTCCCTATCACAAATTGAATATGCTCATAAAAAGTGTCTTATCTTACCCACTTCTGATTCCTTTCGATAGATAAACACTATAAGATAAAAGCCACCACCCTTCTCCAACATCTTTTCCTTTCACTAGAAAACCTCCATAATCATTTCCCCAACAAAGCTTGATTAAAAATGGCAAGTCCCTACCTCCTCTCCTTCGAGGATGAACATATAGGGTCCCAATTCACGAAATGATATTTTACTCCTTTTCAACCCCTCCCCACCAGAAGTCACACACACTGCAGCTTTTCCAATTGTTTCCCAACTGAAGAAAGAATAACGAACAAAGATGTGTGTAGACACCCCATTTTTGACCGACCTTAAGACTCAGACGTCACCGATTGAGCGCTTGGTGATGTTGCATATTGTGCTCGTTTTGAGGTTGCGGAGTCCCGGCTGCGAGCCTTGCCTCTGGACTTCCGGACTTTTTTGTGCTTTGCCTCGGTTTGCGAACCAGGCTCTGTTTTCTCTGTTTTCTCTTCCCGAAGGGAGGGAGAGGTCTCGTAGACCATCTCTCAGTGGCCGTAGGCTACGTTTTGTGGTCGTAGGCCATTTTTTTCGTTTGGGGCCCAGTTTTCGGTTTTCGGAGCCGTCGGTCATGTGCCTCGGTTCGGGACCGCTTAACCACCTCCGTTTGCTCCGATTTTTGGTGCACACCTTGTTTCCTCCCTTTTGAGGAACACTGTGGCCTGGGAGACCAACTTCGTGGTCGTAGGCCATTTTTCCCGTTTGGAGCCCAGTTTTCGATTTTCGGAGCCGTCGGCCGTGTGCCTCGGTTTGGGACTGCTTAACCACCTCCGTTTGCTCGGATTTTTGGCGCACACCTTGTTTCCTCCCTTTTGAGGAACACTGTGGCCTGGGAGACCAATTTCGTGGTCGTAGGCCATTTTTTCCATTTGGAGCCCGGTTTCCGATTTTTCGGAGCCGTCGGCCGTGTGCCTTGGTTCGGGACCGGTTAACCACCTCCGTTTGCTCTGATTTTTGGCACACACCTTATTTCCTCCTTTTTGAGGAACACTGTGGCCCGAGAGACCACCTTCGTGGTCAAAACGCCACTTCCGAAATTTTTCCCCTTGTTTTGCTCCATTTGAATTGGTTTTTCCCCCTCTTTTTTCCCCCTTTTTTTTGGGTTTCAAAAATGAGTTCCTCTATATAATACACCCTTAAGCTCCATTTTTAAGGGTTAGACACTCTTGGCTTAGGCTCATAACCCTCCCCCTCCTCCATAACTCTCCATTTTCAAGCTCAAACATCCATTTTCTTGCACCATTTACACTACAACCCCTAGCCTATCACCTCCATTACTCATTTCAGTACCTTGGAGGACATTTGAAGAGGTTGAAAGCTCAGATTTTTGGACTAAAAGCTGCTGGAAAATTGTTCTTCAAGGGTGAGTCCCTATTTCCCTTAAACTTGCACTTTTTTGCATAATTGTTTAGCTTTACTTGCTTACATTTTTGGGCTCCGACCCTAACTAAAAATAGTCATGTTTTGAGGTCTTTTTCATGTTTGATTAAGGGTCCTTCCCTGTTTAAGGGCTCCAGTTACCACTTGCTTCTTTACCCTTCTTGTATGCCTCTTTCTTGCATAGTATTTTAGGTCTATTTTTAAACTGTTTCGAGGCATGTTGTAAACTGTAAAGTGGCTTATTTTGAGCCCTTCTTCAACTTTATTGAAGGGCTCCTCACTGTTTGAGGCTTCCTTTTGTCACGTGCCTCTTTATCCCTCTTTTGGCCTTATTTTTGCATGTTTTGTTAGCCTCTTGTGCTTGTATTTTTGGGCTCTGGTCCGAACTGTAAATAGCCTTATTTTGACCCCCTCTTCATGTTTGGTCAAGGGTCTTTTGTTGTTTGAGGCTTCCTTTTTGCTCTTTGTGTTAAAGCTCTCTTTTATGCCTCATTTTGCATAGTATTTTAAGCTTGCTTGTGCACTGTTTTGGGTTTGGTCATAAACTGTAAAATACCATGTTTTGGGCCCCTCTTCAACTTTGTTGAAGGGCCCTCCTCCATTTAGGGCCAGCAGCTGTGACTTGCTTCTTTATCTCTCTTTTGAGGCCTTTTTTGCATGTTGGTTTAGCCCTATTTGTGCTCACCTTTTGGCCTTGCTTAAAACTGGAAATATGCTTTTTGGGGGGCTATCTTGATTCTGTCTTCATACTTCATGTTCAAATAATGCATGTTTTGTATAGCTATAGGTCAATACATGTGCCTAGTTTTGTGTTTCGGGACCATTCCATGCATCGGGTGCCATGTTTCCATGTTTCGGGGCTGTTTTGTGTCACATTTCAGTGCTGAAGTTTGCATGTTTGCATACCATGTTCCATGCCTTGCCATGCTTTGGTAGAGTGGCATTCGTGCCTTAGGTTCGGTCCTCGGTTTGCGTGCATGCGTGCACGCATCTCGAGAGTCTCATTTTCATCTTATGGCCTCTTATGTGAGTGTGGCCGAGGTCCACTTGTGTTGGTGTAAGTCCATTATGCATTGTGTATGTCATTCCATTCTGTAGCATTGTGTATGCTAGGTTGTATGTTAGCGCATTGTGTATGCCATGTTACCTCGTGCATCGTGTATGTCATTTCATAGCATTGTGCATGTTAGGTTGTGTCTTAGTTGTATCTATGCATGTCATGCATATTGCATTGTGTTTGGGATAAGAGTTAGCCCGAGCACGGGAAACGAGGTACGTTTCGTACTCCGAGTGACGGAACGTGTCTCAATTCCCCAGTCACCGACACTCCGGATTGTCCATGATGGAGTTAGGTCTTAGTTGTATTTTCATGTGCATTCATTCCACATTGAGTTGTGCAATTCGACTCCTCGGCCATCATGCATCGAGATGCGTGATTGGTGGCACGAGGATCGAGGCATGCATACATGTGTGAAAATACTTTGCCATGCCCCTCTGTTGCTCTCTGTTGCAGCAAATCAAGAATCAGCAGCCTTCCGAAGTTTGGCATGCATTCCAAGAATAATTGCAAACAGAGGCTAATTGGGGCATCGCCATGGATTTTCGCGCAAAGGCAACCTGAGCATGCATCATTCATCATCCGGAGAAGAGTCGAGACAGTCCCTGGCTTGCATGCCAATTTAATGCTTTCCTAGTTTAATTTGTTAATTAATTAGGGTTTTGTAATTATTTATTCGGGACTGTATTATTTATTTATTTGGGACTGTATTATTCTTTCGGACCCTCCGAGCGATGGCACAACTGTAATAAGTGTGCGTGCGTGTGATGTATGTCTTCCGTTATTTACTAGCTTATGATGGTTAGATTAGGGCATGTTTCAATTAGCATGCAGTATGATAGCATGTTTGCATTCATTCATCTGCCTTGCATGCATCGGGCTCGGCGCATCATACTAACTGCATTTGTATTTCAATTCTAAGTTGAATACATGATAGCTGTAGCATTCCATATGCCATGTTTAGAATCGCCGAGCCTACTATAGTTGCATTTTTGCATGTGTTGCATTAGGCATTTCTGTATATTTAGGATCATGCATGGATTTCTAATCAGTTTCTGTTTTGGCTTGGAGTACTTGGTAAGTTTTATGCTTTAGCATCTTTGCATGCGTGTGAGTGACTGCCATGATAGCATGCTTACCATGAGGCTATATGCTTATGTGATATATCTGCCTGAATGCCTGTGGGTGAAGGTTGGGTTATTTGGATTGGAACAATTCATTAATTGTGAGTTTTAAGCCCACTAGATAGTGGCAAAATCATGTTTTCTAAAGCCCACCCGAGGGTGGCAAATCCACGTCTTAGCCTACTTGCGAGTAGCACCATCAAACCATTTTCAAATAAACAAACATGAAATGTTTTGTTCCAATTCAGGCGACCCAGTCTATACTTGTATGCTGTGCGCATTACATAGTAAATCTAGGCTAATAACCGGAATAAGAACACACAATGTTTTCAAGATTTGATATCATGGTTAGTAGAGACCCATCTTTGATCGGGCGAGCGGGGGTGCTCACGAAGTGACCTTCCCCAATCGTACCCAAGGTCCCGAGCTAAGGCAACTTTGGTGATGACGGACACGTAGCCTTAGGCAATGAGTCAGGTTTCCTAAATTTTCCAAAAATAAAATATTTAGGTGGCGACTCTGTATCTGGCAAAGCAGTCCATGTTTGACACTTCTTTCAAAAAATCTGTTTTCAAAAACGATTTGCCGGATTTGGACTCTTTGGTTCAAGATTAAGAATCGTGACAATTTGAGTCCGAATTATAGTGAACCCAATACGAACGAAACGGGACCTCATCCCTCCTGGGGCGTTCGGGGACGTCTACAATGTGAAATAAGTAGGAGGCTAGATAAAATGCTCCTTTGTCTTAATCATAGTCAACCTCGCTCCTTTGAACAAACACCCTTTCCTACCCTGTGGCTGTCAATCGCCTCTGGAACCTCTGCACCATCGACTTCTAGACCAACTTTACCTTGAATGAAGCTCCAAGAGGAAGACCCAAATACGAGGAAGATACCTTATAATGATTATTTGGGAAGATACCATCCTATTATTGTTACGCGGTCACTTATCCCAAAAGCTAGCTATTGAGGTGAGGATGCTCTCACGCTTATATGCTTAATATTACTTTAGTACTCAGGCGATGTGGGACTTCGCTTCACAGTTATGTCTCATTATTTTCTGACTATAGTTTTATAGCCATTAAACAGTAGATATTATTATGTTTAAGTCAAGGATTTTGTTACTGTTTTCTAGCAAATGTAGTAAATTCTTAACATTTTTAAGATTCTCTGCGAAATAATATTTCTTGTGATCTTGTTTCTTACCTTGCTACGCATTGTTTGCGCTGACCTTTGTTTTGCAACTTTATTCAGCTAATACCATCAGCCATCTCATCATGCAAGCAGTAGGGCATGTTTCTCTGGTAATGCACAACAACTTATCGTGCCTTACAGTTTTATGCCTTAAACTGATTTTTTTGCTTGTACGGTGTAGTTTGATC
>CM069909.1:80767963-80920497 GCA_036172215.1 Camellia granthamiana | reverse complement strand
GTTATATCACATAAGCAGCTAGCCTCATGGTAATCATGCTATCATGACAACGTTCACACGCATGCGATATGCTAAAGCATAAAAGCTTACCTAGTACTCCGAGCCAAAACAGAAACTAGTTAGTAATCATATGCATGGTCCTAGTTCATGTTAAAAATGGCTAATGCAACACATGCAAAGATGCAATCTAAACAGGCTCGGCTATCCTAAAGATGGCATATGGAATGCTGCAACTAACAAGTACTTAACTTGGAATTGAAATACAAGTGCAGTTAGCATGATGTGCCGAGCCCGGTACATGTAAGACAAATGTATGGATGCACGCATGCATAGCATAAGGTATGCTAATTTAAATATGCCCTAGTCTACCATCATAAGCAGGTAAATAAAAGGGAAGAAAGACGTGGGGTTGGAAGACATACACACACGCACCCACACTTATTATAAATACGCCCTCACTCGGAGGGACCGAATAAATATTACAGTCCGAATAAATAATACTAAATTAATTATTACAGAACTTCTAATTTAATTAAAAAATTAAATGCAAAGGGAAGGTGGCCACGGCCCCTGCCTCGGGATGCGTGAACGATGCATTCTTGATCTACCTTGCTCGGAAAGTCTGTACCATAACACTGCTACCTCTGTTTACACTGCCCCACTCCTCGAAAATTTGCACAAATCCCAAGGATGCTTCCCTAGACATTGTAGAGCACCACCGGCTGAAGAGGAACACCACCAGCCGAAGTAGATGATCACCGGCTGCATTTTAATCTATCGGCCACAGATCCATGGCCGGTCAGCACTCTGTACTGCCGGTCGGCCAAAACTCCCTGCAGAAACTGGTTTTTGACAGCAACAAGGACAAACAATGTATGGCATGGAATTTCAAGCAAATGTATGCATGGGCACACTCCCTATCATGCAATGGACTCAAGGGAGCATGGCCCTCGACCCTCGGGCCACCGATCACGCATTTCGATGCATGATGGCCAAAGAGTCAAGTATGCATTTCAATGTCAAATGCAATACACACAAAACATACAAGGGACCCAACCTCAATCATGGTTGATCAAGAGGCGAGGCAATGCACAACAATGCACATGGCGACCTAAGCATGCAAGCAAACATACAAACATGCAATCCTACTACATGGCACACACAATGCTAACAACATAACATGCACAACGCATTGAAACATGGCATACACAATGCAAGATGGACTTACACCAATGTGAGTGGACCTCAGCCGCACCCACATCAGTGGCCATGAGATGAAAATGAGACACTCGAAATGCGTGCACATATGCACGCAAATCGAGGACCAAACCTAAGGCACGAATGCCACTCTACCAAGGCATGGCAAGGCATGGAATATGGCATACTAGCATGAAAATTTCAGCGCTAAAATATGATGCAAAACAGCCCCGAATCATGAAAACATGGCACCCGATGCATGGCATGAGACCCGAAACATGAAATTAGGCACATGGAATGACCTATGGCTATGCAATGAATGCATTATTTGAACATGAAGTATGAAGACAGAATCAAGAAAACCCCAAAACAAGCATATTTACAGTTTTAAGAAAGGCTAAAAAGTGAACACAAATGGGGCTAAGCTAGCATGCAAAAATGGCCCCGAAAGAGAGATAATGAAGCAAGTGGCAGCTTCTGTCCCTAAACAGAGAAGGGCCCTTCTACAATGTTGAAGAGGGGACCAAAATATGGTATTCTACAGTTGGTGGCCGAGCCAAAAACAGTACACAAGCATGCTCAAAATACTATACAAAATAAGGCCTAAAAAGAGGTCTAAACACAAGGAGGAAAAAGGAAACATCAAACAGAAAAAGCCCTTAATGAAACATGAAGAGGGGGTCAAAATAAGGCCATTTACATTTCGGACCAAAGTCCAGAAACACAAACACAAGGGGCTAACAAATCATGCAAAAATGAGGCCAAAAGAGGGATATAAAGGCAAGTGGCAAATGGAAGTCACAAAAAGTGATGAACCCTTCAACAATGTTGAAGAAGGGCTCAAAATAAGATTCTTTACAGTTTATGAAAAAGCTCAAAACAATTTACAAATGAGCCTAAAATACTATGCAAGAAAGAGGCATACAAGAGGGATAAAGAAGCAAGTGCAAAAAGGAAGCCTCAAACAGTGAGAGGCCCTTAAACAAACATGAAAAAGAACTCAAAATAATGCTATTTTCAGTTAGGGTTGGAGCCCAAATATTCAAGCACAAGGAGCTAGAATATTGAACAAAATAAGGCACAAAAGAGGGAAAAGAGGACTTACCCTTGAAGACCAAACTTTAGCAACCTCTTGGCTTGAGAAATGATGCCTCCTTAGCTCTGAGAAGCCCCTCCAAGCTGCTGGAATGGAGTGGTGGTGGTGGTGCTAGGTGGTGGTGTAGAAATGAGTGTAGGACTTGAAGGATTTTAAGCTTGGAAGAGAAGGAAAGGGAGGGATATAATGCAAGGCTTCAAAGCAATTTTTTCTAACCTCCAAAACCAGAGCTGGAGGGCTGGTTATATAGACAAAAGAGGTGAAAAAGAGGGGGAAGAATGGGGGGGAAAACAATTGATGTTTCCCCCCAAAAATGCCAAACCCTCGGACAGTGGGTTCAGTGCAGAATAGCTGGCACAGCTGGCATCCATTCAACTTGTAGAATACTCTGGAAGGTCGTCGGCTAGCAAAAATGGTCAGTCGGCTACTTTAAATGGCTGGTCGGCAATCTATTTGGCCGGTCGGCACTCTGTTCTAGCCGGTCGGCCATCTGTTTGGCCGGTCGGCACTCTGTTCTGGCTGGTCGGCAGGAAATATCTGCTCTGCAGGTCCAACTTCAAATGGGCATAACTCCTTCATGTGAACTCCTTTTTAGGTAATTCTTGTGTCCAAATTGAAGCCCCAGAAGTACGCTTTCCAATGGTACCGG
The DNA here is from genome assembly GCA_036172215.1 of Camellia granthamiana. Lineage (NCBI taxonomy): Eukaryota > Viridiplantae > Streptophyta > Magnoliopsida > Ericales > Theaceae > Camellia > Camellia granthamiana. The sequence goes on along the minus strand of CM069909.1, from coordinate 80,917,555 downwards.
CCTTGCATCAAAATACCAACTATACAAAGAGTTATGCTTTTTTTTGGTGAACGCTGCTCAGTTTCAGTCCAACCGGGATGATGCCCAACTTTGACCAATCATATCTCCGCCATCTGGACTCGGATTTAAGAGATTCTTGAATGAAAAATGAAGCCCCGGAAGTCTCATTTCCAACGGTGGTGGCCTCATAGCTCAAATCCGAGTGTATAGATAGATAAGCTTGATTTAGCGAGGACTGCTCGTCCCTCTTCTACCCGGATTCATGCCGAACTTCTTCTCCAACTCGGTTTCTCCACTCCTTTCCTCTTTTCTTCAACTCCAAACCCCTAAACAAAGTGTCTTGAAAGATTTTCCTCTCTCCTTGCTGAAGAAACTGAACATTTGCCCTGCACACCTTTCTCCACCAAGCAAACCATCAGTAACGCCCAAGTCTTAAGGGCGGTCAAAAATGGGGTGTCTACAGCCAAGCCCTTAATGATCGAGATCATGCTTGTTAATGTGAGTACTGAGAAGGATCCTGGCTTGATCCAGATTGGTCCCACACCGTCTTCAGCGCGAGTGATTAGTCGCTTTCCTAAAATATTTCAAAAAATGTTTTGCGCAGTCCTGCGAAGACTTGTGTGGAATCGCTCTTGAGATTGTGCAGCTTAGGATCGCTCTCAGCCTCGAGACTCGACCCCTCACTTTCAAACCTTGGACTAGAACTCAAAAATTTCAAAGGTCAACTACAATGTGAGGCCTGTGTGGCCAGATTCAAAGCAGCCCTCGAACAAGAGGCAAGAAAGTCAGATCAAGAAGATCAGATGTTATCAAAAGAAGCTTGCAAAGCTAGATCAGAAGCACCCCTGGAACTAGGGGCAAAGAATTTCAAATGTGCTAGAGGAGCCGAAGATGGATCATTTCACAAATCAAAGAAGGTCGGCAAGAATGCCAAATCCCAGAAGGGAGGAAAGAAGACAGTTTTTGCTGAAGGACAACCGAGTTCCGATTCACAACACTAGAGGAAAATTCAGCCCCCCGTTGGATGGACTCCTACATCGTCAGCGAACAACAGCCAGTCTCTTGGATTCAGACGGATTCGAGATCTCAGAACCATTTGACATGGACCAAGCTACACTTTTACCCTTGAGAGGCTCATTGGGCCAAAAACCCGGAAGGGCAACCTAGGCAAAAGTTAGAGCGAAGAAAAGAAAAAAAAGAGAAGAAAAAAAATGCAAAGATAAAAAAATGAATAAAGAACAATAAAAATTGAAAAGATGAAAAAGAAAAAGTAGAAAAGAAATGAAAAGAATTGAAAAGAAAAGAAAAACAAAGCTCGCAAGGTGGAAAACCCAGAAGGGCGACCTTGGCAAAAGTTAGAGCGCAAAAGGAGAGGTTAATACCCGAGTGTACCTTAACCCCGAACTACGTAAGGCTTGATTCCCATCTTTGGGATACGTAGGCAACTTCATTTTGAAGTCCAGCCGTAAAACACTCCAAATTCGATTATGTCCATGTAATGGTTTTGATCATCTTTGCCTTCTCTGTACCCGAGAGTTTGGTTGTGACCTTCACTATGAAGACTGATTACAACGCACTGTGGTGCCGTTCAAACAAAGGGCAACTTTCCGTTGCCATTCAATATGCCGCGGTGCCGTTCAAACAAGGGGCAATTTTCAGTTGCCATGCAGCCCTCTTCAAGCAAGGGGCAATTTTCCTTTCGACCCGAGGTTGTGCATCTCAAGAGTAGGTTCCGTGCCCGTTGAGCAATGACCGTTTGCAAAAATAGTTTTTGAGAATTTTTACTGAGGTTGACTAATTCTCTTGAAAATTATTCCATTTTTCTAAAACTGGACCATTTTCTTGGACCCAAAAAGGAAAAATTTCAGTGCTCATAACCTGACTTGCATGATTTCAAATCAAAAATCGAACAAGCATGTTAATCTAACTCTCATTTTGGTCAAAATTGTTTTAGTAGAAAGCCAAAAACAAAAAATGGTCAAAATGATGAAATAAGGGCACAGTTGAGTCAGGTGTTATGTCTTTTTCCCGTCGTCAGCTACTTGCCAGAAGGGCACTCTACCTGCCAAGAAGGGCACAACTGAGGTTAACAACAAAAGGGCTGAAAGCTCTCAACATCCTCCAAGCAACTAGGCATCAAGTCAAGTGCGAAGCACGAATTGGAATGGATCAAGATGTTCCACTTCCTCATCTGGACAGATCTAACCACGTCCAAACTCCCCAGCAGGGCATCATCAACCGATGTTAGCTGCAGATTTGCTACACACCCAGTTATAGCGCAGCCCCTCTGTGGAAGAAACTCACTGTTGTGAACAAGAAGAAGAGTCTGGTAGAATACCAGGGGCAAGAGCCCACAACTTCCTGCTTATCCATCAACCACCCAAGGGAGGGATGAAAAATGAGAGATTGAAGAATAGAGAGACGTGCGTTGAGAGAAAAAGTGAAGAAAAGGGCTTTCTCAGAAAAACAGAGCCTGAGGGCCGAGTGATGTGAGAATCACAAATAAGAAAGGATGGGAAACAATACCCGGAGAAGCAGGCTCCCTGTGCATATTTGAGTCTTGTGTTTTGTTGTGTTTTGTTTGTCTCGATTCTTGCTTTGAGTCGTTTCAAGTGTCTGTGTTTGTGTCTAGGTTGTTTACCTTTTGTTTTTCGTTATTGAGTCTTTTTCGCTGTGTTTAGTTGTAGGCCCAATACCCGGTTGAGAACTCATTTCTCAACTTCAAAAAAAAATCATCTTGTGCTCAGAGTGTTGTGCCATTCTCCACATTTGTGCAAAACAATATTTGTTCTTTCATAAAACCGCAGGGTTCAACCCAGGTCATGTGAGAACAGTAGAACCAGGACCTATCTGAAGCTATAGTGGTTCCGGACTGCAAGGCAAAAGCAAAAGAGGAAAATGTCGGGCATCTGAGTTTGTTCCGACTTCAGTAAGCTCCGAGATTGCAATCCGTATACACCTCGTCAGGCCTTGTCAATGCTCCGAAGTATGAGTGTTCCTCTACCTCAAGCTCAAGATCCAGTTTGCTTCAAGCCAGAATGGCGATCAAAAGAGCTCTCCCTGAGTAGGCTGTGTTCGCAATGAGTTCCTAGGAGACCAACTGCGACAGTGGAAACTAGAGTTCGAATGGCTGTTGCCTAGAACGCAAAGGTTCGGGATTTCCGAGACTAAAGTCTGGTTTAAATACCCAGGGGTGTATCCCCGACTTGAAATCTGTATGGAAGCCCCATAGGTTGAGATAGCGTGTATGCACCTCAATTCTGGATACCGAACCAACCTAGTCTGTCACGCTGTTGGAGAATAGGGAAAGTTGTGAATATGATCATGAAGCGAGGCAGTGTCCAAAGTGTTCTACGTGAAGAACCCTTGTCAGCATTTCAGAGCCTTTTTACTGTAAGTTGAAGGTAAGTGTTCGAAGAGTACAAGGGGAGATCCCCATCGGAGAAGAGCGGTTCACCGCCACTCACCTCATGAGGTGCTTTCTAAAGCGCCGCTTTGTCCATTTATTGCTTTCCTTAAGCATCATGCATTGTAATGCATTGTACCTATCAAATTTCTTTCTCAGTCATGCACAATATTGTACGTACGGTTTGTTCAAATAAGTTCTGTTTAAGATCATTTATTTAGTGTATCAATCACACTTCCTTCATTTAGTGTATCAATCACACTTCATTCACTTAGTGTATCAATCACACTTTATTTATTTAGTATATCTACCATACCTTATTCACTTAGTGCATCTATCACACTTTGTGTTCGCCTTTAGTATATCAATCATACTTTGTTCACTAAGTGCATCTATCACACTTTGTGTTCACCTTTAGTATATCAGTCATACTTTGTTCACTAAATGCATCTATCACACTTTGTGTTCACCTTTAGTATATCTATCATACTTGTTCACTACGTGCATCTATCACACTTTGTGTTCACCTTTAGTATATCTATCATACCTTATTCACTTAGTGCATCTATCACACTTCGTGTTCACATTTAGTATATCAATCATACTTTGTTCATTAAGTGCATCTACCACACTTCGTGTTCACCTTTAGTATATCTATCATACATTGTTCACTTAGTGCATCTATCACACTTTGTGGTCATCTTTAGTATATCAATCATACTTTGTTCACATAGTGTATCTGTCACACTTTGTGTTCACCTTTAGTGTATCTATCATACTTTGTTCACTAAGTGCATCTATCACACTCTGTGTTCACCTTTTGTATCCATCACACTTTGTTCACTTAGTGCATCTATCACACTTTGTGTTCACCCTTTGTGTATCTATCACACTATGCTCACCACACTCGCTTAGTGTATCTATCACACGCTCACCTAGTGTATCCATCACACTTTGCTTCATATAGTGTATCCATCACACTCGCTTCACTTTGTGTGTCTATCACACACTTACCTAATGTATCTATTACACTTTGTTCACTTTGTGTATCTATCACACGTGCTCACTTTTGTGTATCTATCATACACGTTCACTTTGTGTATCTATCACAGTATACTTACTTTGAGTATCTATCACACGCTCGCTCGGTGTATCTATCACACTTTACTTGGTTTGTGTATCTATCATACGCTCGCTTTGTGTATCTATCACACTATGTTCACTTAGTGTATCTATCGCACATGCTTACTCACTTTGTGTATCTATCGCACATGTTCGTGAAGATTTCACAATTTTCAAACCGGCTTCGCGTAGCATATAAGTCCAATTATCAAAGTCTTCCCACATATCATTTGCATCCTGCCCCTGAACTACGCTGGTTTGATTCCTTGCAAAGGGATACGTAGGTGGCCTACGGGCACAACCATTTATTTATCGGTATTTTGTTTGTTTGTCCAAGTCTTCGGCCTTGTCAAAAATGGGTCGTCTCTGGGCTTTGACATTCACTCACGTCATTTCATGACTCCTGAGTTCTGTCAAAGAGGGGCAACTGTAGACACCCCACTTTTGACCGCCCTTAAGACTTGGGCGTTACTGATGGTTTACTTGGTGGTAAAAGGTGTGCAGGGCAAAGGTTCAATTTCTTCGGCAATGAGAGAGCCAAATCCCAACTTCATACCCCTTTTGGACCAAAACAATCTTGATCTAAAGATTTTAGATTTTAAAACCCTCTCTTTCAAAATGTTTTGAAAATAAAGTTCCTACGATGTTCCGACGCTCTCATTTCAGTAAATGTTACGCTTTTCGGTAAACCGAGCAAGGACAAAGTGGAGAATAAATGAAGGAGAGATAAAATCTTTGAAAAATCTTTCAAAACACTTTGTTTAGGGGTTTGGAGTTGAAGAAAAGAGGAAAGAAGAGAAGAAAACTAGTTTGGGAGAAGTTCGGCATGAATCCGGGTAGAAGATGGTCGAGCAGCCCTCGCTGAATCGGGCTTATTCATCTACATACTTGGATTTTAGCTATGAGGCCACCACAGTTGGAAATCTTACTTTTGGGGCTTCATTTTGCACTCAAGAATCTCCTAAAGCCAAGTCCGGGTGGGGGAGATATGGTTGGTTGAAGTAGGGGATCAACCCGGTTGGATCGAATCTGCGCGGCTTCACCAAAAAGGGCATAACTTTTTGTACAGGAGGAATTTTAATGCAAGGTTTGTGCCATTGCAAAGCTAACTTCCGGGGCTTCAATCTGGACATCCACCGGCCACTTTTTGACCTTGGAAGCCACCTATCAGCCATATATTTAGCCGACCGGCCAGAAACAATAGCAGGCCGGCCATTTATTGTGCCGACCGGCCATTTATTTGGCCGATGACCTCCTTTGGTGGCCGATTGTACCATTTTGCACCCTTCAGGCATGGTGCATGCCAGCTGTGCCAGCTGGGATGCACAAACCCTCTCCCCCGTGCATATGTGTGGTTGTTTTGCACCTTTGACCACCTTTGACCCCTCTTTTTGCACCCTTTGCTCAAGGCTTCTTGAGGAAGCCTTGACCCCTTGTCTTGGCTTCCTCAAGAAGCTTGCACCTTTGGGGTAGCTTCCATTGGAAGCTTGGTCCTTCTGACTCTTTTGCAATGGCTTCTCTAAGAAGCTTGGAGCCTTTCCTTTGCCTATATAAGAAACCTCCCCCCTCCTTTGTTTTGGTTTAGCAAAAACCAGACCTAGGGCATATATATCATATATATATACACCCTCTCTCTCTATATCTCCCTCTCTCTCTACATTTGTGTGTGTTAGAGGGTTCAAAAGGGGCTTGTTCTTGGCCTATTGCACCACACCTCATAGCCATACACCACCACCATTGGACTGAGGTTCTTGGGAGGGTTTCTTGAGCTCTAAAAGCTGGTTTTTGGCCCCTGAAATTGCTGATCTCGAAATTGGTCTTCAAGGGTAAGCTTCTTCCCCTTTTTAGCACTTTCTTGTACCTTATTTTAGCCTATCTTCCATGCTTTTTTGAGCTCAACTATAAACTGAAAAAAGTTTTGTATTTGCATGCTTAAGATGTTTGTTTAAGACTATTTTGGTGTTGGAGGTCATCTCCCCCCTTGCATGCTTGTTTTGGCCTTGTTTTGTGCTATTCTTTGAGACCTTCGAGCAAGCCCTTGCTTGGCCTCCTAGGCACTGAAATCCAGTGGATTTTTAGTGGTAGGTTTGCTATTTTGATGGTCAAAATCAGAGGGGGGTGACCCCCTCTCTCCTCGGTAGGTTTGATGCCCTTTTTGGCCTTACCAAGGGGCCTATATTTGCATACTTCTTGAGCTCGGTTCAGGCATTTTTCGGTGGGTTTTAGGACCTCCATAACCCATTTCCAGAGTTAGTTTTGCCATGTTAAGTGTCCTTGTTGCATGTGCTAAGTAACCCCTTGTATGGCTCTCTAAAGGAGCTCATCATTTTTGCATGCATTGGCTGCATTTCCGTGGTTATTTGGGCATATTTTGACATGATTTGTTCACTGATTTTGGCTGGTTTGGTGAGATTTCATGCGCATCATATAGTTGTAATACAACTCATGCTTACTAGCTAATTTTGCATGTTGCCTTAGCCCTTCATGTGAACACTTTTTGGCCATACTTTGAACTAGAAATGTTCATGTTTTGGGACTGCCTTGGTTCTGTCTTTGTGCTTCATAGTCAAATAATGCATGCTTTGTATAGCTATAAGTCAATACATGCGCCTAGTTTTGAGTTTCGGGGCTCATTTCATGCATCGGGTGCCATATTTCCATGTTTTGGGACCATTTAGCATCATGTTTCAGTGCTGAAATTTACATGTTTGGATGCCATGCTTCATCCTTTCAATGCCTTTATGGAGTTGTGTTTTGTGCCTTAGACTCGGGGCCATTGCATTGTGCATGTTTGCATGCATCTTGGTTGCCTCATTTTCATCACATGGCCACTGATTTTGGCATGCTTGCGGGCTATCCATGTTAGTTTAAGTCCATCATCACATGTTGTTTCATGCCATGTTTGCTTACATGTTTATGTTGCGCGCCTAGTATACATTGCTCATTCGCATGTTCATGTTGCATACTTAGCCTCCATGCCTAGGTTGCATTTCATTGAGCATGCATCCCTTGCCTCTTGATCAAACATGATAGGGGTTGGGGCCCTTTGGTGTGTTTTGTGCTTGCATTTCATTTGATATCGAAGTTGCACACTTGGCTTTTGGGCCATCATGCATTGAAATGTGTGATTGATGGCCCGAGGGTCGAGGGCCACACTCCCTTGAGTCCATTACATGATAGAGAGTGTGTCCGTGCATACATTTGTTTGAAAATTCCATGTCATACACTGCTTGCCCTCTGATGCTGTCAACTGCAGGTTTCAGCAGGAATAATTGGCCAGTCGGCAGTGTTTAGTGCTGACCGGCAAAACATGTTTAGCCGATAGCACAAGTTTTGGCCGATAGTACCATTCCCATGGCCGGTGGAGTTTTGTTCTGGCCGGTGACAATCTAGAGCACTCAGGGAGTGATTCAAAGCAGGTCTGGAAATTTGTGTGACCCTCAGAGGGGCAGGACAGTGTAAACAGAGGCAACAGTGCTATGGCAGCAAGTTTCCGGGCGAGACGAGTCAAACATGCATCATTCACGCATTCCGAGGCAGGGCTGCGGCCACCTTCCTTCTATATTTACTTTGTTAATTAAATTCACTAGGCCAAAAATCAGCATTAACGGCGGTTTTTTTAACGGCGGTAATGAAAACCGCCGTTAAAAGTACTATTAACGGCGGTTTTCGTTACCGCCGTTAATAGTACTTTTAACGGCAGTTTCGTTACCGCCGTTAAAACAATCGTCGCTAAAAGTGTCTTTAACGACAGTAATGAAATCCACTTTAACGGCGGTAACGAACCGCCGTTAATGACCACTTTTAACGGCGGTAAAAAACCGCCGCTAATGCCCAACCATTACCACCGTTAATACCGGCGGTCTTTGCCGGCGGAGCTCCGGCGAAACTCCGGCGTGCTCCGGCGACACTCCGGCGAGCTCCGGCGAAACCATCTATAATAAAGTAAAAGTAATGTTTAAATATTTATTTAGGTAATATATTTCATGAAGAGTGGCTGTGGCAAAGTGGTTGGTGTGGGTGGATGGGAGGTCTTGGGTTCAAAACTTGGGGAGTGCAAGAAGAAAGAATTATTTTTGAAAAATTCGAACCTATTTACGGCGGTAAAAAACCGCCGTTTTTGGTCCTATAAAACTGCCGTTTTTGGTCGACTTTTAATGACGGTAATTTGCCTTTTTACGACGGTTTTACTTTTTTCGACATGCGCATAAACGGCGGTAACGAAACCGCCGTTAAAACCGCCGTTAAAAGCTTTAACGGCGGTTTTACAGCCTTTAACGGCGGTAAAAAACCGCCGCTAAAGCCCAATTCTGGCGTAGTGATTAGAAGTTTTGTAATAATTAATTAGCTAGGATAGTTGATTCATTATTCGGACTGTATTATTCTTTCGGTCCCTCCGAGTGAGGGCGTATTCGTAATAAGTGTGTGTGAGTGTGTGCATGTCTTCCAATCCCACGTCTTTCTTCCCTTTTATTTACCCGCTTATGATGGTTAGACTACGACATATTTAAATTAGCATATCTTATGCTATGCATGCGTGCGTTATTCATCTGTATTGCATGCACCGGGCTCGGCGCATCACGCTAACTGCATTGTATTTCAATTCCAAATTGAATACGTGTTATCTGTTGCATTTCACATGCCATGTTTAGGATAGCCGAGCCTGTCTAGATTGCATCTTTGCATGTGTTGCATTAGCCATTTTAAATATGAACTAGGATCATGCATATGATTACTAACTAGTTTCTGTTTTGGCTTGGAGTACTAGGTAAGTTTTTATGCTTTAGCATGCCACATGTGTGTGAATGTTGCCACGATAGCATAATTACCATAAGGCTAGCTGCTTATGTGACATAATTGCCTGAATGCCTGTGGGTGGAGGTTAGGTTACTTAAATTGGAGCAATGCATGGAATGCAAAGTTTTAAGCCCACTTGAGGGTGGCAAAATTCATGTCTTAGCCTACTTGCGGGTAGCACCATCAAACCATTTTCAAAATAAACAAACATGAAATGTTTTGTTCCAATTTAGGCGACTTAGTCCATACTTGTTTGCTGTGCGCATCACGTAGTAAATCTAGGCTAATAACCGGAATAAGAACGCATAATGTTTTCAAAACTAGATATCGTGGTTAGTAGAGGCCGATCTTTGATCGGGCAAGCGGGGGTGCTCATAGCTGACCTTCCCCAATCGTACCCAAGTTCCTGAGCCGAGGCAACTTTGGTGATGACAGACACGTGGCCTTTGGCACTGAGTCAGGGTTTCCTAAATTCCCCCAAAATAAAATATTTAGGTGGCGACTCTGTATCTGGCAAAGCAGTCCATGTTTGGCACTTCTTTCAAAAATCTGTTTTCTCAAAACGATTTGCTAGATTTGGACTCTTTGGTTCAGATTAAGAACCGTGACAATTTGAGTCCGAACTGTAGTAGACCCACAAAATGAACAGAACGGGGGTTCATCCTCCCGGGACGTTCGGGGACGACTACATCCACATTTGTGCACCAATAGTTATTTACCATCTCATGCATCATAATTGTATTGGTTTAATAGGTCTCATCACTAATGTTGATCACCAATACAGTGGCGACACATCAATTGAGAAACAAAATATGATAAGAAAATGTGATCAGTATAGCATCATTATTTTCTTTTTTAATTAAGTACTCATGCCACAGTATCACCTTTGTTCAACTGCTGTATCACTGCAAGGGTTTGACATTGCAGATTCAGGCTCACGGCCAGAGGTAATTGCCTTAAGCAATCCATATACACAACTCCCAAATCCCAAGAGAAGGATAATGAGTTATTAAAAATTACTGAGGCAAACAAAACGGATGTACATAATGGCTGGAAATTTATATTAAATCATTTGTTGCAAATATTCTCATAATGAAGGATATGACTAGAGCTCAAACAATGTCTGCATTTGATATCAAGAATTTGTATGCATTCTAAATTCCATTCTAATAGAAATAGAGAGAGAAAACCAAATGTATGCATACATAAATATGTATATGAAGTAAAATATTTGAACAAACAAATAGTCCTACCTATAAAATCCACCGAGTGCATTGCTGCCAACACTACCTGCCACAGCTACATTCAAGGGAGGGCTGCCAATGTGGTGAGCACCAAGTCTAGCCAAGGCCATAAGGCTGTTAGAAAGAGATCCACCGGCAGCAGCCTTGTAGCTGCAACCATCCATTGCCCGCAATACTTTACCCCTCTCCTCGTGATTCATAAGCTTTCTTGTACCCTTTTGTAGACACCCCATTTTTGACCATCCTCAAGACTTGGACGTCATCGCCTGAATACTCAATGATTATCCATGTTTGTGTTCGTTTTGAATGCCCAAAGTTCTTGGCGGAGTGCCTTGCCTTTGAGCCTTTGAAACTTGTCTGTTTTGTGCTTGGTTGTGGACCAAATGCTTGCTTCTTTGCTTTTAAAGGAGAGGGTGGCCTACCAGCCATCCCTATAATCCATCGGTCATCAGTGGTGGCCAGTCGGCTACACTGATGGCCAGTCAGCCATTTTTCTCCTTTTTCAAATATTTTGTGTGCCAGCTATGCTAGCTGTTGATCACTTAGAAACTTGGTTTTGAAGTCCAAAATGGGAGGGCGTGGCCTCCCCTCCTTGTGTCTTCTTTGCAATTGGTGATGGCCCAACATGTGAGCATGTTTTTCTACCATCTCATGGCTTGATCTCAGCATGTTTTTGTGACTTTTTTTGACCTGCTTTAGTTCTATTTTTGCCTAGTTAAGTCACTTGTTGCTTTCTTCTTACACTTGTAGTGTAATCATGCTTACTAGCTTAATATGCATAATGAGTTAACCTATCATTCTAGCTTGTGTTAGGTCTATCTCAGCATGTTTTAGCTACTGATTTAGCATGCTTTAACTCCATTTTAAATGGTCTTGGTCATATGGATCATGTTTTGCATAGCTATAGTGCAAGTGGCCTTTACTAGCTTTGTGTTTTAGGTCCTCTAGCATGCCTTATTTGTGATGTTTGCATGGTATGGCATCATTTGGCTTGTGATTTCAGAGCATATACCTCTATCACACTCTCACATATATCACTCTTTCATTGCGTTTGAGAGTTGTGCTTTGAGCCTCGTTTGCGAGCTAACAAGTGAGCATGTTTTTCTTGGCATTTATGCTTCAATTCCAGCATGCTTAGGCCACTATTTTGGCATGATGTAGCTCTATTTTGGGTTGGTTTGGTCATTTGAGTATTGTATTGCATGCCTCTAGTGTTGCGTCCTTCACTAGTTTCAATACTTTTGGTTGTTGGAACATGTTGTGCATATGTTGATCGCATGATTTATTGTCTTGAGCATGCCTTTTCAGCACTAAAATTTTGCAACCTCCCTTTGTTCTTCATTTTTGAATTTGCTCTTGAAAGTGGTCTTAAGCCTCTTGTTGGCTTGAGCATGAACTTGAGGCCTTCATGCCTAATGGTTTTAATCCTCCCTTGAGGGTTTCTACTAACCAACTGCATGAGACCTCTTTCATGCTTAAGGCACTTGTGGCTTAGACCATCTTTCCAATTAGAGGACTTTTCACATTGGACTTAACCGGTTAAAGAACTAATTGGTAAGCTAAAATATGTAAACAAGAAATGGACCAAGTAAAACATGTGCAAGGTAAGCATTTGTGTTGCATTGCATGTGTTTGGATCGGACGTTAATCCAAACATAAGAAACGAGGGACGTTTCATACTCAAAGTGATGAAATGTGTCGCATTTCTTGGTCGCCATCACCGTTGATCATGCATGATAGGGTGGTGGCCCTTCGAGTCTTATGTGCACATTTATTAACATTGTACGAGCTTGGTACTTTGGCCATCATGCATCGAGATGCTTGGCTGGTGGCTTGAGAGCCAAGTGCCACACTCCTTTGAGCTTGAGAAATGATGAGGAGGGTGGCAGTACACACATTTTCTTGCAAATACATTGTCTTGGCTCTGTTGTTCTCTATTGCAGCAAAAACAACATTTTGGGAAAGGAGGTAGCCGACCGGCCAGTGCCAGTAGCCGACTGGCCACTTGCACTAGCCGACTAGCCAGTTGGAGTGGCCGGCAGCCACTTTTGGTGGCCGACCGGCCACCAGTCCATTTTGGTGCAAAAATGTTTCTGTTTTAAGGCAAAAGCAATCTGAAGTTGGTACAATGTTCAGAAAATAGAGGCGAGTGCAAACAGAGACAACCGACGGCAAGGTGATGAATTTTCGGGAGAACGCGATCAAGCATGCATGTCTCCCTCGCCCGTGAGGCAACTTTATCGCTTTATTAGCTAGTTGTAGCTGATTAATATATGCGTTGTAATTAATTAGTTCAATTTGTTTTGTAATATTTTAATTAGCTTAGATTGGCTAGTTATTCAATTGTGTTGTAATATTTAATTAGCTAGCATAGTTAATTAGTTGGTTTGTAATAAGTAGGTTAGCTTAGCGTAGCTAGTTAACTTCTTTATTCGGACCCTCCTTCGAGAGGGCACAATGTTGTAATAAGTGTGCGTGCGTGTGTGCATGTCTTCCAACCCCACGTCTTTCTCCCTTTTATTTATCCGCTTTTGATGGTTAGATTAGGGACATTTTTTATTAGCATACCTTATGCTTGCATGATTGCATCATTCATTTGTATTGCATGCACCGAGGCTCGGCGCATCATTCAAACCGCATTGTATTTCAATACTTATTTGAATACATGTTTCAAAGCATGTTATCAAATTGTTGCATTCATATGCCATCTTAGATAGCCGAGCCTATTTAGTTGCATTTTGCATGTGTTGCATTAGGCATCTTGTATAGTTAGGATCATGCATTTTTCTAACTAGCTTTTGTTTTGCCTCGGAGTACACTGTAAGTTTTTCGCTTTAGCATACTTACATGAGTGTGAGTGTTTCCATGTTTCGCATTGCCATGAGGCTATTTGCTTATATGATTAACTGCATGAATCCCTGTGGATAAAGGCTTTATTGCTTGAATTGGGACAATTCGATCAAATGTGAGTTTTAAACCCACTTTGCAAAGTGGCAAATCATCATGTTTTAAGCCCACTTGAGGGTGGCAAATCCGCGCTTTAGCCGACTTGAGGGTGGCACTTTCAAACCATTTCCGAAAACAAACAAGAGTTGTTTTGTTCCAATTCTTGCAATTGTAGTCTATACTTCTATGTTGTGCGCATCACATAGTAAATCAGCTAATAACTGGAATAAGAACATATGTGTTTATAAAACAACATATCATACTTAGTAGAGGCTGATCCTTTGATCGGGAGAGCGGGGGTGCTCATTTCAGGACCTTCCCCTCTCGTACCCAAGTTCCTAAGTTGAGGCAACTTTGGTGATGACGGACACGTGGCCTTTGGCACTAGTCAGGATTTCCTAAATTTCCTAAAAATAAAATATTTAGGTGGCAACTCTGTAATCTGGCAAAGCAATCCAGTTTTGGCATTATTTGATCTAAAATTGATTTTCCAAAATGATTTGCCGGATTGGACTCTTTGGTGTTTATCAGTCTCACATTGCACTTTGTAAGATTACATTCAGAACCGTGACAGGAGTCCAAACTGTAGGAGACCAATTCCCGCCTTCTCCGAAAGGGGGGCGCACAAAGAAAGTCGAGTCCACAGTTTCTGGCAACTCTGTTGCGGATTTAGAGAACTTGACTCGAACTCCTAATAAGTTGCTTTATCTACGTTTATGTGTTTCTTTGCATTGCATTTGCATTGGTGCACCTAAGTCACAGTGTTTGCCATCTGCTATTCCTGAACGGTTTGCCAGAGGCTTGCTTGGAAAAGCGTGCCATAAGGCTGGCCGGTTGCGTGGCTCTGCCACGATGGGAACACAAACCTTGGATCTGGATCACCGCCATACTGTTTGATCCACCTTTCACTTCTCGGTGTTAGGTGCGAGAGATATATTAGGTGGTCTTGCTGAGGCACCCTTTTTGACCATTTGACCTAGTTGCATATCGGAAGCCATAGAGACTGTTCCAAATTAGGGCAGGTTGCTCACCCAAATGCAAGATTGTTTGAAACCGCATGCGTGCGTAGTTAAGCCCTAGCTCCTGACAAAATAGGACAGGGAAACCCTACCCCACTATAGGGGTGTTTTGGCTCTCACTTGCTTGATATGTGCTGTTAGGGTGTGTCTCTATAGGATTGTATGTATCAGTTGCAAGTCTGAGGACATCAGTGTTTGAGGGTATCAGTTTTGAGGCAGAATGTTTGGGGGCAAAAATCAGTGTTTGACTACAGATTGTCCAGCTTATGAACTCAACTGTGTGTTGCCTTTATCTAAGCCGAGATGCTGTCCGTTTTCTAATTGTTGTTCCTTTTTTTTTGCTTTATTTTTCTTTATGCAAGGTAGTATTTCATTATTGCCTCCGACGAGGCAGATACCCCCCGAGCACTCTGGACCAGAGTTAAGAGGATTCACCGATCTGAGGATCTTATTGACAGACAACCAGTGCTTGATTCATTACCCCCAGTTATGAGACGGAGGGCAATTAGGTATAGATCACCAGTATGGCAGTCACTAGTTCAGCGGTCATTATCTACCTCACCTGTGCGCAGTTGGGTTGAGATTTCTGCTTCCACCTCAAACAGAGAATATACACCTGTTCAGACAGATCAACACTTTACAGACAGTATGGATGAAATGATGCGTCAACTCCAACAGACCATGGAGGCCATGCAGCGGGATGCTGCTCGCCAAGCGGAGGTTACTGCTCGTCAGATAGAGGTTGTAGCCCAGCAGGCAGAACTAATTGCTAAGCTTCAACAGCAGCAGCAACCACAACAAGCTGGAGCACCTGCTTCGCATCCACCCCACCCCTACCTAGGGTTCCAACACCCGGTGAAATAGCTAATGTCCAGGATAATACGGACATCTCAGCAAGGCCAGTCCCACCTCAGATCTCTAAAGCACTGGCCTACCCAACTGACACACTGTTCGAGTTTGAGGTCGATTCTACTGCTTTAAAAGTAAGCAAAGCTTGAAAAGATGTTTAAACGAGCTCAGGGAGTTAACTCGATCCCAGACATAGAGGATGGCTACACAGATTTGGTGGTGACATTACCGGATAGGTTCAAAATGCCTCGCATACCGCTTCGACAGCTCGAGCGATCCTATGGTTCACTTGAGGCTATTTTCGGATATTCTGCACCTGATGGGCTTGACTAGACTCCAGAAACTATGTCTCTTCAGTCGGACCCTATTGGGTATCGCGGCCATCTAGTATGCCAAGATGGAGGATTCAGTAAAGAGGAGTTAGGAGGAGATGGCCGAGGCCTTCATCACCCAATATGCTTACAACACCCAAATCGAGGTCACGACTCGTGATCTCGAGGCAACCCGGCAGGAGCCAAAAGAAGGCTTTTCTAACTTTGTCACTTGATGGAGGGCCAAGGCCTCCATGATGACAACTCGGCCACTCGAAAAGGATCAGATAAGAATGGTTGTTCGTAACCTACAACCCAAGCTGATGCTAAAGATGATTGTCTTACCCCTCCCCATATTTGCTGACTTGCATGAGATAGGGGTACAGATAGAAGATGCTATGAAGCAAGGTCTAATTAACTAGGAAAAGAAGCAGCCCAAAAGGGCGTTTACACACGGTTCGAATGCAGCTACAAGTAGCAATGCAGCCGCAAGGACTTCTGACGTCGACATGGTCACTACCACGCCAAAAACAGCCACACCCTTCACCGGCATATCTGGAGCCACCATAAAACCTGCAAAGTACCCAACTGGGGGCTAGAGGACTTTCACCCCGCTTTACATGTCTTTATCTAAAGCCCTGGGGGTTCTGATCAGAAAGGGGCATCTGAAGCCCTTGGAACCACGCCCACTGCCAAATCCCCTCCCTCCAACACATAACCCGGCCAAGTATTGTGCCTTTCTTTAACAGCACGGTCATGACACCGACCTCTGCTTCAAACTCCGTCATGAGATCCAAGATCTCATTGACAACAAGGTGATTGCGCCTCCTGAGAAGCCAAATGTCACCACTAACCCTCTCTTAGCACATAACAACCCCCCTCTTCTACTCAGGCAAATAATCCTGATCCAAACCATGGCCGTTCTATACAACCCCAGCATATACATCACTCCCTCCCACCTGCCTAAGCCGGCGTTGTTCATCCTCGAAAGCACAGACTTGTGCATGATGAACACGTCTCTACCCCAACCTGAACCCGTGGTGGTGACAGTGGTGGCTGTGGTAGAAAGCACGCCTGAAGGCACCGTGAGCATAACTGAGAAAGCATACAACCCTTGCGGTTATATTGTGCCAGTTGATCAAGCCAGGCCAGGGGTGGAGTTGCCAACTGGGATGGAGGTACATGTTGTCCAGGAGGACGGGCCGAGTCAGGGGCTGGATGATCTAGCCGAGCTTGAGGAGGATATCAACAACCTGCAGTTCTTTGATGAAAGGGATCTGGGGGATATACAGCTCGGTTGGTTTGACATGAACGGATCAATGGATAATACAGGGTGGCTTAGTGACAAGTCGGATGTTAATGAGGGGTCTCAACCAAAGCAGGAACGTCTGCAACGGCCGGAACGGTCGACAACAAGGGGAAATTGCCGGAGAGCACCGGCATTGAGAATTTTGCTCAGGACTTGAACAGTTTGTGTACAGCTGATACAGAACAGGAGGCTACGCTGAAGCGGTTTGAACAAGAGAGAATTGAGAATGATGACAGGGCCAGAAAAGCCAAGGGTCCTGTGGGGATAGAATGTGTTGAGAACACAGGAACAGCTACAGTGGAACCGGACAGTTGTCTGTCAGTTACCGAGGGGATGTGGTGGGAAGACGATGATTTGCGTCTCGCCCATATTGATGAGGACTGGGGACAGAATCAACCAGACGATACTTGGTACACCAAAGACATCAACTATATGACCTGGAGTGGGTGGTACTTCAAACCCCCACATCTGGACCAACCAGAGGCGTCCGGGAAAGACAAGGAAGTAGAAAAGCAGAAAGATAAACTGGTAGAAGAGGAAGTTGTACTGAAGCAGCTAAAGAAAATTCAAGCAGACATCTCCATCTGGGGACTGCTTATGGCCTCGTGGATTCATAGACAAGTTGTCCTATCTACAATGGACAAGGCTAAGCTTTCGATTGATACAACGCCCGAGCAGTTGGTGGGGTTGGTTTTCCCAGGTGGAGCTTCACCAACTTTAACCTTCACAAACAAGGAATTACCACACGAGGGCTCTAAGCACAACAAGCCATTGTATATCTTTGTGGAGTGTATGGAAAAATGGATACCAGTTGTCCTAGTTGATATGAGATCTGTAATTAATGTATGTCCGTCGCGAACGGCATATGCTATCGGGTTAAAGCCCGCAGATTTCACACCAACAGCCTAGGCAATTCGGGCCTATGATAACACAAGTCGGGAGGTGATGGGGACAATACGGATCAAAACTCAAGTCGGCCCGACGCAGCAGTACATCGTGTTTTATGTCTTGGATGTTCCAGCCACCTTCAATCTACTCCTTGGACGGTCGTGGTTGCACCAAGTGAGAGCTGTCTCTTCCACTTTACACCAGATGCTGAAGTACCCCCACGGGAAGGGGGTAGCAATTGTTCTTGGGAACTCTACCATACATCCGTCGTCGGAGGTCTCTACACCGGTTTTGGAAATTGAACACGGCGTGGAGAATGTCTTTTTTTCGGGATTCACCATGGCTAAGGCTCGGGTAGTGCAGGATATGCTAGCTGTTGACGAGGGACTATATGTCAATGCGCAATCTGTCTACCTCATGAATAAGCTTCAACACATGCCTGGAATGGGATTAGAAATGAGTGGCCGGAAGGGCGTCGCTGTATTGGCCGAAGTGCCACACACCCTTATACCTTTGGTTTAGGTTACATGCCTACCAGAGAGGATTGGGCAAGGAAATGAAGGGAAATGGCCGGAAGGGAAATAGCTAAGCAAGCCGGGAAGCACTACGAGTTGGTGCACAGACCTATCCAAGGAACCCTGAATGGGCGCTTTGTCCGGGAAGGGGAAGATTTCCCATTTTGCGGCTTTTCGGAGCCATGGCTGAATTCAGAGAAGCGGCGTTTGCCCGGCTTCGAGATCTTTTTTGACTTACAGTTGCCAGGGGATGAAGTTGTGGAAGAGCAGACTGACCCACCAGTTAAGACTGAGCAGTACAAAGAGGATGAGTCCAAGGGCACAGAACTTGAGATAGGAGCAACGCTGGCTTGTCTCCTCTCTGACCCTCAAATCACACCGGAGTGCTTGGGGGATGACTTCTCTATTTCCATGCTTGGATTCTGGCATTTTGGATGCGTCTATCGCACCCTCCCTCGTTTGGCAATACGAGGAAGGCTTTTTGTCAAGCAGTTTTGGGTCAGGTAACGAACCAGACTCTGATTCCACAGAGTCTGTGGGGTCGGAATCAGATTCTAGTTCTTCTGAGTCAGAGTCCAGTATTCCTGGGGTTGATAACCCGGATGCCATTGTCTTGTCCAGGTCGTCTTTTTCATTTTCTTTTAAGTCGGTTGTAACTGAAGAATCAGACGAACTAGAAGTTATTAATGAGAATGGTACCATTGTGGCTTCTGAGTACTTTTCTGTGCCATTAATTTATTGCATTAATCAAGACTTTCAAAACTTTGATGAAAACGACTAGGAAGAAATTCCTCCGGTTTTGAAACATTTGATTGATCAAGAGCAGGAGAGGTTTGTAAAACCTTTGGTTGATGAAATCACCTCAATTAACGTTGGTACTGAGAAGGATCTACGTGTGGTCCAGATCGGGTTCACGTTGTCTTCGGAGGAGGGCGAGTGCTTAGTTGCTTTGTTAAAAGATTTCAAAGATGTTTTTTCGTGGTCCTACGAAGACATACCTGGAATCGATCCTGAGATTGTATAGCACTGGATCCCTCTTGACCTAGAGGCCTAACCTGTTAAGCAGAAGCTTCGAAGGATCCACCCGGATTGGGCTCTGAAAATCAAAGAAGAGGTCACCAAGCAGATTGATGCAGGGTTCCTGTTAGTATCTGAATATCCAACTTGGTTGGCCAATATAGTTCCAGTGCTGAAGAAGGATGGCAGATTTCGAGTATGTGTGGAATTCAGAGATCTAAACAAAGCCAGTTCGAAGGACGACTTTCCTCTGCCACATATCGACGAATTGGTGGACTTCACTGCTGGGCATGCGCTGCTCTCGTTTATGGATGGGTTTTCGAGCTATAACCAGATTCTGTTGCAACCAAAATCTTACACGATATGATCCACAAAGAGGTTGAGGTGTATGTGGACAACATGGTTGTTAAGTCCAAGGAAAGGGAAGGCCACTACACCGCCTTGAAGAAATTTTTCCAACGGATCAGAGAGTATCGGTTGTGACTGAATCCTCAGAAATGTACTTTTCGTGTTACAATAGGGGAAATGCTGGGGTTCTTGTTTACACAAAGGGGCATCAAAGTCAATCCTTCCAAAATCAAGGCCATACTAAAAATGCCACCACCAAGGACTGAAAAGGACGTGCGAGGCTTTCTAGGAAAAGTGTAATTCATAAGACGGCTTATTGCAAAATTAACCTTGACTTGTGAACCAATGTTTGGTCTCCTGAAGAAAGGAAAGAAGTTCCAATGAGATGACCGATGTGAAGTTGCTTTTGAGCAGATCAAGCAGTACCTACAGAACCCACCCATGTTGTCGCCGCCAGAGCTAGGGAAACCGTTGATTTTGTACCTGTCAATAACTGACACGACAATGGGCTACATGCTTGCGCAGGAATTTGAGGATAAGGTGGAGAAGGCTATCTACTACCTGAGCAAGAAAATGTTGGAATATGAGACCTGTTATACTCTACTTGAGAAGGCTTGTCTGGCCTTGGTATGGGCTACCAGGAAGTTGAGGCACTACCTGTTAGCTCACTCAGTAATACTGGTTTCAAGATTGGATCCCATCAAATATCTCTTCGAGAAACCAGCACTTACGGGTAGGCTAGACCGTTGGTTGCTTCTTCTCTCCGAATTTGATTTGAAGTACATGACTCGCAAGTCTGTGAAAGGGAGAGCTGTAGCGGAGTTCCTAGCCGATCACCCAGTAGAGGGGGACAAAGTAGTAGAATATCTCTTCCCGGATGAGGCCATTCTGCAGCTCGAAGAAGGGATCTGGACTATGTACTTTGACGGAGTGTCTAACAAGTACGGGTATGGGATAGAGGTGTTGTTGATAGCGCCCGACAATTCCCACATACCCTTAGCTTTCAAACTCTAGTTCAAAGTATCAAACAATGAGGCAGAGTACGAGGCATGTATCGCTGGCTTGGAAGCCGCCCTGGAACTAGGGGCAAAAAGGTTGAACGTCATTGGGAACTCGAACCTTGTTGTATCACAAGCGAAAGGAGGATGGAAGGTTAAGGAAGAAAGGATGAAAATCTATCACTAAACCCTGGACGTTCTGATTCCTAGGTTTGAGAAGTTAACCTTCACCCATTTGTTAAGAGACAGCAATAGGTTCGCTAACGCTTTATCAACTCTATCTTCTATGATAGACATCCTGTAGACGCGCCCGAACGTCCCGGGAGGGAATCCCGTTTTGTTCATTCGGGCTCACTACAGTTCAGACTCGAATGTCACGGTTCTGAATCTAATCCCGCAAAGTGCAATGCGAGACCGATAAATCACCAAAGAGTCCAAATCCAGCAAATCGTTTTGAAAAACAGATTTTTAGAAAGAAGTGCCAAACATGGAATGCTTTGCCAGATACAGAGTCGCCACCTAAATATTTTATTTTGGAGAAATTTAGGAAACCCTGACTCGTTGTCTAAGGCCACGTGTCCGTCATCACCAAAGTTGCCATGGCTAGGGAACTTGCGTACGATTGGGGAAGGTCAGCTATGAGCACCCCCACTCGCCCGATCAAAGATCGGCCACTACTAAGCATGATATCGAGTTTTGAAAACATATGTGCTCTTATTTTGTTTAATTAGCTAGAATTACTATGTGATGTGCACAACACAAGTATAGACTAGATCGCCTAATTTGGAACAAAGCATCGCATATCCATTTGCTTAAAAATGGTTTGAAGGTGCTACCCGCAAGTAGGCTAAAACACGGATTTCGATGAATTATTCCAATTCAAGCAATTCAACCTTCATCCACAAGCATTCAGGCAGTTATATCACATAAGCAATTAGCCTCATGGTAAACACGCTACCATGTTAACACTTACATACATGCAAGATGCCAAAGCATAAACACTCACAGTGTACTCCGAGCCAAAACAAGAAACTAATTAGAAATCATGCATGATCCTAGTTCATGTTAAGATGGCTAATGCAACGCATGCAAAATGCGACTAGAATAGGCTCGACTAGTCTAAAATGGCATGTGAGATGCGACAATTCGATACATGTATTCAAGTTGGGATTGAGATACTATGCAGTTAGTATGATGTGCCGAGCCCGGTGCATGCAATACAAATGAATGAATGCAAACATGCATAGCATAAGGGATGCTAAATCAAATATGCCCTAAAACTAACCATCATAAGCGGTTAAATAAAAGGGAGAAAGAAGTGGGGGTTGGAAGACATGCATCACACACATGCACGCTTATTACACAATTGAGCCCTCTCGACGGGGGACCGAATGAATAGTACAAATTAACTAACTAACAAGCTAATTAATTATTACACAACACTTAACTAATTTAAACAAATTAATTAAGCTACTAAAGTAGTAAAACAGCCTCGGGAAGAGGGACGAATGCATGCATGCTTTGGCTTCGCTCGGAAATCCATCGCCATACTCACGCTGCCTCTGTTTGCACTGCTCTGCACTTCTGAAAACTGTGCAACTCTCAAGGATGCTTCCAAACCACTCCCTAAACACTGTGGGATGTCACCGGCCAAAATACAGGAACACCGGCCATGTGGAAATGGTAATCGACCATGAATGAAGCTATCGGCCAATAATGCATAGCCGGCCGGCACTGAAGATGGCCGACCGACCATCTCTTCCTGCAGAATCCTGTTTTGCTGCAGCAGAGGACAGACAAGGCATAGCAATGCATTTTCAAAGCAATGTTTGCACTACCACCCTCCTTTTCATGTCTAAGACTCAAAGGAGGGTGGTTCTCGACCCTCGGGCCACCGATCACGCATTTCGATGCATGATGGCCAAAGAGGCCAAGTGTGCAACTTCAATATTGAATGAAATGCATATAAACACAAAAGGGGCCCCAATCCTCTATCATGATTGATCCAGAGGCACGGGATGCATGCTCGATGCCATGCAACCTAAACAATCATGCAAACATGCAAGGCATGTGATAACATTTACTCATGTAACAACATGTGAGTCAAACATGTAACAACATGTTAAGCAACCTAATACCAAAATAATGCATGCCAAATGCACCACCACCTAAGCATGCGACAACATGTTAATAAGCCGAGTATGCAACAACATACAAGGCAAGCATGCAACAACATGCAAAGGATGGACTTACACCAATATGGGCAGCTCTCAAATAAGCCATATCAGTGGCCAAAATGCTAAGAAATGAGGGACAAAAGCATATACAAACATGCATGCTAATTGGTCTATCACCTAGGCA
This sequence comes from Camellia granthamiana, assembly GCA_036172215.1. Lineage (NCBI taxonomy): Eukaryota > Viridiplantae > Streptophyta > Magnoliopsida > Ericales > Theaceae > Camellia > Camellia granthamiana. The sequence continues at coordinate 80,894,425 of CM069909.1, read as the reverse complement.
TAAAGGACAACTCTTAAGCACACCTAAAAGGAAATAAAAACATGCAAATGTGACAACAGTACATGCTCTGAAATGATACTGTGAGTGATGCCAAATCACATGAACAAATCAAGCATGCATGATTAAGGCTTAAGACTTAAAACTAGGCAAGTGACTTGAACCAAGGCTACACTAAACAAAGAGCATATGGCAAGTATAACCCAAAACAGTCCTAAATCATGGCAAAGTAAGCCTAAAACATCCAATGACCAAAGCCAAAACAAGCTAAAATAAAGGGGCAAGACATGAGGCATACAAGGCCACAACAGAGGCATTACACTACACCTAATACAACCAAACATGGCATGATTTAGGCAACCAAAATCAGAGTTATGACACGTCAAAATGAGCCCAAAAACCCACTTAGATGTCATCCCAAATACCCAAGCATGTTGGCATACGCAATGTCACATTCACGAGGCATAAAACACAAACCCTTTAAAGCATTAAAGGAGCAACAAGTGCAAGTATTCAAGCATACTATATGAACTGAAATAACATTATAAGTGATGCCAGACCACTGAAATGATCCAAATAGAGCATGCTAATGACTTGAGCACCCGAAGCCAACAAGCTAGATTACATGGTAGCTATACAAAACAATGCAAGCATGACCAAGAAGACCAAAATTAGAGCTTAAGCATGTTACAACAAGGCTAAAAGCTTCATGGAGTTGAGCCAAAATCATGTTAAAAACACATGTTACAACATGATGCATGTTAAGGCCAAATCATGGGATTATAAGACAAGTGCATGAAGCATACAAGGCATGTCTAAACCATCTCAAAACAGAGGTGTATCATGGCAAAACAAAGCCTAATACACGCTGAAATGTAGCTAAAACAAACAAAACACACATGCTACCACATAAGCCATTTATGCAAGCATTAGAGACAATAAGGAGAGGGGATGACCCTCTCCCTTTTAGGACCTCAAAACCACCTCTCCACCACTGAAAATCCTCTGGATTTCAGTGGTAGAGAGGTGATGCAAAGACCAAAACAATGGCCAAAAGGTATGGCCTAAAACAAGGCCTAACAAGGCCTTAAAGGGGGGAGACAACCCCAAACCTCAAAGTGACCTTAAACAAAGTTCTAAAACGCACAAAATCAGAACTTTTATCAGTTATAGTCAAAGCTTAAAACAATAAGCAAGAATGGCTAAAAGCCTAAGCAAGAAAGGGGTAACTAAAGTAAGGATGCTCACCCTTGTAGACCTTCTTTAGGAACAAAGCTCCAGCACCTTTCTTTGGTCAAAACCAGTCCAAGAACCCTAACAACAATCTTCTAAGGCCTCAACAACCCAAGGATGGTGTAATGCTAGGTGTTCTAGTGCAAAAGTAAGACAAAACTCACTTTAGGTCACAAAATATGATCAAACAAGGGAGTATAGATACAAAACTATATCTAAACTCTCTAACCCAATTTTTCTGAACCCTGGAGGAGGGAGGAGGAGCTCCCTCTATATAGAAGTTCAATTCTAAAGCTTCTAAGAGAAGCTAACACAAGGTGTAAATCCCTCCATACACGTGTATGGAGGGGGTGTAATATGGATGCCAGCTGTGACAGCTGGCATAAAATATCTGCCAAAAGCAGATGGAAAGGGGTCGACCAGCAGAAATGGCCGATTGACCAACAAAAATAGCCGGCCGACCAAAAACATTGCCGACCGACCAATACATTTGGCCGGTAGCAATAAAATAGGGCCGGTGGCCTCAAGCCAAGGCCGGTGAGGTGTGGGGATGGCCAACAAGCCATTCCCTACCCTCAGAAGCAAAAACACAAGTGTTTGGTGCACAACCAAGCACAAAACAAACAAGTCGAGAGGTCTTGAGGCAAGGCGCGCGACCGAAACCTCCGAGAACTTAAGACGAACACGAACATGGATGATCACCGAGTGTTCAAATGGATGATCACCGAGTGTTCAAAAATGGGGTGTCTACAGTTACCCCTCTTTGACAGAACTCGAAAGTCATAACAATGACGGGAGTGGGTGTCAAAGCCCAGAGGTGACCCATTTTTGACAAGGCCGAAGACTTAGACAAGCATACAAGATAGCAAAAGTATGTGCCCGTAGGCAGGGGCAAGATGCAAGGAACATGCACGATGCCAAACATAACTTATGATCATGCAAAGAGAGCTGTAACGAAGCAAATACATACAATAAATGCAACAGTTTAAGCAGACGGGACACAAATCTAACTACATTTCATGCAAAAAAGATGTAAGACAATTATGTAATTCTCGCTACGTCTCACGCGGAGAATACAATACATGTCCGGTTCGTCTGGTTGCGCCAGCTTCAAATGAACCGTACATACAATATTGTCCCTGTCCGGTTCGTCTGGTCGTGCCAACTTCAAATGAACCGTACATACAATATCGTGCCTGTAAAAGAAAGAGAACTTAACAGGTACAATTTTGTTAGAAATATGCATAACAATGCAATCTAAAACTGCGTGACAACGCAAGTGGAGGAGTGCATAACAATGCAATTTAAAACTGCGTGACAACGCGTGTGAAGGGATACAAGACAATGCAACTTAAGGACGACGCATGATAATGCAGAAATGATGCAAAACAATGCAAGGAGGGTATGCGCGACACCGCAAGCCGAGTAGGACGCATAACAATGCGATTTGAAACAAGCATAACAATGTTAGGTAGGCACAAACACATATAAGTAAAGCATACGCGACAGCGCATACAATGTGTGAAGGTGAAGATAATTATGAGCACATGTAAGTAAAGTACACGCGACAACGTGTACAATGTGTAATAAAGAGAAACTTGAACACATATAAGTAAAGTACACGCGACAACGCATACAATGTGTATAATAAGGAACTTGAACACATGTAAGTAAAGTACACGCGACAACGCATACAATGTGTATAATAAGGAACTTGAATACATATAAGTAAAGTACACGCGATAACACATACAATGTGTATAATAAGGAACTTGAACACATATAAGTAAAGTACACGCGACAACTCATGCAATGTGTATAACAGGAATGAACACATGTAAGTAAAGCACACGCGGAAACGCATGCAATGTGTAATCTCTTGAAAAATGCATGAACACATGTAAGTAAAGCATGCACGGAAATGCATGCAATGTGTAAAGCAAGCAAGGTATGAACACATGTAAGTAAAGCACACGCAGAAACGTGTACAATGTGTAACCACCTGAAAAAATATATATACACATGTAAGTAAAGCATGCGCAATTAACGCAAGCAATGTGTATAGCAGGAATGAACACATGTAAGTAAAGCAAGCGCGCTAATGCAAGCAATGTGTAACCTCCTGAAAGATGCATGAACACATGTAAGTAAAGCACACGCGGAAACGGATGCAATGTGTAAAGCAAGCAAGGTATGAACACATGTAAGTGAAGCACACGCAGAAACGTGTACAATGTGTAACCACCTGAAAATATATATATACACATGTAAGTAAAGCATGCGCAATTAACGCAAGCAATGTGTAAAGCAAGCAAGGTATGAACACATGTAAGTAAAGCACACGCAGAAACGTGTACAATGTGTAACCACCTGAAAATATATATACACATGTAAGTAAATCATGCGCAATTAACGCAAGCAATGTGTATAGCAGGAATGAACACATGTACGTAAAGCAAGTGTGCTAACGCAAGCAATGTGTAACCTCCTGAAAGATGCATGAACACATGTAAGTAAAGCACACGCGGAAACGTGTACAATGTGTGAAAATATGAGAAACTTGAACGCATGTAAGTAAAGTACACGCGACAACGTGTACAATGTGTGTAGGAACAATGTAAATGAGAAGTACATAACAATGCAAGATGATATGCAATATTACAAAAAAATGTAAATGATATGCAATGTATTTGAGATGATCAAACCACAAGCAGTACAAAACCTCACAAATATCATAAAGGGATGGAGATGCAAAATCAAACTACGTCTACCACAGAAAAGGTGCCGACACCCTCAAACCACAATCCCTTTAGTGGAATAGGCGCGTACACATGTAGAACTATGTGCTTGTAGACGGAACACAAAATACAAGTAATTGGGTGGCATGATCTAAGTGAGGAATGATCTGCTAAGGAAAGATCATGATCCTAAATGCTGGATGCAACACACTACAATGCAATGGATGCAATGGATGAATTGAATAAGGCACGCGGCCAAACCATAACTGGCCTAGAAAAGGCATGGACACAAACAAACCACGTTTAACACGGAAATGGTGTCGTCACCCTCAACACTAGGCGCGTACACATAATAACATAACCATGTTTTAACGTGAAAAGTATGGGCACATACCAAACCAAGCTCAACATGGAAAGGCGCAAACCATAGATGAATAATGCAGTGAATGCATGCAAACTACAATGCAATATATATTCTATATGCAATGAATGGAGCGGATAAGGTGTGCGTCCAAACCGTATCTTGCCTAGGAAAGGCATGGACACAAACAAACCACGTTTAACTCGAAAATGGTGCCGTTACCCTCAACACTAGGCGCGTACACATAATAACATAACCATGTTTTAACGTGAAAAGTATGGGCACATACCTGACCAAGCTCAACATGGAAAGGCGCAAACCATAGATGGATAATGCAGTGAATGCATGCAAACTACAATGCAATATATATTCTATATGCAATGAATGGAGCGGATAAGGCACGCGTCCAAACCGTATCTTGCCTAGGAAAGGCATGGACACAAACAAACCACGTCTAACACGGAAATGGTGCCGTCACCCTCAACACTAGGCGCGTACACATAATAACATAACCATGTTTTAACGTGAAAAGTATGGGCACATACCAGACCAAGCTCGACATGAAAAGGCACAAACCATAGATGGATAATGCAGTGAATGCATGCAAACTACAATGCAATATATCTTCTATATGCAATGAATGGAGATGCACGACAATGCACATTGCATGATAAGGCGAATGAAAGATGCATGACAATGCATGTTGCTGAAAGTGCATGACAATGCAGATGAAAGATGCATGACAATGCTCGTTGTTGAAAGCGCATGACAATGCAGATGAAAGATGCATGACAATGCATGTGAACTCAAATGCGTGATAACGCACGTGAACAGTGCATAACAATGCAACCTATGCACGTTTATCATAAGCAAGACACAACGTTGCAATGCAACGCACGTGAAGCAATTTCTGAATCTCTCAAGAGACAAAAGGATACGAAAAAAAAGGATACACCTCGTACGTATCAAGTGCCATGCACAGAAAACACGGCACGAGGTCAACACGGAGGCCGGTTAAGCTTTGAAAATGCACTTTCTTGCACTGTCTTAAGTAATGAAGGTCCATAAACCACATAACTGACCCAAACAAGGGTGTGAGAGATACACCGGCCACTAGGAGGACCACTGGCCATCCACCGGCCACAAAATAAAGATCACCGGCCAAATATTTAGCCGGTCGGCTAATAATTTGGCCAACCGGCCAAAAATGCCTGTGTCGGGGCAGTTTTGTCCTTTGGCCACGGGTCTTTAAATATAGGGCCTCAAAGCCTATATTTTCACTTCCCAAAAACTCGAAAACCTCTCCCCTCTCTTTCTAGGTGATTTTCCAACCCTCGGTCCGCACTTTTCTCTTGTTTTCGCCACTTTTTCGTCGTTTGATTCGCGAAACCCTCCTCGTTTCGCACGTTTTGAACCGAACAAATCTTAGTTTCGGTGTTCCTTTCTCGATTTCCACCACTCGGGGTTTGTTTCCCCCGAGTTTACCTCGATTCTCGTGCCTTTTTCGGACTCCGACCTTTCCGCCGATTTTTCACCCTCTCTGGGTTGACCTTAGGGTTGACTTTTCACATTCTTGCCCGGTTTTCGCATTTTTGGCCATTTTCACATTATTCTTGAGATGGCAGACGACATTCCAGGCGGTGGGGCTCCCCTAGAGTTGGATATGGACCCTGAGGCCGAGCTCCTACCTCTTCACATCCGGGGCAATAGTCGATTCTTTTCTTTAACTGTGTGGCCCAGATACACCGATATACCACATGCTGTAGTTCACTGTAGGGACACCTACGCCCGTTATTTGTTTAAACTTAAACACAATGCACGCACACTGCATTTTCCACAAGTCTGAGCGTATTCAAGTACACGCAGCCACACTGCACTCTCCAAATTCCGAAGGCTTTCACACATGCACAAAAACTGCATTCTCCGAAATTCTAAACGTTTTCACACGCAGTGTATTTCTAACATTGCTTCGCAATTGCTTGTTTGTTGTTGCTTTTTTTATCACAGGGAGATTCCTATGCCTTTCGAAGATATGGGAATGTCGCGGCCCGAGGATGGTATGTAATAACCCGACCCTCGTACATGTTTTATGGTACATTTTTAGTCCCTTATTATGTGTAATTACATGCCTATTATGCCATGTTAAGAAAGTCTATCTGTTGCCCAAGAAATGTATCTGTTCTATTAGAATGTATGGATCAGAAATTGGAGGCCTTAACGGCTTAATTATATGAAATTGACTATATATATATGATTAGCATAATTTTCTGGTAATATTAGGCACGTTTACGAAATTTCAATTTCGGAATAATAAAGCGATTGATTTTTGTCTTATATGCTCTTATATTTGCATAAATATCTCTAAGTTTGATTTGGCTTGGGAGCAAAAACGTGAATCTTTTGGGAAAGAAAAATAAGAGAGAGTGGAGAAGATAATTGGGGGGAAGCGATTCAACAAGAAAGTTGGACAAAATTGTTAAAAGTTTGGGATTGAATTCAAGGTAAGCTCAAGATCTTCTTGTCAAGACAACTTAGGGTCTGTAATTTATGTTTATGATTGATCCATGTATGATTCATGTTTGATTTGTGAGGGTTTCTCATCAATTGGTTATTTTGACACTTTACTTAGGTGTAGTATGAAATTATACTTCAATCTTTGATTTTATATCATCACTTCATGGAATTATGCGTATATCATGTGTTATGTTTCAAGAATATGAAGAACTTGAATCCAAGAATGGAATTTGAGAGAGAGATGGCTTGTTGAAGCTTCTAATTTTGTTTAATTTGTCATGCTCAAGGTAGAATCCATGTTATGGTGATGTTGGGTTGAAATATTGTCTTAATGTCATCTGGAATGCATGAGAAAGGGAGTGGTGTTGCTAAATTCGAAGTTCAGAATTTCAGAGTCTGCTTGGTCCGCTCGAGCGGCGGAAAGCCCGCTCGAGCGGGAAAAACCACCTCCCAGCAGTTTTGTGCATTTTACAGTCCGCTCGAGCGGCCAAAGTGGCGCTCGAGCGGGGGACTCATTTTCAAGAAAAATAAATGTTTGTTCAGTTTTGCGTGCTTGACCCTCTAATATGTTTAGAATATTGCTCTGATGATCTTATGATGGTTATAAATTCAAATGAAGTGTAATAACTCAGGAACTGGTTACTCAATGATTTAAGAAGGAAAATGAACTAATTAGCAAGTTATGACTGTGTGCAGGACATACTCCAGGAGGAACTAGCACGTCATCACAACACAGTGAGTAATAGTACTTCAATGTACTTCTAACCGTTAATAATTATTATTATTGACGTTATGATTCTTATTGTAAGACTTATGTTGAAATGAAGTTATGTATGTTATGTGACGAGCATTATGAAATTATGGAAACATTGAAAGAGGTTGTGAAGTTATATACGCTATGTATGAAACCTTGTGATATTATGGAAAGTATTAAAGGAATTGGGAACTATGAAGCTATGAGGCCAAGGGCCGATATGTGAAATATGAATTTATGAACTTGTGAACTTGTGAATCCAAAGGGCCGAGGACCAATATGATAAATTGTGAATCTATGTAACTCAATGGCCCTTTTGTGAATGTGTGAACTCCTCAGGCCAAGGGCCAAATTGTGGAATTGTGAAATGACGAAGTTGTCCTACAAGGTTACAGAAACAGACTAATCACATGGTTACAACATTATTTATGTTTTACATGCATGTAGGTACTATTGTTCACTGAGCTTGCCTCACCCTATGTTATGTCTGTTTCTGTAGGTAACCAATCAGGAGGCCGATCTTAACTCGGCACCGTCACACTTTTGTCAGCCTAAGCACAGCCAAGTTTTGGGTCGAAACCGTACTCTTGTGGAATTGCTAGACTATAGCTTATGCTCTAGCTATTGGCTTAGGATGCTATGTACATAATATTTTGTTATACGCCCAACCTTGGGGCTGGATCTGTATATGCATGTATATAACTAGCTCTCAAAACTGTATCTCCTTGGTTTATCTCTTTTAGTTTATTCGTCCTACGTGATGTCTGTGATCCTAGCATGGTTTAGTCGCTCAATAGATGTCATATTTTCTTGTTTTGTATTACTTATTGTTACTGCTTCTGTTCTGGCTCCTACTTTCTATATATATATAGCAGGTTAAATGACCTTTTCTGCTTAGGTCATGCCCAAACTTTCAGGGGCAAGTTGGGGACGTGACATGGTATATGGAGCTGCCCGACGCAGTCCGCCGGATCGTCAACCAGGCTGGTGTAGACGTCCCCGAATGTCCCGGGAGGATGAACTCCCGTTCTGTTCATATCGGGCTTACTACAGTTCGGACTCAAATTGTCACGGTTCTAAGTCTGAACCAAAGAGTCCAAGTCCGACAAATCGTTTTGAAGAAAAACAGATTTTTTGAAAAGAAGTGCGAAACATGGACTGCTTTGCCAGATTACAGAGTCGCCACCTAAATATTTTAAAATGGGGGAATTTAGGAAACCCTGACTCGGTGCCGAAGGCCACATGTCCGTCATCACCAAAGTGGTCTTGGCTCGGGAGCTTGGGTACGATCAGGGAAGGTCAGCTATGAGCACCCCCTTTCGCCCGGTCCGAAGACCGGCCTCTACTAACCATGATATCCGATTTTGAAAACGTTATGCGTTCTTAATCCGGTTATTAGCCTAGAGTTACTATGTTATGCGCACAACAAACAAGTATAGACCAAATCGCCTAAGTTGGAACAAAACACTACATGTTTGTTTTGAAAATGGTTTGCTACTCGCAAGTAGGCTAAAATGCAGGTTTTGCCACCCTCAAGTGGGCTTTAGAAAAGATGGTTTTGCCACTAACTAGCGGGCTTAAAACTCACAGTTTTTAATGCATTGTCCCAATTTAGGTAATTCAACCTCCATCCACAGGCATTCAAGCAGTTATATCACATAAGCAGCTAGCCTCATGGTAATCATGCTATCATGGCAACAATCACACACATGTGATATGCTAAAGCATAAAAGCTCACCTAGTACTCCAAGCCAAAACAGAAGCTTATTAGAAATCCATGCATGGACCTAAGCATACTGAAATGTCTAATGCAACACATGCAAAGATGTAATCTAGGCAGGCTCGGCTATCCTAAACATGGCATATGGAATGCTACAAATAACACGTATTCAATTCGGAATTGAAAGTACGATGTAGTTTGTATGATGTGCCGAGCCCGATGCATGTCAACAAATGCATGGATGCACGCATGCATTGCATAAGGTATGCTAAATTAAATATGCCCTAATCTACCATCATAAGCAGGTAAATAAAAGGGAGAAAGAAATGGGGGTTGGAAGACATACACACACTCACACACCCTTATTACAAATATGCCCTCACACGGAGGGACCAAAAGAATAATATACAGTCCCAAAGAATAAATGAATAAATTAATTATTACAAAATTTCTAATTATCAAATTAATAACATCATAAGAGAAAGGGGGCCCCAGCCCTGCCTCGGGATGCGCGAACGACGCATGCTCGAATCCGACTTGCCCGGAAAACCCGTGCCATAGCACTGCTGCCTCTGTTTTTACTGCCCTGTCTCTCCAAAAATTACCTGAGTCCCAGAATGCCTTCCAAATGAACTGTAGTGCACCACCGGCTAGAGGAAATGACCACCGCCGCTTAAATTTACCACCGGCTGCTCTAGAGGCTATCGGCTGAAAATGTAGTGCCGGTCGGCACATTATACTGCCGGTCGGCAGAAAGTTCCTGCAGGGGACAGTTTGACAGCAGCAGCAGACCAGCAATGCATGGCATGGATTTTTAGGCATATGTATGCACGGCCATTGCCTCCTATCATGTTTGGGAACTCAAGGAAGCATGACCCTTGGTTCTTGGGCCATCAATTATGCATGTTGATACATGATGGCCTAAGGAACCAAGATTGCATTTTAATGGTAATGCATGCAAACAAACAAATGAAATCCAAGGCCTTATCATGTGTTAATCAAAGGTCTTGGTGACCAAGAATTGAGACGAGTTGCACCACTTGAAGTGTGAACCCCTCTCAACCCTTACACTTGTTTGACACCCCAAACCAAGACATGGAATGCATGTATGCAACATGGCTTAAATGATACAACATGAGCATTAGGATGCAAACACACCAAGTACTATGTAATCAACATATTAGGTATGTGAAAAGGCTAGAGCACACAAGATGCTAATACAATATGAACATGGGCAATTATGCAATAGGATCGGCGTGCTACAATACCTAATGAAGCAAGCTTGCAACAAGCATATGACGAGCATGCGATGGTGGGTTTAACCATAACGGGGCAGACCTCATTTCTCCCCAAAACAGTGGCCAAACATGCCTAAAATCACATTCAAAGTACCATGCCAACATGCAAGTTAATGTACCTAAAGCTTAGGCACGAAAGAGGGTATTCTACCACCACTTAACAAGACCTCTCATGGCATGAATCTAACAACCAAAAACAGATTTTTAGGATGCAAAATGACACCCAAATCCCCTCATATGGCAGCCCCAAAATGCATTAAACCTACAGGCATGCATTAGGCTTATTTCAAGGCCTAGAAGGGAACACTTTCAAAGCATGAGGGAGGTCACATATGCAAGCATACATACATGATTTATGGACTGAAATAGGATCCTAAATGATGCCAAATCATAAGGACGGCCTAAGGTAAGCATGCTAAGGGCCAACACAACCAAGGCTTACAAGCCAAATGCAAAGCAACTGTACTAATCATGCCAAACATGACAAAAACAGTGGCTCACAGCCCTAAAATATGGCAAATCATGACCAAATATTCCAACATGCTAAGCCAAAACATAAATATATATGAGGCTAAACACAAGGTACATCTCTAGGCCAAATGAAGCATTACAAAGCAAGTGTAAGAAGCATGCTAAGGGCCATTAAACCAACATTAGACAAGGGTTAAATATGATCTAAAACACCCAAGAAAGCTATGAAATGAAGCTAAATGCAAGCATTCATACATGCCACCCTTTAAGCCAAAACAAAGGCAAACCAAGGACCAAGGGGAGAAGGGTGTCCCTCCCCTAGACAAGACTTGAAAATATCTTCCTCACCACTGAAAACCCACTGGTTTTCAGTGGTGAGAAGATCAAAAACACCAAGTAAACAAGGCCTCAAGAAAATTCTCCAAAATGGCCAAAACAAAGCCTAAGAGGGTGAGACTCTACCCAAACCACAAAACAACCTTGATGAATGTTCTTAAGCAAGGAAAAAAAAGTCTTTTTTATGTTGAACACAAATCCAAAAACACAAAGCAAGAGGGGTAGAAAGCTAGTACAAGAATGGGGAAACTAAAGCAAAAAGTTTACCCTTGAAGATCCAATGAAGAATAGGTGGAGCAGCCCTCCTCCAGTGATCAAAACCAGTCCAAGATCACACAAAACAAACCTACAAGCCTCCCAATCTCGGATTAAGGTGTAGTAGTGTGTGTAAAGGTGCAAAAGTAAGGTGAAATCACACTTTTTAGGCCTAAAACACACACACAAGGGGAGAGAGAGGGAAAATATAGAGAGAGAAAGTGTATCACACAGATATATAGATATAGGCTCTGGTTTTTGACCTAAAATGGCTAACCCTTAACTCAAGGGGAAGAGATGAGCTTATATAGGCAAAATAAAGCTCTTAACTTAGTGGCTAAGCAAAGAGAGGGGGGGTTCAAGAGGTGCAAGAGGGTCTTGGCTTCCAAGGGAAGCTAAGACAGCTGGCCAAGCTTCTCCAAGAAGCTTGGCCAAGGGTTCAACCTTCTAGAAGGTTTAAGGGGTTCAAGGGTGCAAAGGGTGCAAACCCGGGCATGGGGAGTGGTGATGGTGCATTCCAGCTGGCACAGCTGGCATGCACCATCCCTGGGGAGGTTCAGAAGGGTCACCGGCCAGTCAAATCAGTCATCGGCACAAAACAATGCCCGTCGGCAACATATAGTGTCGACCGGCCAAGGATTTGGATAAAATAGTGCCGATGGCCACTAGGTAGTGCCGGTGGAGGTATGGGGCAGCCGGTGGGCTTTAGGGATGGCTAACAAGCCTTCTCCTACCCTCAAATGCAAAAACACACAAGTACTCGGTGCACAACCAAACTCAAAACAGGCCGGTTGAGAGATCCTGAGGCACGGCGCGCAGCCGGGGCCTCCGGGAACTCAAAACAAACACGAACATGGATAATCATCGGGTGTTCAAGCGGTGACGTCCAAGTCTTGAGGACGGTCAAAAATAGGGTGTCTACAGCTGGCTTTGGGCACTTCTGCATGGGGCTCTCGCACCTCAATGTGAGCAGGCCTCTTCTCGCTGCCTTGGTGGAGAGGTGGTGGGATACCACCGACTCCTTCCACCTTTCTGCCACTGGGGAGATGACGATGACTCCCTTTGATTTCTCGATGCTCACTGGCATCGGGGTGGGGGGTGATCCGATCCCCTTTGATACTGATATGGAGGAGTGGGACGCCGCTCAGATGTACCTAGTCGGCACTCGGCCACCTCTTGCCCGACCAGGGTTTGTGAGGTATTTGTGGTTTGAAGACCACTTACGAATCCAGGTGCCTACTACCCGGGAGGAGAAGGAGCAATACGCCCGCGGTTTTATCATGTTTCTGCTAGGGACCACGCTTTTCGTCGACCGGGCGAACACCGTCGCCCTCTATCTGCTGAGCGCGCTTGTGGACGTGACGCGGATCTGCCTTTATGACTGGGGTGGCGCCGGCTTGGCCACTCTCTATGGTTATATGAACTAATCGTCCCGCTGCAGCGAACAGTTGCTTGGAGGCTATTGGCAAGCCTAGGCGGTACACATTCCCTTCCTGTCTTTTCAATTCTGCCTTTCATTATCTATACACCATACACACTACGCACACGCAATCTTTTTCTACACTGACTGTACATTGCACACACCGCACAACACACTGCACACATTGCACAATACACTGCACACTGTTCTCTGATTTCTGCTTTTATCTGTATACTGCTTATCTGATAAGCCTGCTCATGTCTGCTCTGTTACGTTCTGTAGTTGTGGGTGTATGCCTATTTCCCGAGGCTTGCCCTAGTACCAGACGAGGAGATGCCCCCCATGATCCTATTTTCCCACCACTTTGACATGTGGTGCGAGCGGAGGCCGCGGGAGCCCTTCATGTTCTTCCACCGCTATTTTGACACCATCACCGCCGTCGAGGTATGTCAAATATTTCAGTTTATTGGCCTTGCTTTGCAATGTACTTTAAATAGTGGATAACAAACTGTATTTCCTGCCATTTGCAGATCACCTGGCAGCCGTGGGCTTCGTTGCCCATCGCAGTTCTGGAACGGTATGCCGGCGCTTAGGAGACTGCCTGATTTAGAGTCTTGTTAGAGGGCCCGATTTGCCGTGCCTAGTACTTTGGGGAGCGTTTCTTACGGCGGACCTTAGGCATGCCAGAGCAGCCAGTTCCAGCACCTCCTCTTACCCATGCGAGGGACACCGAGAGGTATACCTTAGTGAAGATGGCAGATTACACTATCGGCTGGAGCTATGAGCGCTTTGTAGATGAGGGCGACTATACGGAGTTCGTCCAGACCTATATCATGCGGCCTCTGACCGGTGCCGGTCGAGTTGAGAGAGAGAGACCAGTGACGCCAGCTGCGAGAGCAGGAGCATCGCGGACACCTCAGGCTCGAGGTAGGAGTGGGCCCCCAAGAGGGCAGAGAGCTGGGTGGCCCGAGCTGCCTACTATGATGACATGCCGAGGGCAGGGTGGGGAGACTTACCAGATCCCCATCGCTCCCCCTTCGGTATGTACTACTGCATTTTGCATCCTGTACAGTCATTTCATTTCATTTCTCTTGATATTCCACAGAATACTGATGCTTCTAACACTTTTGTAGGCTTCCGCTGAGTACACTCGCCAGTCTCTGGAGTTGACCGCCTTCGTGATGGGGATGCTACAGCGGAGCCTCGACCTGCTGGCTATTTACGGTATCCCGGTAAGCTTTTTCAACCACAATCTCAAACTGTGCATAATCTGTTTCACACATAATCTGATACATCTCACTGTCAACATGGTACTTGACACGCGGCCCTCACGACTTTGATACACTGTAACCCACGGATTGTTCACAGCATTGCTCACGACATTCATACACTGCACTCGATCACTGCATTCTGTACTGACACACTGCTCACAGCATTCATACTCTATACTCATACACTGCATTCTGTTCTGATGTACTGCTCACAGCATTCATACACTGTACTCATATACTGCATTCTGTATTCATACTCTGCTTCGTGTAGTATAACTGATGCATTTACCGTTTGTCCTTTTCAGGCCCCATTCCAGATATCAGCTGCAGGGGGTGCTGCGGGAGGACCGTCTGTATCTACCCGAGGAGAAGGGAGAGCAGGGCGAGGGACCACAGTACCCCCCCACACGAAAGCGGGGTGCACTCATGTTGGGAGCAGCTCATGAGCACCGATTCCCGATGATGACGAGTCCGAGACAGAGGCAGATGCAGAGTCGTCTGAGGATGAGACTGGAGATGACTCGGGCTCGGGCTCAAATGGTGGAGCTGACGACGATGCTCTTGGACCTTCGTCCAAGAAGAGGACGAGGACAGACTCTCATGCCTGAGACCAATTGACATTGATCTAGACTGTTGCTACTTTTTTTTCTTTTTCTTGCTTTGCTTTTCTTTGGGCACACTGTACTGCTTCAGGCAGATTTTGCTTTCTTAAAACTATATACTTTGAAAAGATGATGGAATGAAACAAGCTTTTTGCTAAAAAAAAGTGTTATATTTGTACATTTTATGCATCGCATCGCATCGTATAACAATGAGATTGAATGGAAATTGAACATGTATGTGTTACCAGGTCAGGTAGTGAACCATCGTAACAAATTGACTCAACAAGCAATAATAAAACCTTGACAAGTTTACAACTCGATAAGCAAAGAGCAACAACTCGATAAGCAAATGAGCAACAACTTGATAAGCAAATGAGTAGCAATTCGATAAGCAAATGAGCGACAACTCGATAAGCAAATGAGCAATAACTTGATAAGCAAATTGAAGTAACACAGGTGCGACTTTGCAAAATCAACACCGGAAGGCACTGGAAGTGGAACTAATCACAAGTTCCCAACATGTTCAACACATAGACTGCTCGTTTTGAACACACAGCTCATAACACAACACTTGGTTCCTTTGGCACACAGCTCATACAACACACTGCTCATTCTGAACATACAGTCCATAACACAAAGCTTGGTTTATTCTGCATACAGCTAATCCTAAACAAACAGTCCAATCTGAAAAGACAGGATGCAAAGATGGAATCGGCAGAAGCTGAAACATACTCAGATGCTCCAAATTTTCCCCTTTTCTTTTGCTTCGCAATCCAGAACACATATATTCACCGTTCTCATATGACCTGGGTTGGACCCTACGGTTTTATGAAAGAATAAATCTTGTTTTGCACAAATGTAGAGAATGGCACAGCACTCTGAGCACAAAACGATTTTGTTTTGAAATTGAGTTTTTAACCGGGTATTGAGCCTACGACTGACCACAGCGCACTACGACTCAACAAAAGGAAAACAACCTAAACGCATCGAGAAACACTCGAAACGACTCAAAACAAGAGTTGAACAAAACAACAGAAGGCACGACACATAGATGTGTTACAAAGGCAAGAGACCTCCTGGTCACGAGGAGCCAGTTCCTCCGGGTATTGTTTCCCACCCTTTCTTATTTGTGATTCTCACGTCACTCGACCCTCAGGCTCTGTTTTTTTCTGAAAAAGCCCATTTCTCACTTTTTCTCTCATCGCACATCTCTCTATTCTTCAATCTCTCATTTTTCAATCCCTCCCCAGGGTGGTTGATGGATAAACAAGAAGTTGTGGGTTCATGCCCCAACACTATCAGCTCGCAGCTATTTCTTCTGGTGGCGTTTAGTCGATGCCCCGGATGAGGGAGTGAAATGTCTCAACCGATCCCAATTCGTGCTTCGCACTTGGCTTGATACCTCGCTGCTTGGAGGGTATAAGAGCTTTCAGCCCTTTGTTGTTAACCTCAGTCGTGCCTTTCCTAGCGAATATGGTGCCCTTCATGGTAAACATGTTGGCGATGGGGAAAAGACAGAACACCTGACTTAACTGTGCCCCTAATTCATCATTTTGACCATTTTTTTGCTTTGGCTTTCTACTAAAACAATTTTGACCAAAATGAGAGTTAGATTAACACACTCGTTCAACTTTCTAATTTAAAATTCATGCAAGTTAGGCTATGAGCACTGAAAATTTTCCTTTTTTGGGTCCAAGAAATGGTCCAGTTTTGAAAAAATGGAATAATTTTCGAGAGAATTAGTCAACTTCAGTAAAAATTCTCAAAAACTATTTTTTGCAAACGGCCACTGCTCAATGAGCACGGAACCTACTCTTGAGATGCACGACCTCAGATCCATAACAATGGAAAATTGCCCCTTGTCTGAACGGCGCTGTATGGTAATGGAAAATTACCCCTTGTTTGAATAGCACCGCAGCGCATTGTATGGCAACGGAAAGTTGCCCCTTGTCTGAAATGCACCGCAACGCATTGTAATCAGCCTTCCGAGTGACGAGCACAACCGAACTCTCGGATACAGAGAAAACAAAGATGATCGGAACCATTGCATGGACACAATTGATTTGGAAGTGTTTGTGGCTGGACTTCAAAATGAAGTTGCCTACGTATCCCAAACATGGGAATCAAGCCTTACGTAGTTCCAGTTTAGGTACACTCGGGTATTTAACCTCTCCTTTTGCGCTCTAACTTTTGCCAAGGCCGCCCTTCTAGGTTTTCAACCTTGCGAGCTTTGTTTTTCTTTTCTTTTCAATTCTTTTCTTTTCTTTTCTTTCTCTTTTTTCATTCTTTTTTGTCTTTTCTTTTTTTCATTTTTTGCATTTTTCTATTTTTTTCTTGCTCTAACTTTTGCCTGAGTCGCCCTTTCGGGTTTTCGGCCTAGCGAGCCTCTCAAGGGTAAAAGTGTAGCTTTGTCCATGCCAAATGGTTTTGAGATCTCAAAGCCATCTGAATCCAAGAGAGTGGCTGTTGTTCGCTGATGATGTAGGAGTCCATCCAATGGGGGGCTGGATTTGTCCCCAGTGTTGTGGATAGGAATTCGATTGTTCTTCAACAAAATTTTCTTCTTTCTTCCCTTCTGGGATTTGGCATTTTTGCCAATCTTCATTGATTTGCGGAATGGTCCATCTTTGGCTCTTCGAGCGCAGCGGACATTTTTGCCCCTAGTTCCAGGGGTACTTCTGATCTAGCTTTGCAAGTTTCTTTTGACGACATCTGATCTTCTTGATCTGACTTCATTGCCATTAACGCATAGGCTGCTTCGAATCTGGCCACACAAGCCTCACATTGCGGTTGACGGTTGAACATTCTGAATCCAAGTTCAATTGTTTGAAAGTAAGGGGGTCGAGTCTCGAGGCCGAGAGCGATCCTAAGCTTCACAATCTCAAGAGCGATTCCACACAGGTCTTCGCAAGAAAGCGCAAAACATTTTTTGAAATCTTTTAAGAAAGCGACAAATCGCTCGCCCTGAAGACAGTGTAGAACCAATCTGGATCAAGCCAGGATCCTTCTCAGTACTCATATTAACAAGCATGATCTCAATCATTAAGGGCTTAGCACGCCTCTCTTTCTCTCATTTGATCAAATTTTACAAAACCCGAGGAATTCCTTCCTCTTCGTTTTCATCACAATGTTCAAAAAGGTTTTGAAAAACTTAGGTCAATGCAATGACTTAAAGGGCACAGAAGAAGTAGGTGAAAATGCACTGCCGTTTCATTCTAAAACTTGCTGGCACAACAGGCTGAAAGCGAGGACAAGCACAAAAGTATGAAAAAACCACTGTTGTTTCATTCAGAACTGTCTGCACAACTGGCTCCGAGATGGGAACAGACTCAAAAGAAAGCAAAAAGATAAACACAAAACAAAATAGTGACATCCGAGGTAACATCCCCGGAATCACTCGACTCCTGTACAACAGGACTGACTCGATACAACAAGACAGACCCCGAACAAAAGACTGACTCAAAACAAAGAGACTGACTCAACATCCAAGTGAGAAGCTACAAAAAAAAAAAAAAAACCAGCATTCATAAATGCTCAAAACAGTGCGTGCCACACGCCACATCTAAAGCAAACTGAACACCGCCCGCAAGTGGTCCGACCCCTGATCAGATACTTGAATTATCTTCGAAGTCCAACAACTCAGTGGTGATAGACTTTGCTGAGCTAGGCGGGAGAATGACCTCATTGTCGATCAAGTCTTGCACTTCGTGGCAAAGACGAAAGCAATTGTCGGTGGTGTGACCAGCTTGTTGATGGTACGCACAGTACTGGGTAGCATCATGTGAGAGAGGGAGATTGCTTGGGAGAGGTCGAGGCTCGAGGGGTTTGAGATGACCCTTCTCAGTGAGGATTCGAAGAGCCTTGGACAAAGGCATGTAGAGGGCATGAAAGACCCTGCGCCCTCGAGGCAGATACTTCGAAGTCTGTGGACCTTTACTGGACGTATTAGCAAAAGGATCAGCAGGTGTTGCCTTGGCTCTCTGATCTTTTCCAGGTGCAGGGTTAGGATTGGAAAGAACTGTTCTGGCACGACGGTCCCTGTCCCGATTTTCCCTTTGGCTTGAACTGCTCTCAGTCTGAGCGGGGAAAATATCATCCGCAGTCTTAGCCACGACTGCGAGTACTTGTTGTTTATTCAACCCTCCGGCTTTCAGAGCCTCAACAGCTTGCTGGAGTTGTGCATAGGGATCTGCATCCACTTTCATCTTGTTCTTTCCACTAGCCTCAACTTGGTGAACGGTTTGGGTTGCCACTTCAGTATGAAGCCCCGTTGTCGCTGGCATATCATTGTCGGAGCTTGAGACAGCTTCAGGTTGGCTGAGCTCGATTACAGTTCGCCCCAATAACGGGGGCTCCTGCGGCACGATGTGGTTGGTGGCGAAGCCGACATTTCATAGGCGAGATCAACCACAGACCTCTGGAGGTCGCCAATCATTCCCATCAACTCAAATGTGGTGGGCTCACGAGTTTGAAACAACTGGGGTGTCCAGATCGAGTGCACAACAGACGACCTAAGCGGATGTGGTATTTCAACATTGGTCTCATCCTGCAAGATGATTCCTTGGTCCAATGCGGCTGCCATAACCACAATTTCCTCTGAATTTTGTGTCATCATAAGTCCGCTGAACTGAATGGAGATGATGTAACCGGTGACTGACGGATCAGATGAATCGGTAAGCCTTGACTGGTCTTGCCTCAACAAAGGAGAATGCTGGCTATTTTGAACTAAGTCTCCTGAACCTTGAAAGACAAAACAGGCAGCATTTCAGCCCAATTTCATCATAACTGACATAGGCATAGCTGAATAACTGTACTCTACTATTGATCACTGTTCCCCAAAATCAATGCTCAAAAACTTATACCCGCGGATATAACTGATTCTCAAAACACTGATACTGATGCTCGCAGGCCTGATACCCAAACTTGCAAACTGATATATGCATTCCCCTGTAGAGGCACAACTCTAGAAGCACATAACAAGCAAATGAGAGCCAAAAACACCCCTATGTTAGGGTAGGGTTTCCCTGTCCTATTTTGTCGGGAGCTAGGGTTTCACTACGCACGCAGCGATTTCAAACAACCTATAATCGAGTAAGCAACCTGTCCTAGTTTGGAATGGTCACTACGGATTCCGAATATGCACTAGGTCGAATGGTCAAAAAAGGTGCCCCGGTAACAACTGGGGTTAGTGTTCCCATCGTGGCAGAGCCCGTAACCGGTTAGCCTTATGGCACGCAGCCTCCGGCAAACCGTTCAGGAATAGCAGATGGAAAACACGGTGTCCTAGGCGCACCAATGCGCATGCAATGCAAAGAAACACATAAGTGTAATCAAAACAAGATATCATGAGTTCGAGTCAAGTTCTCTAACTGCCCAGCAGAGTCGCTAGAAACTGCAGACGCGCCCGAACGTCACGGGAGGGAATCCCGTTTTGTTCATTGGGGCTCACTACAGTTCGAACTCGAATGTCACGGTTCTGAATCTAATCCCGCAAAGTGCAATGCGAGACCGATAAATCACCAAAGAGTTCAAATCCGGCAAATCGTTTTGAAAAATAGATTTTTAGAAAGAAGTGCCAAACATGGAATGCTTTGCTAGATAAGGAGTCGCCACCTAAATATTTTATTTTGGAAAAATTTAGAAAACCCTGACTCGTTGCCTAAGGCCACGTGTCCGTCATCACCAAAGTTGCCTCGGCTCGGGAACTTGGGCACGATTGGGGAAGGTCAGCTATGAGCACCCCCGCTTGCCCGATCAAAGATCAGCCACTACTAAGCATGATATCGAGTTTTGAAAACATATGTGCTCTTATTTCGTTTAATTAGCTAGAATTACTATGTGATGCGCACAACACAAGTATAGACTAGATCACCTAATTTGGAACAAAGCATTGCATATCCGTTTGTTTAAAAATGGTTTGAAGGTGCTACCCGCCAGTAGGCTAAAACACGAATTTCGATGAATTATTCCAATTCAAGCAATTCAACCTTCATCCATAGGCATTTAGGCATTTATATCACAAAAGCAATTAGCCTCATGGTAAACATGCTATCATGTTAACACTTACATACATGCAAGATGCCAAAGCATAAACACTCACAGTGTACTCCAAGCCAAAACAAGAAACTAGTTAGAAATCATGCATGATCCTAGTTCATGTTAAGATGGCTAATGCAACGCATGCAAAATGCAACTAGAATAGGCTCGGCTAGTCTAAAATGGCATGTGAGATGCGACAATTCGATACATGTATTCAAGTTGGGATTGAGATACTATGCAGTTAGTATGATGCGCCAAGCCCGGTGCATGCAATATAAATGAATGAATGCAAACATGCATAGCATAAGGCATGCTAAATCAAATATGCCCTAAAAATAACCATCATAAGCGGTTAAATAAAAGGGAGAAAGAAGTGGGGGTTGGAAGACATGCATCACACACACGCACGCTTATTACACAATTGCGCCCTCTCGACGGGGGATTGAATGAATAGTACAAATTAACTAACTAACAAGCTAATTAATTATTACATAACACTTAACTAATTTAAACAAATTAATTAAGCTACTAAAGCAGTAAAACAGCCTCGGGAAGAGGGACGAATGCATGCATGCTTTGGCTTCGCTCGGAAATCCATCACCATACTCACTCTGCCTCTGTTTGCACTGCTCTGCACTTCTGAAAACTGTGCAACTCTCAAGGATGCTTCCAAACCACTCCCTAAACACTATGGGATGTCACCGGCCAAAATACAAGAACACCGGCCATGTGGAAATGGTCATCGACCATGAATGAAGCTATCGGCCAATAATGCATAGCCGGCCGGCACTGAAGATGGCCGACCGGCCATCTCTTCCTACAAAATCCTGTTTTGCTGCTGCAGAGGACAGACAAGGCATAGCAATGCATTTTCAAAGCAATGTTTGCACTACCACCCTTCTTTTCATGTCTAAGACTCAAAGGAGGGTGGTTCTCGACCCTCGGGCCACCGATCACGCATTTCGATGCATGATGGCCAAAGAGGCCAAGTGTGCAACTTCAATATTGAATGAAATGCATATAAACACATAAGAGGCCCCAAGCCTCTATCATGATTGATCAAGAGGCATGGGATGCATGCTCGATACCATGCAACCTAAACAATCATGCAAACATGCAAGGCATGTGGTAACATTTACTCATGTAACAACATGTGAGTCAAACATGTAACAACATGTTAAACAACCTAATACCAAAATAATGCATGCCAAATGCACCACCGCTTAAGCATGCGACAACATGTTAATAAGCCGAGTATGCAACAACACACAAGGCAAGCATGCAACAACATGCAAAGGATGGACTTACACCAATATGGGCAGCTCTCAAATAAGCCCATATCAGTGGCCAAAATGCTAAGAAATGAGGGACAAAAGCATATACAAACATGCATTCTAATTGGTTTATCACCTAGGCATAAAGGACAACTCTTAAGCACACCTAAAAGGAAATAAAAGCATGCAAATGTGACAACAGTACATGCTCTGAAATGATACTATGAGTGATGCCAAATCACATGAACAAATCAAGCATGCATGATTAAGGCTTAAGACTTAAAACTAGGCAAGTGACTTGAACCAAGGCTACACTAAACAAAGAGCATATAACCCAAAACAGTCCTAAATCATGGCAAAGTAAGCCTAAAACATTCAATGACCAAAGCCAAAACAAGCTAAAACAAAGGGGCAAGACATGAGGCATACAAGGCCACAAAAGAGGCATTACACTACACCTAATACAACCAAACATGGCATGATTTAGGCAACCAAAATTAGAGGTATGACACGTCAAAATGAGCCCAAAAACCCACTTAGATGTCATCCCAAATACCCAAGCATGTTGGCATACGCAATGTCACATTCATGAGGCATAAAACACAAACCCTTTAAAGCATTAAAGGAGCGACAATGCAAGTATTCAAGCATACTATATGAACTGAAATAACATTATAAGTGATGCCAAACCACTGAAATGATCCAAATAGAGCATGCTAATGACTTGAGCACCCGAAGCCAACAAGCTAGATTACATGGTAGCTATACAAAACAATGCAAGCATGACCAAGAAGACCAAAATTAGAGCTTAAGCATGTTACAACAAGGCTAAAAGCTTCATGGAGTTGAGCCAAAATCATGTTAAAAACACATGTTACAACATGATGCATGTTAAGGCCAAATCATGGGATTATAAGACAAGTGTATGAAGCATACAAGGCATGTCTAAACCATCTCAAAACAGAGGTGTATCATGGCAAAACAAAGCCTAATACACGCTGAAATGGAGCTAAAACAAACTAAACACACATGCTACCACATAAGCCATTTATGCAAGCATTAGAGACAATAAGGAGAGGGGATGACCCTCTCCCTTTTAGGACCTCAAAACCACCTCTCCACCACTGAAAATCCTCTGGATTTCAGTGGTAGAGAGGTCATGCAAAGACCAAAACAATGGCCAAAAGGTATGGCCTAAAACAAGGCCTAACAAGGCCTTAAAGGGGGGAGACAACCCCAAACCTAAAAGTGACCTTAAACAAAGTTCTAAAACGCACAAAATCAGAACTTTTATCAGTTATAGTCAAAGCTTAAAACAATAAGCAAGAATGGCTAAAAGCCTAAGCAAGAAAGGGGTAACTAAAGTAAGGATGCTCACCCTTGTAGACCTTCTTTAGGAACAAAGCTCCAGCACCTTTCTTTGGTCAAAACCAGTCCAAGAACCCTAACAACAATCTTCTAAGGCCTCAACAACCCAAGGATGGTGTAATGCTAGGTGTTCTAGTGCAAAAGTAAGACAAAACTCACTTTAGGTCACAAAATATGATCAAACAAGGGAGTATAGATACAAAACTATATCTAAACTCTCTAACCCAATTTTTCTAAACCCTGGAGGAGGGAGGAGGAGCTCCCTCTATATAGAAGTTCAATTCTAAAGCTTCTAAGAGAAGCTAACACAAGGTGTAAATCCCTCCATACACGTGTATGGAGGGGGTGTAATGTGGATGCCAGCTGTGACAGCTGGCATAAAATATCTGCCAAAAGCAGATGGAAAGGGGTCGACCAGCAGAAATGGTTGATTGACTAACAAAAATAGCCGACCGACCTATACATTTGGCCGGTAGCAATAAAACAGGGCCGATGGCCTCAAGCCAAGGCCGGTGAGGTGTGGGGATGGCCAACAAGCCATTCCCTGCCCTCAGAAGGAAAAACACAAGTGTTTGGTGCACAACCAAGCACAAAACAAACAAGTCAAGAGGAATTGAGGCAAGGCGCCCGACTAAAACCTCCGAGAAATCAAGACGAACACGAACATGGATGATCACTGAGTGTTCAAACGGTGACGTCCAAATCTTGAGGATGGTCAAAAATGGGGTGTCTGCACATCCCTTTCGGAGTCTGGATACGTCCAATCATCATTGAAGAGAGGTATGTGCCGGCCTAGGAGCTGATCGCCGCCATAGATGAAGTACAAGATCAGAACCCCTGGTATCATGACATTTGGAACTTCCTGGAAAAGGAGGCTCATTCACCAGGGGCAAATGCTAAAGATAAGAGGGCGATACGAAGAATGGCTGCTCAATTCAACATCTGCGGGGGTAAACTGTACAAACGGGGTCATCTTGGGATGCATAAACTGTGTGTTGATGTGGAAGAATCTAAGCGCCTAATGGAGGCCATCCACGGAGGAGAGTGTGGAGCGCACATGAGCGGGGTGATGCTAGCCCGAAAAATTCTCAGACAGGGTTACTACTGGTCAACCATGGAGGAGGATTGTATTGTTTCTGTTTGACGATGCCACAAATGCCAGATCCATGCAAACCGCATGAACATTCCACCGTCAAAGCTGTACAACATGACTTCGCCATGGCCATTTTTAGTATGGGGGATTGACGTTATTGGGGCAGTTACTCCGAAGGGGTCGAACAGGCGTGAGTATATCCTGGTGGCGATAGACTACTTTACAAAGTGGGTTGAGGCCCAATCCTGCGCAGTGCTGAAGGCATCGCACCTAGCTAAGTTCATCAGGAACAACATTATCTGTCGCTATGGGGTCCCGAATGAAATTATTTTGGATAATGGTTCCCACTTCAAGAAGGAGGTGATCGACTTATTGGAGAAGTACAACGTGGCTTTTCATAAGTCATCCACATATCGGCCACAAACCAACGGAGCTGTTGAGGCCGCCAATAAGAACATCAAGCACATTCTGCAGAAGATGATGGAAACCTACAGGGATTGGCCAGATAAGCTGCCATTTGCTCTTTGGGGCTACCGGACATCCATTCGAACTTCTACTAGGGCAACTCTGTATTCCTTGGTTTATGGGATGGAGGTTGTTCTGCCCATCAAAGTTGAGGTTCCGTCATTGCGGGTAATGGCTGAGTGCCAGATAGCTGAGGCAGATTGGCAGCAAAGTAGGTTTAAGGAACTCATGTTGTTCGATGAGATAAGGCTGAAAGCACTGTATCACGTCCAAGGTTATCAACGTAGAATCGCCCGAACTTTCAACAAGAAAGTTAAGTCCAGGAATCTGAAAGAAGGGGATTTGGTGCTCAAAGACAACCGAGCTCCCATCCACGACCCTATGAACAAGTTCAGACCTAATTGGACTGGTCTTTACATTATCAAGTCAATTTGGTCGGGTGGAGTTGTCGTTCTTAGGACCTAGATGGCCTTGAGTTCTCCCAGCCGATCAACATGGACAAGTTGAAGAAATACTATCCCTGAGAGGCTTGCTAGGCCGAAAACTCGAAAGGGCAACCTAGGCAAAAGTTAGAGCACAAAAAATTTGAAATAAGAAAAACTGAGCTCGCAAGGTTGAAAACCCAGAAAGGGCGGCCTTGGCAAAAGTTAGAGTGCAAAAGGAGAGTGTTAAAACCCGACTGAACCTGAACCGAACTACGTAAGGCCTGATTCCCATCTTTGGGATACGTAGGCAACTTCATTCTGAAGTCCAGCCATAAACACTTCCAAATCAACTGTGTCCATGTGATCATGTTGGTCATCTTTGTCTCCTCTGCATCCAAGAGTTCAGTTGTGATCTCCAGTGCAGTGCTATTCAAACAAGGGGCAACTTTCCAGTTGTTAGATCTAGGGTTGTACATCTCAAGGATAGATTTTGGGCGTGTCCAGTTGTGATCCATATCGAAAATGATTTTGAAAAGTTTTAATAAAAGTTGATTTTGTTCAAATTAATCTTTTTACAACTTAGACCATTTTTGAACCAAACGGAAAATTTTCAATACCCACAACCTTCAATTTCATTGATTTCAACACAGAGTTCTCCGACTCTTGATACAAATTGAAGTTTCTTTTTTATTATATTTAAATGGAAAACTTGAAAGTACAGATTAAAGCAATAAACTTGGGGCATAGTCAGGTGTTCCTGCACTCCCTCCCAGAGCTTGTGGAAGCTTCTGATACCAAAGTAGGCCTGGTTTGTGCCTCCTCTTCAAGCCAAGCTATGCATTCGCCAGAAAGGGCACAACTGAAATTGGGAGCGGGGGCCAGCAGTTCTCTTGTTCTCCATTCTATGGCATAACGAGCTAGCTGTGTGCCTCGAATCGAAAATGAAGCTAGGTACTCTATCCCCTCTTCTGGACGAGTCTGGTCATGCCCAAACTGACGCCTGAATCGAAATGGGAAGTAGAAGACACAATGTGTCAAGCCAATTAACTAAATGCCAGGCTGCCGGGACATGCTGTAGCTCATCTCAGGCAGATCAAACCAGAGGCAGCACCAAGCAATGTCAACAGCGGACCTGTTGCACATCCAGTGGCACCACCATCCCTCGTTTGGGAAGTCAACCAGTCGAGGGCAAAAGAAATAGCTGCGTGTGGATTATGCGGGACAAGAGTCCACTGCCTTCAACTTCTCCATCAGCCATACCTGGGGAGGGATGAAAAATAAGAGAGATTAAAGAATAAAGAGGTGTGCGTGGAGAGAAAAGTGAGAAAAAGGTTTTGAGAGAAAAATAGAGCCTGAGGGCCGAGTGATGTGAGAAACACATGTGAGAAGGGTGGAAAGCATTACCTGCAGCAGTAGTGGGCTTCCTGCAAACTTGGTTGTCTCCCAAAGGTGGAAAGCATCCAAACCCATCAAAGTCTCAGCTAGTGTTAAGCCAATGTAGCTTTTGCCCTCTTTCAAGCCCTGGGCAACTTCAATCAAGTGAATGCTAGACCCTCCGAAGTCGGGGGCAAGTAGAAAATGGGCCAACATGCACAAGCAAAGAGCATGCTGCCAAAAACTTTGCCAAAAGTGGTCATTGCGGTTGCCGGCATCAGAAAATCGATAAATGAGATTGGGGATGTCCAATTCCCCGTTGTGAACCAAAGATCAGGAATCTTGTAAAGTGAGCCCGCACATCCTTCCTACAGCTTGGATGTGGCTAAAACGAGACTGAGGTAAGATTTCCTCATCACGCCGGGATTACATCAAAGCCTGGAACTCTTCAATTGTGGGACATATCTCCTATCCCCCAAAGCTAAATACGTGCGCAATTGGATTCCAACATCTAGCCGTGGCATGGAGGAATGAAAAAAACAGCAGAGTACGGCTTAGTGGGAATAGTGCATTTATCCCGAAACCCTGAAAATTCAAATTTTCTGAGCCATCCAAATTTGCAACCCAAGTCGAGAGTTTTTTGGCAAAGAATGGCTCAATTTGGGACAAAAACAGAGTTGGAATGAAGAAACCACGAAGCTGGAGCTTTTGTAGAAGATAAGGCACTGAGTGGAGGATAGGTGGCAGCAATCTGGAGATTCTCAAAATTTCTAGCCAACCGGTCAGTTCAAGTAGCCAACCGGCCACCTTTACTGGCCGACAGGCCACTTTAAGTGGCCGACAGTGACCATAAGTGGCCGACAATGATCCTAGGTGGCCGACAGCCACTTCTTGTCTCCAACAGAGAGCCTTTAGCCTTCTTGTGTACTGAGGATGCTGAAAACCTGAGTTTGATTCTACTTCGGATGCATCCTGCTATTTTGTTTAACAGTTGTATTTG
Source organism: Camellia granthamiana (assembly GCA_036172215.1). Classification (NCBI taxonomy): domain Eukaryota; kingdom Viridiplantae; phylum Streptophyta; class Magnoliopsida; order Ericales; family Theaceae; genus Camellia; species Camellia granthamiana. Next base: position 80,866,417 of record CM069909.1, on the reverse strand, counting down.
GTTTGTTTATCGAGTTGTTTCAATTTGCTTATCGAGTTTGTTGTAATTCATTTATCGAGTTGTTGTTGTTTTCTTTATCGAGTTGTTATTTAAATTGTCTTATGTTGTTTACTTTGTTTGTTGTGTCGGTTCACTGCCTAACTATGCAATATACAAATGTTCAATTTTCATCAATCTCATTTTTGTGTAAAATGGTGTGATGCGATGCTCAGAATATAAAATGCAATACATTTTCGATCGAAAAGTTTCTTTCATTCCAATCATGGTTTCTTTTTACAAAGCGTACAAGTTTTAAAGAAAATAAAACGACCTAAGGCTGTACAATATGCTGATACTACTAGCAAAAAGAAAACAAAGCAAAAACATCTAGATCGGTGCCGCCCGTCTCAGGATCGAGAGGCTCTCTTCGTCCTCTTCCTCGACAGTGAGGACTCAGAGCTATCGCCGTCGGCGCCACTGTCTGCCTCTGAGCTGGAGCCTGAACTAGAGCCATCTCCGCTCCCCTCCCCAGATCTATCCTTGGCGTCGCCATTCCCCTCAGAATTCGAGCCGGTGCCTTCGCCTCCACCCTCAGATGACTCAGATTGTGGACTCGCTGGCTCCTCATCCTCGTCAGTCTCATCGTCCTCCGAGATAGGCTCTAGTGAACTGTGAGCGCGCCTGGCCCTACCTCGATTGTGTGTCGGAGCCCCCCATCTCTCTCTCCCTGTTGTCGAAAGAGCCGTCGAAGGTCCTGCTGCAGCTCCTGTTGGGGCGCCCGGTGGAACTGGCATCTGAAATTGGACCTGAAAAGAACAATTTGTCAAATGCATTAGTTATTGGTATGTAGAGCTGAGTATGGTATTGAATGCAGCGTGTGGAAGTAGTGTGTCAATGCAGTGTTGCTAATGTAATGAATTCAGATCAGTATGAAGTAGATTGTGGTTGAAATGCTAATGTATCTACAGAAAATTTCTTGGCATGAAGAGCAAACTAAGGAAACTTATCTGAATCCTATACCGACTAAGAAGGTTTAGACTGGTCTGAACCATCCCCATCAGAGAGGCCGCCAGCTCGAGAGCCTGTCCGGTGTACTCTATGGAAGCCTGCAAAGGTGTTGAGATGATTAGCAGTCTACAAAGCATAACTGAAATGAAGTTGAATGTACAAAATGTGAAGTATGGTATATACCAGAGTCGGGCCTCGAACTCCGGCGAGCTCGTGGCCGGCTAGTGCAGGCTCGATGGGGATTTGATAAGTCTCCCCAGAACGTCCCCAGCAAGTCATAGTAATGGGCAACTCTGGCCATCCCACCCTCTACCTCTTCTGGGAGCCTCTCCTGTCATGAGCCTGGGCCTGAGTAGTCCTGGATCCCCAGGCTCTCCTCCTCATAGCTGGAGCTCTGGCTCTCTCTCCCTCCTGAGCACCGGTCAATGGTGGCATAAGGTATGCCTGGATGAAGGCGGCGTAATCGCCGCCAAGCCTGAAGAAGTCGGCATCCCAACCTCTCATGAAGTCGATCATCTCCTACTCAGTGTACCTCTCTGTAATCCTTATGTATGCGAGAGGCGGCATCGGGACCACCAGCTCAGGCAAGCCGAGGCTCTGTCGCAAGAACCACTCCCCCAGGAACCACGCTCGGCAAACTGGGCCCTCAAGCAAGATCCAGAATCATGAGGCCTCTCGAGCGCCCACAAACTAGTCTCTAACCCCGTCAGGCATCACCGCCCACGGCTGCCAAGTGATCCGCTATCAGTGAATGTACAGACTGTTAGTTGCCATTGTATATGCAATATGAAGTAAAGCTAAAATGACTGTAGGGTTTGAGTTACCTCTACGGCAGTCATGGTGTCGAAGAATTGACGGAAGAATGGGAATGACTCTCGGGGCCTCCGCTCGCACCTCCCGTCATATCGGTGTGAATATGGCACCATGGGTGGTATCTCTACCTCTGGCTCTGGGGCAAGCCTCGGGAAATAGGCATACACCCATAACTGCAGAAGGTGGAAGGGTAGCAGTGAGTATAAGTATACAGTGTGTGCAGTGCAGTAGACAGTGTGTACAGAAAGTATATAGTGTGAGCGGTGCAGTGTCCAATGTAAAATGTGTACTATACAAAAAATGAAGAGCAGAAATGTAAAGCAGAAGGGTAGGGTGTACCTCCCAAGCCCTCCAGTAGCCTCCTAGTAGATGTCTGCTCCGGCAAGAAGAGAAGCTCATATATCTATACGTGTTGCCAGGCTTGCGCCACCCCAGTCATAGAATCGGACGTGAGGTAAGTCCACCAGTGCGCTCAGGAGGTAGAGCCCAACGGTGTCCGCCTGGTCAGCGAACAAAGTAGTACCAAGCAAAAACATGAGGAAGCCCTGGGTGTAGTACTCAGCCTTGTAGACCGCCCGAGAACTCCCGGCTCTGCACTAGGGCGCGAATCCGTTTTGTTCTTAGCTACTACAGTTCGAACTCGTGTCACGGTTCTGAATCTAATCTCACAAAGTGTGATGTGAGACCGATAAATCACCAAAGAGTCCAAATCTGCCAAATCGTTTTGGAAAATCAATTTTAATAAAGAAGTGTCAAACATGGACTGCTTTGCCAGATACAGAGTCGCCACCTAAATATTTTATTTTTGGGAAATTTAGGAAACCCTGACTCGTGCCTAAGGCCACGTGTCCGTTATCACCAAAGTTGCCTCGGCTCGGGAACTTGGGTACGAGAGGGGAAGGTCATGCAATGAGCACCCCCTCTCGCCCGATCAAAGATCGGCCTTTACTAACATGATATGTTGTTTTTGAAAACACATGCGTTCTTATTCCGATTATTAACCTAGAATTACTATGTGATGCATACAATATACAAGTATAGACTAGATCACCTAAGTTGGAACAAAACATTTCATGTTCGTTTGTTTGAAAACGGTTTAAAGTTTACTACTCGCAAGTAGGCTAAGACGAGGATTTTGATGAATTGTTCCAATTCAAGCAATCCAACCTTCACCCATAGGCATTCAAGCAGTTAATCAACTAAGCAGTTAGCCTCATGGCAAGCATGCTAACATGGCAACATAGACATCTCATGCAGTATGCTAAAGCGTAAACACTCACAGTGTACTCCAAGCCAAAACAGAGAACTAGTTAGAAATCATGCATGATCCTAGTTCATGTTAAGATGGCTAATACAACACATGCAAAAATGTAACTAAGATAAGCTCAGCTATTCTAAGATGTCATGTGAAATGCAACTTGATAACATGTTGTTGAACATGTATTCAAGTAAATGTATTGAAATATAATGTAGTTTAGTATGATGAGCCACGCCTGGTGCATACAAAACAGATGAATGGATGCACGCATGCAAAGCATAAGGATGCTAATTGAAACATGTCCTAAACTAACCATCAAAAGCTGGTAAGTAAAAGGGAGAAAGAAATGGGGGTTGGAAGACATGCATCACACACACGCACGCTTATTACAACAGTTGGCCCTCTCGACGGACGGTCCGAATAAGAAGCTAACTAGCTAATCTAAACTAATTAAACTAATTATTACAACACAAAGCTAATTAACTAATCCTAGTTAACTAACTATTACAAAGCAAGCTAATTAACTAACAAGCTAACTAACTAGTTATTACAACACAAATTAAATAGCTAAATGCATTAACTAATTAAGTACAAAATCAAATAGCTAATCTAAGCAAAGGAAAGCAGTAAAGAAATGTCCTCAGAGGGAGAAGAGTGCATGCATGCTCAGTTGCCTCGTTCGGAAATCCATCGCGATGCCCCGATTTGCCTCTGTTTGCAATTGTTCTCAGAACCTTGCACCAAGCTCCAAATAGCTTCTACTCCATCCAAGAGACCTCTAGGGATGCTGCCGACCAGTTATTGGTGTTGCCAACCAGCTGCCGACCACCTACCATTGCTGCAGACCAGAAAAGGTGGTCAGCCAGCTAGTTTTTCTGGTTAACCAACTAGTTTTGCTACCATACTTCCAGAAAAGGTGGTTGGCCAACTAGTTTTTCGGGTTGGCCCACCAGTTTTGCTGCCACACTTCCAGTTTGCTGCAATAGAGAACAAGAAGGGGCATGGCAATGTATTTGCAAGATATGTGTGCACAACCACCCTCCCTATCATTTCATTAGCTCAATGGAGTGTGGTTCTCGACCCTTGGGCCACCAATCACACAACTCAATGCATGATGGCCAAGAAGCCAAGATTGCACGATTCAATATGAAATGAATGCACACATAAACACATAAAGCCTTGACCTCTATCATGTATGATCAAGAGGGTCGGCGACCGAGAATTGAGGCACGTTTCATCACTTCAAGTATGAAACGTCCCTCGTTTCTCGTGTTTGGACTAACACCTAATCCAAACACAATGCAAGCAACAACATGCACAACACAATGCAATTAACAACATGGCATACCCAATGCAAAGAATAACATGGAGTACACAATGCAAAGAACAACATGGCATACGCAATGCAATGCAACATAAGCATGCAAACAACATGGCATACATAATGCTAAGAACAACATGGCATACATAATGCTAAGAACAACACGGTATACTCAATGCAATGTAACATAAGCATGCAAACAACATGGCATACACAATACTAAATGCTAAGAACAACATGGCATACTCAATGCAATGTAACATAAGCATGCAAGTGACATGGCACAAACAATGCTAAATGGACTTAAACCGAATGTAGACAGACCTCAGCCATGCCCAAATCAGTGGCCATAATGATGAAAGTAAGGCATGAAGATCAAGACAAACATGCTCAATGCGATGGCCTATCAACTAGGCATAAGAGCACAACTCTCAAGAGTGCTCAAAGAGTGACAAGCATGGAGGTGTAACAACACTAAGTGCACTGAAATAAGGTATGAAATGATGCCAAATCACTCAAACAATACAAGTATAACATGCAAAGGTCCTTAAGCATTAAAGCTAGCAAAGAGGACTACAAAGGGGGCATGCAATACAAGGCACAAATGACTGAACCAGCCATGGACAGAGCTCAAATAGGTCTAAACAAAGACCATAACATGCTAAGATGGAGGCTCAAAGGCCTAGGCAAGATGGCATACAAGCTAAGCCACAAACAAGATAACAAATGCATAACCCTTGGAGGCACTCAAAGGGTGGAAGAAGTGGGAACATAACAATGCTATAAGCTCTAAAATGTCATGTGAAATGATGCCAAATCATGTACATGATGCAAATGAAGCATGCTAGGAGGCTCGAAGCTTGAAACTAGCATAAGCACTTGCACTACAACTATGCAAAACATGAAGCATATAGTCAAGGCAACCCAAAACAGTCCTAGAATATGTCAAAATGATGCTAAAACATGTATGGAAGGAAGCCAAAACAAGCTAGCATGAAGGGCATGAAGCATGGAATATGCAAGGCCAAAAGGGAGGGTTACACTACACCTACCAAGACCAAGCATGGGATTGCTTCGCCAACAAAAATCAGAGTTATATCATAACAAAATAACCCCAAAAACATACTGAAATGATAGCTCGCAAGCTTAGGCGTGAAGGCATACACAATGGCTCATGTTTAGGCATAAAGGACCAACCCTCCAAAGCATGGAAAGAGTGACAAATGTGAGTGCATGAACATGAAACATGAACTGAAATCACATAACAAATGATGCCAAATCATGTAAATGGCCCAAGCAATGCATGCAGTGGACTTGATACACAAAGCTAACAAGCTATAATGCATTATAGCTATACAAAGCATGGCATGCATGACCAAAACAACACAAATCAGAGCTAGAGCATGCTAAAACATGGACAAAAGCTTCTTAGAGTTAAGCCAAAATCATGCTAGAATGACAGTCTAAAGCATGATACACATTAGGCTAGTTTGTGGGATTGCATTACAAGTGCATGGAGCATGCATGGGGCTATCAAACCAACCCAAAACAGATCTGAGGCATGTTAAAACAACACCAAAAACCTACTGAGATGGACCCAAAACATGCTAGAAAAACATGCTACTTCATGAGGCACACAAAGCTAGTTTGTAAGATTTACACTACAAGTGTATAAGGCATGCATGAGGTGACAAAACCAAATCAAAATAGTGGTATGCCATGATGAAATAAGGCCTAAAATAGGCTGAGATATGGCCAACACAAGCCTAACAAACATGCTCAAACATGAGGCATACAAGGCAAGCATACAAGACACAAGGAGAGGGGATGACCCTCTCCTATTTGGGACCTCAAAACACCATTTCCACCACTGAAATTCCTCTAAGTTTCAGTGGTGAGAAGGCCAAAACAAGGTGATCCCAATAGCTTAAAAAGATGGCACAAGAACAAGGCCAAACAAGGCCTAAGAGGGGGTAGACCACCCCCAATACAAAAGTGACCTTAAACAAATATTACAAGCATGTAAAATTAGAACTTTTTGTAGTTAAAAGTTAAGTCTAAAACAACATGCAAGTACGGCCAAAAGCTTAAGCAAAAAGAAGGGCTTAAGAGGTTAGTTTCTCACCCTTGTAGAACAACTCTAGAGCAACAACTCCAGTACCTTTTTTTGACCAAAACCAGTCCAAAATTTTCAAAAACAACTTCAAGGGACCTCAGCTCCAAGAGTATGGTGTTTGTGTGTGTGTTTGTGTGCAATAGTATGATGAATATGCACTTTCAAGCACAAAATAAGAGCAAAGAAGGAGATATAGAGACAAGTGTGTATCTATAGCTCAATGCCAAAATTCTGAACCTAAGGCATGAGGGAGGAGGCTCCCTTATATAGAAAAATTTGCAACAAGCTTGTTGGACAAGCTTTAGGCCTAAAGCCATCCCTCCATACACGTGTATGGAAGATGGCTTCTGTGCCTTCTAGCTGCAACAGCTGGCCAGAAAATATCTCCAAAAAGGTGATGGAAAGCAGCCGACCACTTGAAGTGGTCGGCCAACTATTTACACTAGTCGGCTGACCAGTGGAAGTGGTCGGCCAGGGAAGAAAGTGGTCGGCCATGGGGGGGAGATGGTCTGCAGCATGAAAGCAAGGCAGTGGTGTGGTGGCCGACCAGAAAAGGTGGTCCAAAGACCAAGAGAACCAGTTGACCAACCAGAAAATTAGCTGGCAGGAAGGAAAGTGGTCTCCAAGGGGAAGAACTGGTCTCCCACCCTTATACCGCCTTCCAAACAAGGAAAACAAGGTTTGTACCAAAAACAAACCAAAAAGGATGCAAGACAAGAGTTCGGGAGGCAAGGCGCGTAGCCGGGAGCCTCAAAACTAGTCTACAAGCACCAAAAGTGGTCTACGACCACAAAAGTGGTCTCCCAGACCACAATGGCCCTCTAGGAAAGGTCAAAAAGGCATGGTTCAAAAGCCAAGCCAAACGGAGAACGTTAAGTGGTCCCCAGACAAGGCGCACGGCCGAAGGCTCCAAAAATCGAAAACTAGTCTCCAAGCGGGAAAAATGGTTTACGACAGCAAAAAGTGGTCTACAACCACAAAAGGATGGTCTACAAGACCTCTCCCTCCCTCCAGGGAGGAGAAAACAAGGTTCAGTCCATAAACCGAGCCAAAGCACAAAGAGTTTAGATGCCCGGAGGCAAGGCACTCAGTCGAAAACTCTGGAAACTTGAACGAGCACAACATGCACTATCACCAAGCACTCAATCGATGACATATGAGTCTTAAGGTCGGTCAAAAATGGGGTGTCTACAAGCCTCCTCGCGGGTCGTCGGCATCGTCCCTCTAAAATAATCGGTGAACCATGTGTAGCGTACCATCCCAGATTGGGAGATGAGAGGGCGAGTCCCTAGCAGGTAGATCTGGGCAGCCTCCTACTCGCCCATGTCTGTGTCGTAAGGAATCTGATGACCCCCTACTCCAATGCCAGTAAGCATAGAGAAGTCGAAGGGAGTCATCGTCATCTCCCCAGCTGTAGAGAAGTGAAAGGAATCGGTGGTATCCCACCACCTCTCCACTAAAGCACCTAAAAGGGGCCGACTCGCAATGAGACGTGAGAGCCCCATGCAAAATGTGCCAAAGCCGGCCTCGTCGATGATGTAGCGTACAACGTCGGGAAGCTCTATATACCACCCACTCGCAGAGATGGTCCCGTATCCTCGGAAAGCATGTGAGTCTCCCTGTAAACAAGACAAACAGATGCAAGGCAGTGTAAGAAATACAGTGCAAGGGTATGTTCAGGGCCAACAGATGCGAGGCAGTGTAAGAAATACAGTGCAAGGGTATGTTTAGGGCCAACAGATACGAGGCAGTGTAGAAGATGCAGTGTGCAAGTGTGTTTGGGATGAATATGTGAAAAACAGTGTGAGCTATGCAAGAAATGTGATGTACGTTACAGAAAATTAAGAGAAAATGTATACCTCAGAAGCGCCGTAGGATAGGTGTGACTCCGGTTCGCATAGCGGGAGGTCCTCCGGTGCACCTCACGTAAACTCTCGAAACTGGAAGATGTTGTCAGGAGGCAACACGTGTACCTCAGGGCAGTATGTCATCGGATCGAATGGTCGGATGCTGAGCGGCAAGGGCTCGAACTCGGGATCCATCTCCATCCCCGGGGGAGCTCTGCCATGTGGAATGTCGTCTGCCATCTCAAGAGAGGATGGAAAAATGGTCGTGAATGTGGAAAATGGGCAGGAATGCCAAGAGTCAACAAAAAGTCAACTCCGAGGGGTGAAAAATGGAAGAAAAGGTTAAGGTCCAGAAGAGGGCACGAAAATCGAGGGTGACTCGGGGAAACAAACCCTGAGTGATGAAAATCAAGAAGGAGGCACTGAATGTACTTTTCAATCGGTTCAAAATGTTGAAAGCTATGAGGTTTCGCGAATCGAATGTTTGAGGGTGACCAAAAACGCGTTCGAAGCTCGGATCGGGAGGGGAAAAGTGATCTAGAGCACAAGGGGGAAGTTTTTCGGCAAAGGAAAAGTGGAAATATACGGTTTGGAAACCTATATTTAAAGACCCGTGGCAAAATGTCAAATTTACCCCGAATCTGTCATTGTTGGCCGACCGGCCATATTTTTGGCCGATGACTTTGTTTTGTGGCCGATTGGTGGCCAATGGCTTCCCATGGTGGCTGATGGGCCTCCAGTACTCTCATTGGGTGTTTCTTTGTCGTTTTGTGCCTTGGTCTCTCAAGAAAGTGCAAGAAAATACATCTTTTAGCTCAAGTAGCCTCCGCGAAAGCTCCAGATTGTGTTTTTGGTGTGCGGCACTCAATACGAACAAAATGTATCCTTTTCATATCCTTTTGTATATCGCAAGATCGATGAATTGTTTTTTAGTATATTACATTATAACGATTTTTTCATATATGCGAGGCGTGCATTGTTATGCGCATTTTTCATTCTTGCATTGCATATGCATTTCTTAGTCTTGCATTGAAGTTGCATCTCGGTGTTGCATGGAGCATACATTTGTTGCTCCCGTATGGACTATGCATACATTAGTCTTGCTTTGCTCAATGTTGCATGAAGCAAGTGTTTGCCATACTTGCGTAGGGTATGTAGTTTTCACACCTGTATCGAGTGTGCACTTCTTTATCGTTGCATCGAACATGCGTCATCATGTTTGCATAGAATATGCATGTTGCGTTGTGTTGCATTGTGCATGCTCTTACATTTGTATAGAAATTCTCCGTACTTGTTGCATTGAACATGCATTCGATGTCGCCTAGAACACACTCCCTGTTATGCTTCTGCTTTGTCTTTGGCATAATGTGCATGAAACATGCCTTCCTAAGCATTGTATCATCGTTATTGATGTTGTATTGAACATGCATTCCTATTGTATTATACTTGTCGAAGTTTCTTTCTCGTGTAGGCACGATATTATATGTACGATTCATTCAAAGTTGATGCAACCAGACGATATTGTATGTACGATTCATTCAAAGGAACTCCAGGTAAGATCATTCCTGTCCTTTGAACTCCTTGTTTCAGTTAGAAATATTCGAGTACACCCGGTGTTTACACCACTCCTTGCTTTGGTTAGAAGTGTTTGAACTGTGTGCCCGACACTCATACCACTCCTCGGTTAGAAGCGTTTGGACCGTGTGTCTGACGCTTATACCACCTTGTTGGTTAGAGACATTGGGTTGTGTGCCCTGTGTTTATACCTCCCCTTTGGTTAGAAATGTTTGGACCGTGTGCCTGACACTTATACCACTCCTTGGTCAGAAGTGTTTGGACCGTGTGTTCGACGCTTATACCACCTTGTTGGTTAGAGACATTGGGTTGTGCGCCCGATGTTTATACCGCTCCTTCGGTTAGAAGCGTTTGGACTGTGTGTCCGGCGCTTATACCTCCTTGCTTTGGTTTGAAATGTCTGGACCGTGTGCCCGACACTTATACCACTCCTCAGTTAGAGCATTTGGACAGCGTGTCTGACACTTATACCACCTTGTTGGTTAGAGACATTGGGTTGTGCGCCCGCTGTTTATACCCTCATTCGGTTAGAAGCATTTGGACTGTGTTCCCGACGCTTATACCTTGCTTCGTTCAGAAGCGTTTGGACTGTGTGCCCGATGCTTATACCATGCTTTGGTTAGAAACATTGGAACGTGCTCTGATGTTTATATCAACCTCTGGTGTTCGCACCACTCCCTTTTCCCTCTCGCGCGTGCCGCGCTGGGATGCTTTGGTTAAATGCATCTGGACGGGTTCCAATGCTTATACCGCTCTTTTGCTATTGATTGCATAATGGTTGGATGTGCTTCATCTATTGTTATTGTTCATTGTGGCTCAGAACCTTAGGGTGTGTCCTTAGGTTCACTCCACTTTTTTCCTTGCATGTGCCATGCATCGGGAACTTGTTTGCCATTTCGGGTGTGCTCGATGGTTGTTGCTCTTTACCTTTTCTGCGCGAGGCTTAGTTAAGATTGTATAATTTTCTTACATCCTTTCTATGTGAAATGTGGTTCAACTTATGATTCTCACGCGTGGCGTGTTTATTTGCTTACCTCTTCTCATGAGTGATATTGTTATACTTGTTGGTGTGCTTAAAATGTTGTATTCTCTTTGCATATTACTTGTATTTAAATGCTTCATTATAGCCTTCTTTGCATGATCATAAGTTATGCTCTTGCATTGTGTGTATCATTTGCATTTTGCTCCAGCTTGCGGGCGTATCTATGTTATGTTACCTTGCTTGTTTGTCTAAGTCTTCGGCCTTGTCAAAAAATGGGTCGTCTCTAGGCTTTGACATTCACTCCCGTCATTTCATGACTTCCGAGTTCTGTCAAAGAGGGGCAACTGTAGACACCCCATTTTTGACCGTCCTGAAGATTGGATGTCATCGCTTGAATACTCGATGATTATCCATGTTTGTGTTCATTTTGAACGCCTGAAGTTCTTGGCGGAGTGTCTTGCCTTTGAGCCTTTGAAACTTGTCTGTTTTGTGCTTGGTTGTGGACCAAATGCTTGCTTCTTTGCTTCTGAAGGAGAGGGTGGCTTGTCGGCCATCCCTATAATCCATCGGCCAAGGTTTATTCCCATCAGCCATCAGTGGTGGCCAGTCGGCTACACTGCTGGCCGGTCAGCCTCATTGATGGCTGACGGCCATTTTTCTCCCTTTTCAGATATTTTGTGTGCCAACTGTGCCAGCTGTTGATCACGTAGTGCATCCTCCACAGTGTATGGAGGGATGTAAACAAGCTTGTAGCTTGTTTTTCTATATAAGGGGAGGTCCCTCCCCCTTTTTGAGGGGTCAGAAATTTTGAAGAGCAAAATTTTCCCTCTCTCTCTATCTCTCTATATCTCTCTCCTTATTTTAGGCTTGAAAGTGGGAATTCTATACATATTTGCATACAACCCCTTAACCAAATTAGACTACCTTGTTGTTGAGGTGCTTGGAGCTCTTATTTGGGTTGTTAAAGTTGGTTTTGGCTCAAAAAGTTGCTGTTTTGCTGCTGTGCTTCAAGGGTAAGGCTTTACCCTCTTTAAAGCTTTATTTAGTTGCTTGTTTGGCCAACTTTGCATGTTGTTTTGGGCCTAGTTTTCAACTTCAAAAACCTCTGTTTTTAAGGTCTAAAAATGTTGGTTTAAGGCACTTTTGAAGTTATGGGTGGTCCACCCTCTTTTGTTGCTTAATTGCAAAGAGTTGTGCCATCTTTTAAAGCTTTTAAAACAATCTTTTCTTGGCCTTTTAACCACTGAATTCCAGGGGAATTTCAGTGGTAGAAACTTGGTTTTGAGGTCCAAAATGGGAGGGGGTGGCCTCCCCTCCTTGTGTCTTCTTTGCAAGTGGCGATGGCCCAACATGTGAGCATGTTTTTCTACCATCTCATGGCTTGATCTTAGCATGTTTTTGTGACTTTTTTTTGGCCTGTTTTAGCTCTATTTTTGCCTAGTTAAGTCACTTGTTGCTTGCTTCTTACACTTGTAGTGTAATCAGCTTACTAGCTTAATATGCATAATGAGTTAGTCTATCATTCCAGCTTGTGTTAGGTCTATATCAGCATGTTTTAGCTATTGATTTAGCATGCTTTAACTCTGTTTTGAGTGGTCTTGGTCATATGGATCATGTTTTGCATAGCTATAGTGCAAGTGGCCTTTACTAGCTTTGTGTTTTAGGTTTTCTAGCATGCCTTATTTGTGATGTTTGCATGGTATGTGTAGACCGCCCGAACTCCGCTCCGCGCGTGAGGGCGCAAATTGTGTTCTAGCTACTATAGTTCGGACTCCTATCACGGTTCTGAATCTAATCTCACAAAGTGCAATGTAAGACTGATAAATCACCAAAGAGTCCAAATCCGGCAAATTATTTTGAAAAATCGATTTTAATCAAAAAGCGCCAAACATGGACTGCTTTGTCAGATTTCAGAGTCGCCACCTAAATATTTTATTTTGGGAAATTTAGGAAACCCAAACTTGTGCCTAAGGCCACGTGTCCGTCATCACCAAAGTTGCCTCGGCTCGGGAACTTGGGTACGAGAGGGGAAGGTCCTAAAGTGAGCACCCTCGCTCGCCCGATCAAAGATCGGTCTCTACTAACATGATATGTTGTTTTATAAACACATGTGTTCTTATTCCGATTATTAATCTAATTTACTACGTGATGCGCACAACATACAAGTATAGACTCAATCGCAAGAATTGGAATAAAACATCTCATGTTTGTTTTTCGAAAATGGTTTGAAGTTCCTACTCGCAAGTGGGCTAAGTCGCAGATTTACTACCCTTAAGTGGGCTTAAAACGTGATTTGCCACAAACAAGTGGGCTTGAAACGCACATTTTGATGAATTGTTCCAATTCAAACAATGAAGCCTTCATCCACAGGCATTCATGCAGTTATAGCAGTTAAGCACATAGCCTCATGGCAAGCATGCTAAACATGGCAACACTTACACGCATGCAAGGATGCTAAAGCATAAACACTTACAGCGTACTCCGAGCTAAAACAAAAACCAATTAGAAATCAATGCATGATCCTAATTATACAAGATGCCTAATGCAACACATGTAAAATGCAACTAAAATAGGCTCGGCTATCTAGAATGGCATATGAATGCAACACTCGATAACATGCTTTGAAACACGTATTCAAGTAGTTATTGAAATACAATGCAGTTTGTATGATGTGCCGAGCCCGGTGCATATAAGACAAAATGAATGATGCACGCATACAAACATAAGTATGCTAATTGAAACATGCCCTAAAACTAACCATCAAAAGCTGGTAAATAAAAGAGAGAAAAACGTGGGGTTGGAAGACATTTATACACACACGCACCCTTATTACAACATTTGCCCTCTCGACGGAGGGTCCGAATAATAAGCTAACTAGCTATGCTAATTAAACTAGTTATTACAAACCAAAACTAATTAACTATTCATAGTTAACTAATTATTACAAAACAAATCGATTAATTAAGCACATTAACTAATTAAGTACAAAACCGACGAATTAGCTAACTAAGTAAAGCAGCTAAAGCAGTTAAAAGAGGTCCTCGGGGCAAGGGGTGCATGCATGCATACTCGATCGCCTTGCTCGGAAATCCATTGCTATGCCCAGAATTGCCTCTGTTTGCATTTGATTTGATCTCGGAAAAGTGCACTAACTTCCAGATTGCTTCTGCTCCAACATGGGGACCTCCTGGTGGGCTGCCGACCAAAAAAGGGGGCTGTAGACCAGAAAAACTGGTTGTAGACCAGAAAAAGTGGTCGGTCGACCACCCCTACTGGTCGGCCGACCAGTCAATTTGCCAAGCTCCAGCTTTGCTGCAACAGAGAACAACAAGGGGCATAGCAGTGTATTTGCAAGATATGTGTGCACAACCACCCTCCCTATCATTTCTCAAGCTCAAGGGAGTGTGGTACTCGACTCTCGGGCCACCAACCGAACATCGCAATGCACGATGGCCGAGAAGCCAAGTTTGCACAAGTCAATATCAATGAATGCACAAATAACACATAAGGGCCTCCACCTTTATCATGCTTGATCAAGAGGGTCGGGGACCAAGAAATGCTACACGTTTCATCACTTTGAGTGTGAAACGTGTGACATTCCTCGTGTTTGGATTAACGTCCAATCCAAACACATGCAACGCAAACAAGATGATCAACCTTCAATGCTAAAGTGGCATGCTCAATACTCTATAATGTAAGCAATGCATGCATGGCATGTTTAAAAGCTAAGGCATCAAAGCTGATGAAACATAGTACACATGAGGCATGCACTATCAATCTCAAATGGTCAAACCAACCCCAGACAGAGGTCAAACATGCCAAAACAGTGGCTGAAATATGTTGAAAATGAAGCACCAAAAGCTACAACAACATGCTCATGTATTGGCTCGCAAGCTAGGCATGAATTATATGAGAGTATGGCAAAGGCTATATGCTCTGAAATAACATGTTAAATGGTGCCACACCATGCAAACATCACATGCACAACATGTTAAAAGCCCCGAAACTCAAAACTAGTCAAGGCCCTTTACACTACAACCATACTAAGCAATGCTCAAATGACCCTAACCATTCAAAACATATCTAAGGCAGGTCAAAATAGTGGCAAAAACATGCTTGACTTGTAGCATAGATGGCAAGAACAATAAGCTTATGTATTGGCTCACAAACAAGGCATAATGCTCAACTTTTCAAAAGCATTGAAAGAGTGATTTAAGTGGAAACATGGCAAAGATATAAGCTCTGAAATCACCTACCAAATGATGCCATATCGTGCACACATCACAAATATAGCATGCTACGAGCCTCAAAACTCAAGACTAGTGAAGCCATTTACACTATAGCTATACAAAGCAAGCCCTGAAGGACCAAGATGACTCAAAATAGTCCTAAAGCATGTCAAAATAATGCCAAAACATGTATGGAGTATAGCCAAGACAAGCTAGCGTGAAAGGCCAAAACACCGAGTACACTAGGCTAATGGGCAAGATTGCACTACAAGTGCCAAAACCAAGCAAGAGGTAACTCCACCAACCAAAATCAAAGTTATGACATGGAAAATAATGGCTAGAAACATGCTTGAACTAAGCAAATTCAAGGCACAAAGACGTGCTACTTTGCAAGGCTACACGTAGGATTACACTACAAGTGCAATAAGCATGCAAGAGGTGACCATGACAGCCAAAAATAGAGTTAAGGCAGGTCTAAAAAGTCAAAAAAATAAGCCTAAACAAAGCCATAAAGAAGTAGAAACACATGCTCTTTTGATGGGCCATCAACACAAGCAAACAAGAGAAGAGGATGGGGGACAACCCCCACCCATTTGGGACCTCAAAACCACATTTCTACCACTAAAATTCCTCTGGAATTCAGTGGTAGGAAGGCCAAAAGGAGATAGTTTCAAGGGCTTTAAAAGGTAGCACAAAGCAAAGCAAATAAGGCACAAAAGAGTGAGAGACACCCCTAACTCAAACAAGGCCTTAAACAACCTTTTTAAACACTTCAAAACAAAGGTTTTTACAATTGAAAGCTAAGCCAAAAGAAGTATGCAAATATGGCTAAGTAAGTAACTAAAGCAAAGCTTTAAAGAGAATATGGCTTACCCTTGAAGAACAGCAAAACCAGCAACTTTTTTAAGCCAAAAACCAGCTTTTTAAGCTCCAAACAAACCTTCAAGAATCTCAGCTCCAAGGTAGTGGTGTTTGAGTAGGTGTTTGTAGGCAAAAATGTGAAGAACACTCACTTTTCAGCACAATGTAACACAATATAGAGAGAGAGAGAGAGAGAGAGAGAGAGAGTGAGAGAACTCTAGAGAGAGTGAAATTTTTTGACTCCAAAATCTCAGACCCTCTGGAAAAGGAGAGAGAGAGCTCCCCTCTAATAGAACAATGCAACCACAAGCTTGCTTGAAAAGCTTAAACCTGTTTTAATCCCTCCATACGTGTATGGAGGATGCATTCAGTGGCCACCAGCTGGCACAGCTGGCACCAAAAATATCTACAAAAGCAGAAAAAGGCCGTAGACCACTTAAAGTGGTAGATCGACCACCCCCCCTAGTCGACCGACCACCAAAAGTGGTCTACAGGGGAGAAAACTGGCTGGTAGGGGAGAAAAGGGGTCTACAAAGAGATGAGAAGGTGGTGGCAGGCTGTAGACCACTTAGGCTGGTCGACCGACCACCCACCCTAGCTGACCGACCACCAAAAGTGGTCTACAGGGAAGAAAAGTGGTCTACAGAGGGGAAAACTGGTCTACACCCTTGTTCCATCCTCCAGGCAAAGGCTAACAAGGTTTGGTTCAAAAACAAACCAAAAGAAAGAAAGACAAGAGTCCGCAAGGCAAGGCACTCAGCTGGAATCCTCGAAAACTAGTCTACGAGCCACTACAAGTGGCCTACGAGAGGGAAAGGTAGCCTACGGCTACAAAAAGTGGCCTACAGGCCTTTGTTTTCCTCTAGGAAAAGGCAGCAAGGCATGGTCCAAAAACCAGGCCAAGAGGAGAAAGTTAAGAGGTCCCGAGACAAGACGCTCAGCCGAAGGCTCCGGAAACTCAAAACGAGCACAAACATGCACAATCACCGAGCGCTTAATCGATGACGTCTGAGTCTTAAGGTAGGTCAAAAATAAGGTGTCTACAGTATGACATCATTTGGCATGTGATTTCAGAGCATATACCTCTGTCATACTCTCACATATATCACTCTTTCATTGCGTTTGAGAGTTGTGCTTTGAGCCTCGTTTGCGAGCTAACAAATGAGCATGTTTTTCTTGGCATTTATGCTTCAATTCCAGCATGCTTCGGCCACTGTTTTGGAATGATGTAACCCTATTTTGGACTGGTTTGGTCATTTGAGCATTGTATTGCATGCCTCTAGTGTTGTGTCCTTCACTAGTTTAAATGCTTTTCGTTGTCGGAACATGTTGTGCATATGTTGATCGCATGATTTAGTGTCTTGAGTGTGATACCCCTATCCCGTAATATGTTAATCGGTCCTTGATGTGAGTATGATTATGTATTTAATATGATTTTGTGTGCCATTATGGAATAATATGTGATTTTGAATTTCTATCTGTTCACCGTAAGAATATCTGTCTGAGTAATCTGCTTTGGAAATTAAATTGAAGGCCTTATCGGCCATAGAACCCGGAATTGATGGCACCATTGGGATTGGCATAATTTTTAGAGCCTACGGTGGAATTTAATTAGAAATTGATTCTAGTCAGATTAAACTGATTAAATTGTTGAATTAGTGCCCATTTATCCCTTATTATTATATTGAGTTGGTGGGAATTGGTGTATAATAGCACTACACCTCTTATTCTTACCTCATAACCTCATTTGGCTGATGAACTCAAAGAGAAAAGAAGAGAGGGTCGGTTGGAGAGAGAGAGGAAAAAGAGGAGAGTTGGGTGTTTGGCTCAAATTTGTGAAGGATTGAAGGATTGAACTCAAGAAATTGCTATAACTTGGAAGACTGAGCTCATAGGTAAGGGAATTCATGAGTTTAATGTTGTAAATTGTGAATTCAAGTTTGATTAATGATCAAGAATAAGAACCATGTTACAAGTGATGAAATTGAAGCTAATGTGTACATGCATGCATAGAATCACCATGTTTTAGCATAATCAAGCATGTATCAAGTTGAATATGGAAATATGAACATTGAATCTTACATGCAAGTAGAGTTTTGTTGTTTTTCTTGATTATGACTATCATTAGTGCCATTTGGGAGAGAATTGAGGTCAAAATACCACTTGCATGTTTGTTTGTTGGAAGTATGGAGATTATATGAAGTTTGAATGCATGAGCCTTGATTATACAAGGAAGTGTTGTATAATTTGAGAATTGAACCATGATTTTGAGTAATTAGCTTCATGATTATTTGTGTACTCATGTTGTATAGTGTAATTGCTTGAGAGCCAAATTATGAGTTTTGAGCCTTTGAATGTCGAGAATGAACTCAGGGGATCATTCTGGAAAACCCAGAATTTATGGTGTCCGCTCGAGCGGGAGAACCGCCGCTCGAGCGGAGAAATCGAGCTTCCAGCATTTTTGACAGACATGGTGCCCGCTCGAGCGGGGAAGTTGACGCTCGAGCGGGGAGCTATGTAGACAGACAGTCCGCTCGAGCGGCCGAGTTCACGCTCGAGCGGGAATGTGAAACAACCAATACTTTTGAGAGCTTAAGGGTCCGCTCGGGCGGGAAAGTCCACGCTCGAGCGGGGACCCTGTTTGCTGGAATTTTGTCTTTGCTTTTTGTGCTTCGTTTTCCGTTCTCTTTCACTTGCAAACACTCTTAGGCATATGTTAAGCATTGTAAATGAGTTAATGAGATAATAATGAAGCCTAAAGAGGAACACGTGAATTAAAGAACGGATTGAACTGCTAATGACCCTTTTGTGTTCATGAAATGTGTAGGGTCAAGCTCCAGGGCGAATCCACAAACCGATCACTGTGAGTAATATCTTGACAAGATATCTGTAGTATGTTATTGTCCAATTGTTACTTCTGTGTAAGTTTTGCAATTCGTTAAATTGAATGTTGGACAACGATGGAAATGAATAATTGGGCCAGAGGCCGATGGAAACGAATAATTGGGCCAGAGGCCGATGGAAACGAATAATTGGGCCAGAGGCCGATGGAAACGAATAATTGGGCCAGAGGCCGATGGAAATGAATAATTGGGTTAGAGGCCGATGGAAATGAATGATTGGGCCGGAGGCCGATTGACATGAATGATTGGGCCAAAGGCCGATTGACATGAATGACTGGGCCAAAGGCCGTTTTGATATAAATGAATGGGCCAAAGGCCGTTTTGACATAAATGAATGGGCCAAAGGCCGTTTTGACAAACATGAATGGGCCGAAGGCCGTTTCGACAAGAATGGAAATCTGAATGGGCCAAAGGCCAGAATGTTTGGAATTTCGATTACTTGATTTGTATTTCGTATAGTTACATATCTGTTAAATTGAAATATGAATTGGGCCCAAGGCCGTTTGGAATATGTTGTTCTACAGTGTTATGAAATTTTTATGTTTGATATTATTCACTGGGCTATCGCTCACGCTCATTCATGTGTTTGTAGGTGAGCCAAGAGAAGTCCAAACCCAGCCCCAGTGGAGTCTGTCAGGAACAGCATGAGTTTTGGGGAGTCAGCCTTGCGTCTCACGCACGAGACCTAACCTTGCCATTCTGTTATGCGATTATATTTTGTCGGGTTGGCAAGGACCTTGTGTATATTTGTATATAGTCTGTTATGGGATGACTCAGTTTAGATGATCCTGTCTGTAAAATAAAAAAATAAAAAGTTTATGCTACTGTGCTTTTGATGTGGGTTATTAACGTATATGCGCATGATTTGTTGTAAAGTGCATATAAGCACGGCTCTATGGACAAAGTTTTTAATTATTGCTTCCGTTTGGCCCCTTTTCTCTGTTGAGTTATTCATGTTTTGGTTTGAGGCCGTAGGTAATCTCAGGATTACTGGCCAGTTATGTCCTTAAACCATAGGGGCGGGTTCGGGTCATGACATTGAGCATGCCATTTCAGCACTAAAATTCTGCAACCTCCCTTTGTTCTTCACTTTTGAATTTGCTCTTGAAAGTGGTCTTAAGGCCCTTGTTGGCTTGAACATGAACTGGAGGCCTTCATGCCTAATGGTTTTAATCCTCCCTTGAGGGTTTCTACTAACCAACAACATGAGACCTCTTTCATGCTTAAGGCACTTGTGGCTTAGACCATCTTTCCAATTAGAGGACTTTTCACATTGGACTTAACCGGTTAAAGGACTAATTGGTAAGCCAAAATGTGTAAACAAGAAATGGACCAACTAAAACATGTGCAAGATAAGAATTTGTGTTGCATTGCATGTGTTTGGATCGGACGTTAATCCAAACACAAGAAATAAGGGACGTTTCATACTCAAAGTGATGAAACGTGTCGCATTTCTTGGTCACCATCACCCTTGATCATGCATGATAGGGTGGTGGCCCTTCGAGTCTTATGTGCGCATTTATTAACATTGTACGAGCTTGGTACTTTGGCCATCATGCATCTAGATGCATCGTTGGTGGCTTGAGAGCCAAGTGCCACACTCCTTTGAGCTTGAGACATGATGAGGAGGGTGGCAGTACACACATTTCCTTGCAAATACATTGTTTTGGCTATGTTGTTCTCTGTTGTAGCAAAAATAGCATTTTGGGAAAGGAGATAGCCGACCGGCCACTTGCACTAGCCGACCGGCCACTTGGAGTGGCTGGCAGCCACTTTTGGTGGCCGACCGGCCACCAGTCCATTTTGGTGCAAAAATGTTTCTATTTTGAGGCAAAAGCAGTCTGGAGTTGGTACAATGTTTAGAAAATAGAGGTGAGTGCAAACAGAGACAACCGACGGCAAGGCGATGAATTTTCTGGAGAACGCGACTGAGCATGCATGTCTCCCTCACCTGCGAGGAAACTTTATCGCTTTATTAGCTAGTTGTAGCTGATTAATATATGCGTTGTAATTAATTAGTTCAATTTGTTTTGTAATATTTTAATTAGCTTAGATTGGCTAGTTATTCAATTGTGTTGTAATATTTAATTAGCTAGCACAGTTAATTAGTTGGTTTGTAATAAGTAGCTTAGCTTAGCGTAGCTAGTTAGCTTATTTATTCGGACCCTCATTCGAGAGGGCACATTGTTGTAATAAATGTGCGTGCGTGTGTGCATGTCTTCCAACCCCACGTCTTTCTCCCTTTTATTTATCCACTTTTGATGGTTAGATTAGGGACATTTTTTATTAGCATACTTTATGCTTGCATGATTGCATCATTCATTTGTATTGCATGCACCGAGGCTCGGCGCATCATTCAAACCGCATTGTATTTCAATACTTATTTGAATACATGCTTCAAAGCATGTTATCAAATTGTTGCATTCATTTGCCATCTTAGATAGCCGAGCCTATTTAGTTGCATTTTGCATGTGTTGCATTAGGCATCTTGTATAGTTAGGATCATGCATTTTTCTAACCAGCTTTTGGTTTGGCTTGAAGTACACTGTAAGTTTTACGCTTTAGCATACTTGCATGAGTGTGAGTGTTGCCATGTTTCGCATGCTTTCCATGAGGCTATTTGCTTATATGATTAACTGCATAAATGCATGTGGATGAAGGCTTTATTGCTTGAATTGGGACAATTCAATCAAATGTGAGTTTTAAACCCACTTTCTGAAGTGGCAAATCATCATGTTTTAAGCCCACTTGAGGGTGGCACTTTCAAACTATTTTCGAAAACAAACAAGAGTTGTTTTCTTCCAATTCTTGCGATTTTAGTCTATACTTGTATGGTGTGTGCATCACATAGTAAATCAGCTAATAACTGGCATAAGAACACATGTGTTTATAAAACAACATATCATGCTTAGTAGAGTCTGATCCTTTGATCGGGCTAGCGGGGGTTCTCATTTCAGGACCTTCCCCTCTCGTACCCAAGTTCCCGGGCCGAGGCAACTTTGGTGATGACGGACACATGGCCTTTGGCACGAGTCAGGGTTTCCTAAATTTCTCAAAAATAAAATATTTAGGTGGCGACTCTGTAATCTGGCAAAGAAGTCCAGTTTTGGCATTATTTGATCTAAAATCGATTTTCCAAAATGATTTGCCGGATTGGACTCTTTGGTGTTTATCAATCTCACATTGCACTTTGTGAGATTAGATTCAAAACCGTGACAGAAGTCCGAACTGTAGGAGACCAATTCGCGCCTTCTCCAAAAGGGGGGCGCGCGAAGAAAGTCGAATCCACACCTTCTCTAACCCCAATCTATCTAAGAATTTGTCATCAACCATCCCTGAGAAATCTACCTGCGATTGAGAAAACAGGGGGGACTTTAAACATACTTGAATACAATAAACAATTCACAAATCACAACGCATATCTAGATACTTTTCAACAATTTAAAAAAATGATATTTTCTAACAAAATTGTATTAAGTTGAATTAGATTGAATGATATATGTGAAAACACTTTGCACTAGGGAAAATTAATATTTTGAATTGAAAATCATATAGTATGTATCTATTCTATCTATTCTATTATATAAACTATACAAACCATTTAGCATGAACCTTTTTTTGAAGCTTTGTCATGCTTTTCTCTTCTTTTTTTTTTATTATTTATTTATTCATATTGGATCATCAAAATTCACTATAAAACAATCAAAACCCATAATAATTGAAATCACCCATTTGATTCTATGGTCGAGATGATACAACAAAGTAAAGCTGAGACTAAAGGCAATTGTGCATGGTTGAGTTGGAAAGCAAAAACAATTTAAACAATACTAAATTAAATATATATTTTCTTCTAAATCCAAACAACCCAACAGAGAAAAATTGAAAACATTCGAAAACCCAACCATAAGAACATAAATTACCAATTTAATCCTAGGGTTTTAATAAATCTCAAAAACCCATTAACTAAACCACAAATTTCAAACAACCCAACAGAAAAATTTTAGCAGATTGTATAGGTAAACAAAAGTAGATTAGATTTTTGAGAAGCCTAAGAGACATTTTATCAAACAGTTTGAAGGCAAGAAAAAAAAAAACAAACAAACAAATTGAAAAGCCATAACAACTTCCCAAACCAACAATTCATGGGGCGTAATGAGCCATTAGATTTTAATGGGTTTTGATTTATATATATAGATATATATATACACACAAACAAGACTAGAAGAGGAAGAAATAGAGGGGGGTAGAAGAAGATTTCAATGAAGAAACGATTTCAATGAAGAAAAACATTGACGGTTCTATCGATACCCAGAAAAATGGTGTAGAAGAAGACCTAATCACCAACCTAGATTTTGTGTCAAAATGCGAACTGCACAGAGAGAGAGAGAGTAAGAGAGAGAGAGAGAGAGAGAGAGAGAGAGAGAGAGCTTGCAATCGATGCTCCAGTTGTCAGCGACCATGAGGAGAAGCGGCGGAGGCACGGCTGGTGGAGAGGCGGTGAGAGAGGGAGGGGAGAAGAGTAGTAGAGAGGCAAAGGCAGAGGGAGAGGGAGAGGGAGAGGTAGAGAGAAACGCTGAAGAGAGAGAGAGAGAGAGAGAGAGAGAGAGAGAGACAGAGGCGCTGGTCTAGGAACCAAATATATATATATATTACACCATTACTGACTAAATACTTTTAGTCGCCAATTCATTTTATAAAATCCCTCCAAATTTTGAAATGTTTGGCTTCAAAGATTTTTGATTTTTGGCGACTAAAATAGTTTTTGGTCACTGAAAATAAGGTTTTGGCGACTAAGCTTTTGGTCACCAAAGATAAATAATATTTTTTTAATATTTCCATTCGGCGACGAAATAATTTTAGTAGCCAAAAATTCAATATATGGCGACTAAAAAAAATTTTTGTCACTGAAACTAAGTTTTTGGTGACCAAAGTTTCGTCACCAAAGATAAAAAAATAATTTTTTATTTTTCATTCGGCGACTAAATGCTTTTAGTAGCCAAAACTCAATATACGGTGACTAAATTTTTTTTTTTTTTGGTCGCCAATTCTGGAATTTTTAGCAACTAAGATTTTTTTTAGTCGCCAATAATCAATATACGCTGACTAAAAAAAATTAGTAGGTAAATATTTTACTTTTGCCGACTAAAAAAATTATTAGTCGCCAATTCCCCAACTTTTGGCGACTAAATTTTTTTTAGTTGCCAATTTTAGTCGCCAAATGTGCATTTTGTTGTAGTGACCTCTCACACCTAACATCGAGAAGTGAAAGGAGGATCAAACGGTACAACAGTAGTCCAGATCCAAGGGTTGTGTTCCAATCGTGGTAGAGCCTGCGACCGGTCAGCCTTTTGACAAGCTTTTAGGCAAGCCTCCGGCAAACCATCTAGGAATAGCAGATGGCAAACACAGTGACTTAGGAGCACCAATGCAAATGCAATGCAATGCAAAGAAACATATAAGTGTAAATAAAATTTCATATCATGAATTTCAAGTCAAGTTCTCTAATATCCCCAGCAGAGTCGCCAGAAACTGTAGCTCGACTTTTTCACGCCCTCTTTCAAGAGTTTGAAAGAAGCCCTACAGTTCGGACTCCTGCGGTTCTGAATCTAATTTCACAAGTACAATGCGAAATAGATAATCACCAAAGAGTCCAAATCTAGCAAATCTTTTGGAAAAACGATTTTGAATCAAATTGCCAAAAATGGATTTGCTTTGCCAGATACAAAGTCCCCACCTAAATATTTTATTTTGGAAAAATTTAGGAAACCCATGACTCATGCCAAATGCCACGTGTCCATCATCACCAAGATTGTCTCGGCTCGGGAACTTAGGTACGAGAGGGAAAGGTCATGAATTGAGCACCCCCGCTCGCCCGATCAAAGATCGGCCTCTACTAATCATGATATGATTTTTATCAACATTATATGCTCTTTTTCCGATTTATTAGACTAGCATTTACTATGTGATGCGCACACACAAGTATAGACTAGTTTTCCCGAATTGGAACAATTCAATTTCATGTTTGTTTTTCAAAATGGGTTTGGATTTGCCACTTAAGAAAGTGGGCTTAAAGCTTGTGAATTTGCCACTTGACAAAGTGGGCTTAAACGTACATTCATTAAATCATTCTAATTCAAGCAACAAGCCTTCATCCACAGGCATTCAAAGAGTTTATCAATTAAGCATTTAGCCTCATGGCAAGCATGCTAGTCATCGCAGTCACTCACACTCATGCAAGTATACTAAAGCACTAAAAACTCACTTAGTACTCCAAGTCAAAATAAACAAAAGAGTTAGAAAAATATGCATGATTCCTAACTATGCAAGGTGGCTAATGCAACACATGTAATATGCAATTAATGGGCTCAGCTACTAATATGGCATATGACTCAATTCAAGAACTGCGGTCTAAGCACGTATTCAAAGAATGTATTTAAACAACAATGCAGTTAGAATGATGAACCGAGCCTCGGTGTATGCAATACCACATGAATGGATGCAAACATAAGGTATGCTAAACAAAACGTGATGCTCCTAATCTAACCATTATAAGCGGATAAATAAAAGGGAGAAAAACGTGGGGTTGGAAGACATACACATTATTACATTACGCTCTCACGAAGGAAAGTCTGAATGAATAAAAACCAAGGTACACTACTTAACTAATTATTACAAAACTTGAATAAATAAATTAACTAACTATTCTAAGCTAATTAATTAAGAATTTAACTAGGCTAAGCTAATTAAATATTACAACACAAACTAATTTAATTAATCAAAACTAATTAAATAAGCACAAAAACAAACTAATTAGCTACAACTAATTAATTATAACACAGATTAATTAACTAAGTACAATACTTTACTAATTAGCTACAACTAATTAAGTACAACAAATAAATGACTAATTTAAACTAATTAACTAGTCCGGGAAACGAAGGAGGCCCATGCATGCTCGGTTTCCGCCCGAAGAACATCCACTGTTTTGCTACTGTATGCCTCCGTTACACAACACTTACACCTTTTCCTTCTCCAGATCAACTCTGCCATGCTTCACAAGAACACTCCTCAAAAATCACTGGTGGCCAGCAGACCAAAAGTGGTGGCTGGCTGGTCACCATTGA
The DNA here is from genome assembly GCA_036172215.1 of Camellia granthamiana. Taxonomy (NCBI): domain Eukaryota; kingdom Viridiplantae; phylum Streptophyta; class Magnoliopsida; order Ericales; family Theaceae; genus Camellia; species Camellia granthamiana. Next base: position 80,840,401 of record CM069909.1, on the reverse strand, counting down.
GGGGTTGTCGTCCAACACTGATGGCTTGCCGGCCAGTAACAGTGGCCGGCCGGCCACTGGTGATGCTTAATTCCATGCTGCAACAGAGAGCAAACAGGGAAAAGAGAGGGTATTCTCACAGATTGTTGGCACTGTGCATCCCTCCTTATCATCAAAACATCTCAAAGGAGGGATACACTTGGTCCTCAAACCATCAATCAAGCAATTTCATTGCATGATGGCTAAGGAACCAATGTGTACAAGTTCAATAAATGCACAAACAAGACCCAAACCATCACCCTATCATGCATAATCAAGGCCAATGGAGACCTAGGAAACTTGCCACATTTCATCACTTTGAGTATGAAATGCCCCAATTTTCCTTGTGTTCAATTAACATCCAATTGAACACACCAAAAAACAATCAAATTCTTATCTTGCACAACTTTAGTTTCCAATTTTGTTTACTCATTTTAGTTTACCAACCATTCCTTAATCCAATTAGGTCCAATGGTGAGTTAAAGTCCTCTAATGGAAAGAGGGCTCAAAAACACAAGTTGCTTTGGGTATGAAAGAAGCATCATACCGTTGGTAATGAACCCCATAGGGGATTAAACCATTAAGTATGAAACCTAAATTTCATGCTTAGGCAAACAAGTGACTTGAAACTACTTTCAAAGAAAAATAAAAAGCCAAGAAAGGAGGGAGATTGTAGAGATGATTAATGCTGAAATGAAGTATGAAAAACCCAAAATAAGTACTATGAACTCAAATAAGTGATGTCTAAAGCCTAAAACATCAAGCTTATGAGGACTATTACACTAGAAGTATGCAAAACAAGACTCAAATGCAACAACCAACCCAAAACAGAGTTAAAAAAAAGTCCAAAATAGAGCCTAAAACACGCTGGAATTAAGCTACAACAAGCTAGAAAAATAAGCTAACACATAAAGCTATCTAGGCTAGCAAACAAGACACGAGGAGGGGAGGCTACCCCCTCCAAATTTGGACTTCAAAACATAATTTTTACCACTAAAAATAATCTGAAATTCAGTGTTCAAAAGCCCAAAAAAAGATGGTTTGAAGGTGAGAAATAAAGGTGGAAAGGCCATACAAACAAGGAAGAAAGAAGGGTGAACCACCCCCTATCTTTAAATGGCCTACAACCACCAATTTCAGCCCACAAAAACAGAGTTTAGACAGTCCAAAAACAGCCCAAAAATGTGCTGGAATGAAGACAAAAGTAGCTAAAATAACAAGCTAAAATATTGAGCAATTAAGCTAGGAAACAAGCACAAGGAGGGGAGGCTAACCCCCTCTATTTTTGGGACTTCAAAACATAATTTTTAGCCTATAGAAAACTCTAAAAACCAGTGGTAAAAAGCTCAAAAAAAGTTGATGAAGAGATAGGAAACATAAGTGGAAGGCTTAGAGAACAAAGTTCAAAGAAGGGTGATTAACCCCTCTACCTTTAATAGCCTTAAACCACAAGCTTCAGCCCATAAAAATAGTTGAAAAACACTTCAAAATAAGCAAGAACAGATAGAAAAGAAGTAGTCCAAATGTGCTCAAAATTATACCTCTTAAAGAGGAATAACACTTTTGTTCACATACCACAAGTCTTTCACTCTCAAAGGCTGAAATTTGAACTCAAGAATCTCAACAAGGAGAGCTCCAATATTGGTCTAGGAAGTGTAGAGAGAGGGTGTATAGGTTGCAAGATACAGATATAAAGAGAATTCCAAGTTTTTGAACTTTTGGAAATTTTTGTAACCTAAAAACATGAGGAGAGGTCAAGTATATATAGAAAAATAGCCCCCCAAGTTGAAAATATCAAGCTTGGAACAAGTGGAGCTTTTGGGGGATAGTTGGCACAAAATATCTAGGTTTTTCACCAATGGCCAGCAGGCCAGAAGTGGTGGCCTGCCGTCCACCAATAATGGCTTGTTGGCTACCAAAAATCTGCTTCCGGGTCCGACTTCAAATGGGCATATCTTCTTCATCCGAACTCCTTTTTAGGTCATTCTTACGTCTAAATTGAAGCCCCGAAAGTCTAGTTTCCAATGATGGAAGCCTCACATCTAAATTATAAGTGTGAAAAGAGATATGCCTATTTTAGTGAAGGTTGCTCAGTTTTGGTCTTAATTGGATTGATGCCTAACTTCAAGTAGCCATATCTCCCTCATCTGGACTCAGCTTTAGGATATTCTTGGGTCTTAAATGAAGCCCCGGAAGTCCACTTTCCAATGGTGGTGGCATCACAACTAAAGTCTAAGTGTAAAAAGAGATAGGCCGAATTTAGTGAAGGCTGCTCAGTTTTCTCTCAACGGTTTCAAGCTCAACCATTTGCCCAACTAGTTTTCTTCCCTTCCCTCCTATTTTCTTCAACTCCAAACTTCTAAATAAGATGTTTTTAAAGATTTTTCAAAAAGTTCACCTCTCTTTCATTTTTTCCATTTTGTCCTTGCTCAGTTTACCAAAAAGTGCAATATTTTAAACAAAATGCGAGCCTCGGAACATCATAAAAACATTTGTTTCAAAAACATTTTGAAAGAGAGGGTCTTAAGGTCTAAAATAATTTTGGTAAAAAAAAAAATTTGGTCCAAAATGGAGTGTAAGGTTGGTATTTAGAGCTGTTCTTGCTGAAGAAATTGAACATTTGCATAGCACAACTTTCATCATCGAGTGATCAATCAGTGGCGCCTAAAGTCTTAAGGGCGGTCAAAAATAGGGTGGCTACAGAAACCAAGTGTGCAACTTCAATAATTGCAAAACAAGACACAAAACTCATCCTTTTCATGAAGGATCAAGGGAAGAAGTTGACCTTGGAGACTTGGATCATTTCATCACTAGCAAGTATAAAATGGTCCAACCTCCATCTGTTCAATTAACGTCCGATTGAACACACCAAGACACAATCAAATTCTTATCTTGCTCACTTTTAGTCCCAAGTTTACTCATTTTAATTTACCAACCATTCTTTAATCCAATTAAGTCCAAAGGTGAATTAAAGTCCTCTAAAAGAGAAAGAAATGTCAAACAAGGGGTAGTTTAAGGCAAGAGAACGGTGTCATGTTGTTGATAATGAACCCCCAAAAGAGGATTAAACCATTAAGCATGGACCTCAATCTCAAGCTTAAACAATCCCAAGAAAAGCAAACAAAGAGTGAAGAAATGAGGTAGGTTACAGAGATTATGCTTGCTGAAATTAAGTGAGAAAAACACTAAAACAATGCAATCAACTCAAACAAGTGGTGTCTAAAGGCCTAAAACACCAAGCTTGTGAGGACTATTACACTACAAGCATGCAAAACAAAGCTCAAACACAACAAACACTTAAAAATAGTCTTAAAACAGGTCTAAAATAGCCCTAAAACATGCTGGAATTCAGCTAACAAAAGCTAGAAAAATAAGCTAAAACATAGAACATGTTAAGCTAGTAAACATAACACAAGGAGGGGAGGCTACCCCCTCCATTTTTGGACTATAAAACATGATTTTAGCCACTGAAATAACTCTGAAATTCAGTGTTTAAAAGCTCAAAACAAGATAGTGTAAGGATGGGAAACACAAGAGTAAAGGCCTTGAAAGTAAGGTGTAAAGAAGGGTGAACCACCCCTCAATCTTTATTGGCCTTAAACCACAAGTTTTAGCCCAAAAATATAGAGTTTTCACAGCCCAAAAACAATAAGAAAAGATGGAAAATAAGTGGTTTAGAGATGGTGCAAAAGCAAGAGAAGGTATACCTCTTGAAGAGGAATGAACCATTAAGTCATAAACCACCAATTTCACACTCTCAAGTGTTTCAAGAGCTCAAATTCAAGCTCAAATAACCTCATCAAGAAGCTCTCTAGGTTTGGTTTAGAGTGTTTGGGCATAAGCTATGCAAGTTGAAAGAGAGAGAGAATTGTAGAGAGAGAGGATGTTTTTGCTCCCAAAGTTTTTCTAACCTTGAAATATGAGAGATAGGTCATGTATATAAAGAAAACATGAGCCTCAGGTCGAAAATATCTATTCAAAAAATAGCTGGAGCAGTGTGGAAACAACTGGAGAAAAATATCTGCAAAAAAATCTGTTTTTGGTCACCAGTGGCCGGCTTGGACACCAATGACCGGAAGGTGGCCGGCAGGCCAGAAGTGGTAGCTGGCCATCCACCAATGGTGATTGCCGGCTACCTGACCACAAGAGAAATCTACTTCTAGGCCCAACTTCAAATGGGCATATCTCCTTCATCTGGACTCAGTTTTAGGTCATTCTTGAGTCTAAATTGAAGCCCTAGAAGTATAATTTCCACTGGTGGCAGCCTTACATCTACATTCTAAGTTTTCAAAGAGATATACCTATTTTAGTGAAGGTTGCTCAGTTTTGTCTTAATCAGATTGATGCCTAACTTCAAATAACCATATCACCCTCATCCGGACTCGGATTTAGGAGATTCTTGAGTCTAAAATGAAGCCCTGGAAGTCCAATTTCCATTGGTGGTGGCCTCACAACTAAATTCTGCGTGTACAAAAGGATAGGCCTGATTTAGTGAGGCTGCTCAGTTCTCTTTAAACGGTTTCAAACCCAACTTCTTCCCGAACTAGTTTTCTTCCCTTCCTTTCTATTTTCTTCAACTCTAAACCTATAAATAAGAGGTTTAACAGATTTTTCAAAGAGTTCACCTCTCTTCCATTTATTTCCATTTTGTCCTTGCTCAGTTTATCGAAAAGTGCAATTTTTAAACGAAATGCGAGCCTCAAAACATCATAGAAACTTTTTCAAAAATATTTTGAAAGAGAGGGTTTTAAGGTCTAAAAAAAGTTTTGGTCCAAAAATGGGGTGTAAGGTTGGGATTCAGAGCTCTTCTTGTTGAAGAAATCGGTTGTTTGCATAGCATAACTTTCATCATCAAGTGATCAATCAATGGCACCCAAGTCTTAAGGGCAGTCAAAAATGGGGTGTCTACACCTACACATTCATGCAAGAGCCTGTGCATGGCCAAAACGGGGTTGAGGCATAATCTCCTCATCGCGCCGGGATTCTATTAAAGCTTGAAATTCTTCAAGCTTAGGGCACATTTCTTATGCCCCGAAGTGAAATACGTGTGTAATTCGGTTCCAACATCGAACGGTGGCGTGGAGGAACGAAAAACAAAGTGAAGTACAACTCAACAAAAAAAGAGCGTTTATGCCGAAACCCCAGAAATTTACCTTTTCTGTGTAGTCCAAAGTGGCTATCCAATCCATGAGCCTCTCGACATGAAATATCTCCATTTTCAGAAAAAACAACAGCAAAGATGGTATTCTGTTGAAGAAACAGTGAGAGAAGACCTTTATAGAGGATAAGGTTGTGTGAGTGGCTGACAGCTGTTGCCAGCTGTCCAGCCACAGGCCTTGGCCAGCTGGCCATCTTTCCTGGCCGGCTGTCCATTCAGGTGGCCGGCTGACCATGTGTGTTGGCTAGGCAGTTGGCAACAGTGTTATGTTTGGCCCCTCTTTGCTTTGAGGTCTTGTTTTGAGTCTTTTGTTTTTGGCAAATGTAAATACCTGTGTTTAGGTTGTTTTTACTTTGTTTTTCATTTATCGAGTTGTATTTTACATTTTGGGTCAGTTGTTGGCTCAATATCCGATTACGAACATCATTCAAATACAAGCATTTTTAGCCTCAAATTCAAAATACAATTAATTTTATGCAAGTGTGGTGCCATTCTCGAGATGCAAAACAAAACTCCTTTATAAAACTACAGGATTTTACCTCGATCATAGTTTTTACAAAAAAGGGAATACAAGTGTTTTAAAACGAAAGTAAAGACCTATCTGAAGCTGTACAAGTGCTAAACTAAACTACCAAAACAAAAGAAAAAGAAAAAGAAAATACAAAAATCAGAGTCAAGCTTGAGAGGCCCTCTTTGTCTTCTTCCGTGGAGAGGACTCAGGGGCACTATCACCGTCAGCGCTACTATCATTAGAAAGGTGGGACTCAGAGCCAGAACCGACATCATCCTCTCCACTCCTGGACCCAGAACCAATCTCAGCTTCCTCTCCGCTCCTTGACTCTGAGCCAGTATCATCACCCCGCTCTCAGACTCGGAGTGCCTTCTTGTGGTCTCCTTGGTGCCGCTAGTCTCATCATCATCCCTACTCAAAGTTGACTCCAAGGAGGAGGAAGTCTCCTCTACCTGAGACTCCCTGCTCTGACCCTAGGCATCACTACCTCTACCCTGACCCTGACTCTTATCCCTGCCACGTGCTGGGGCTTGTCTACCACTCCTCCTCACCGCCAGAGAAAGTACCGTTGGTGCCACTGGCGCAGGTAGAGGTTGAAAACAGCAAACAGGAAATCAATACAAACCAGTGCAAAATTTGTACAGAGCAGTACAAAGTGTCAAAACAGTATTAGTGCATAATCAACATGAATATGGAAAATTAGTGCAGTGTAGTGTAGAACAGCATGAATATAGTAAAAGAGAATCAGTACGAGTCAAAGGAATGAGAAAGGTAAAACACCTAATAGCCGTAGAGGGTAAGTAATGTCTCCCTCCTCTACACCATCTGGACTATGGAGGTAACCAATCCAAGGAGGCCGTCCACGTACTCCAAAGGCACCTGCAAATGAGTTTGAACATTAGTATACAAAAAAAGGGAATGTGAAATGCAAACTGCAAGGCAAAGTGCATACCTGTTGCATGTTAGTGCCCCTGACGGACCCATGTTCCCCCTCTGGCGGACCGACCAGAATCTGATAGGCCATCCCACTCAGCTGCTAACATGGGATCGCGGACGGAATCACTGGCAAATCGGCTATGTGAATAGCAGGAGGGGCCCCACTAATATTAGTCTCGACCGCACAAGTAGCACCTCTAGCTACAAGGGCATATCCTCCCGTATGAACTCTAGTCAAAGGCGGCATGAGATGAGTCTTGATAAATGCCGCATAGTCTCCGACTCCTCGGAAGAGATCAGCATCCTGCCCTGCCATTTACTGTATGATGGCCTCGACTAGGAGACCATTGGCTGTCCTCATGGATGGTAGAGGCAGAGCAAAAACAATAGGGGCAGGTAGGCCCAGGGTCTGGTGCACAAACCTCTCTCTGAGATACCAGGTCCGACAGAAGGGGCGCTCTAATAGGATCCACATCCAAGAGGTGTCCTATGACCTTGCATAGTCGTCCTGTGTCCTGGTTGGCATCATCAGCCACAACTGCCACGTGACTTGTGAACAGAGAATTCACCAGTGTCCGTTGTAACTAGTTGTCCTAGCTATTAGAGTATGAGCCGAAACAATAGAATTGAAAATGGAATCGGAATAGAAGTGAGTATGATACCTCTCATGCTATCACCGTGTCGAAGTATCGTCGATAGTAAGCAAAGGTGGTGTCGCCGTGGCGCCTAGGGTGACACCTACCGCCATACCACCAGGAGTAAGGCACAGCCGCCTCTACCTCATCCCTTGGAACTGGAGCAAGGGCTAGGAAATATGTGTATACCCATAGCCGCAAGAAGAGATCGGTTTGTGTGAGTCAACAGGGATGAATAGAGTTAAAGACAAAAAGTGAAAAATATAAAGTATAATGAACAAATAGAAAGTGTCGTATATACCTCTCAAGCTCTCCAATAGCCTCCAACCATGTTACCCTTCTTGCGGTAACTAGAGCTCATGTAGCCATAATGGATGGCGAGGCCAGCACCACCCCAATCGTAGAATTAGACTCGGGGCAATACCACCAAGGCACTTATCATGTACAGGTCTACGGTATTCCACTTGTTCGCTAACAAGGTGTTACCAAGGATATATATCAAGAAGCCTCTGGTGTATTGCTCAATCTCCTCTTAAGTCTCCAGATGGCTCCCATGGAAGTGATTGTAAAACCAGCTGTATCTGACCATAGCCGGCCTGTCTAGAGGAGGGCGTGCGCCAAGCAAGTAGATTCAAGCGGCCTCCCACTGGCCTATATCAATGTCGAAAGGAATTGAATCACCTCCTACTCTCAACTCTATGATCATGGAAAAGTTGTAGGGAGTCATCGTCATCTCCCAAGTACAGGAGAAGTGGAAGGAGTTGGTAGTATCCCACCACCTCTCCACCAAGGCACCGAGCAAGGGCCAGCTGGCCAGCAGTCACGCGAGTCCGGAACATAATAGGCCGAAGCCTGCCTCATTGACTAGCTCGCAAACCCGGACGGGAAGCTCCTGGTACCAGTCCCTCACTGTCATGGCCCCGTAGCCTCTCTAGGAGAGAGTATCACCCTGTGTGGAAAAATGAGAATATGTCAGATGCATAAGAGAATGAAAGACTGTAATGGAATGGCAAAACAAGCAGAGTGCATGAAAGAAAAATTTTTTACCTCAGTGGCATCATGAGAAAAGTGAGAGGCACGCTCCCTCAACAGAAAGTCCTCAGGTGCACCCGGGGCAATGTCCTCAAACCGCAACATGCCACTGAGGGCCATCGCGTGCATCTGAGGGTGGTAAGTGGCAGGGTCGAATGGCCTCAACCTCAGTGGTAGTAACTCGGGCTCAGGCCGTGGAGGGTAGATCTCCTCCGCCTCAATGTCGGCGGCGATGTCCTCTGTCGTCCCGTCAACCTCGTCAACTATAGGCTCCTTAACCTCAACAGTAGGTGGAAGTATAGGTACCTTGGGAGGGGCACCGTCATGTAGCATATCATCCGCCATCGAGAAATATGGAGAAAATGGGAGAAAATGAGAAAAAAAAGAGGGAAAATCCAAAAAGTCAAACCCTAGGAGAGAGAAAAAGAGAGAAAAAGTCAAAACCTAGGAAAAAGTGCGAAACCCAAGAAAAACATGAGAGAAATAGGCCTAAAGCAAGGAAGAACCCAAAAACTCAACCAAAACAAAATCCAATCGGTTCAAAATGTAGAGGGCTACGCGTGTTTTACGAAAAAAGTTTGCGTGGGACGTTAGGTTACGTGACTAAAGCGCAAATCTAGAGAGAGAGAGCACCTACAGAGAGAGGGAGGTGGTTTTTAGACTGTTTGGTGTGTGAAAAGTGAGCCCTTAGGTTGTTTTACTAAGCTACGGGTCAAAAAACCAAAAATGCCCCCAAAACTGGGTCGGGTGGCCGGCAGACCCTGCAGCTGGTCCAGAGCTGGTTTTCACTGAGGCCTTGCCTATTCTGTGCATGGAGAGTCCTGTATTCATCCTAAAGTGAAGAATTGAAGAATTTGGGTTCATCTCGGTTACAGAAAATTCGGGTTCGAAACTCGTCATTCCTCCAAAGTGGGAACATGCCCCGTTCTCAAGCTTGAGCAAGTTGTATCCTTTTGGGCATTTTGAGAACCTCCGTGCGGTAAGTAGGAGATCTTTATGAGATGTTTTCAAATATTGCTTTATATTTATTTGTTCACTTTCTGTTGCATGGAACGTGCATCGTAGCATATGTCATTTCAATTACAGCAATTGTGTTGCATCAACGCGCATCGTGCTTTTCATTTATTCACCCTTATCACACGGGTGTGATTTGGCTTGTACCCCTTTCCCCTTTCTATGTGAGGCATAGTTTGGCTTATACCTTTTGTCTCACAACCTCTCTACGCAAAAGTGTAGTTTGAATTGTTTCTTGTTCACCTCTCTACGCAGAAGCGTAGTTTGGATTGTTTCTTGTCAACCTCTCTACACAGAAGCGTAGTTTGGATTGTTTCTTGTCAACCTCTCTATGCAGAAGTGTAGTTAGGAAGTGTAGTTAGGATTGTTTCTTGCCAACCACTCAACGCGGAAGTGTAGTTAGGATTGTTTCTTGTCAACCTCTCTACGTGGAAGCATAGTTTGGATTGTTTCTTGTCAACCTCTCTACGCAGAAGCGTAGTTTGGATTGTTTCTTGTCAGCGCGTAGTTAGGATTGTTTCTTGTCAACCACTCTACGCGAAAGTGTAGTTAGGATTGTTTCTTGTCAACCTCTCTACGCGGAAGCGTAGTTAGGATTGCTTCTTGTCAACCTCTCTGTGCGGAAGTGTAGTTAGGATTATTTCCTGTCAACCTTTCTACGCGAAGCGTAGTTAGGATTGTTTCTCTTAACCTTCCTACGTGATACATAGTGTGGCTTAAGCCATTTTTTACAAAATGTTTGGGCAGTATGCTTGTTTGTGTTCTCAACTATTGCATCGCATTATATATCATTCTGCATTCTGTCTCTGAACTATGCTGGTTTGATTCCTTACAAGGGGATATGTGGGCAACCTTTGGGTTCAATCAACTGTATCTACATTTTGTTTTTTTGCCCAAGTCTTACGGCCTTGTCAAATGGGTCGTCTTTGGACTTTGACATTCACTCACGTCATTTCATGACTTCGAGCTCTATCAAAGAGAGGCAACTGTAGACACTCCATTTTTTACCGTTCTTAAGACTTAGGAGCCTCATGGTGAACACTCAATGATGAATTAGTACACTGTACAAATCGTTCGATTTCCTCAGCAAGAAGCTTTAGTTTTGAGTTTCAGAGCCTAAAACCTTGCACCCCCTTTTGACCAAAACCTAAATTTTTTCCAGCCTGACCACTTAGAGGCCTGTTGGTCAACAGGTGGCCGGCTAGCCAATTTTTAGTGGCCAACAGTCCCCCTACATGGCCGGCCGGCCATGTTTCCCGGCAGGCAAATATTTGCTACCAACTGTTCCCCCCATGTGCATGCCTTGCACCAGCTGGCTCCATACAAATATTTCCAACTGAGGAACCTATTTTTCTATAAATAGAGGACCATCCCTCTTGGTTTTAGGTTAGAAAATTTTGTGAAGAGCCCAAATCTTGCTAAGCACTCTCCCTCTCTATCTTGCACTATACATACACTTCCTAAACCAATATTTTAAGGCCCCTTGCTGAGGTTATTGAGCTAAAATTTCAGCCCTTGAGACTGAGCACTTTGTGGTTTGTGAACAAAAGAGTGTCTTCTCTTCAAAGTTTTAACTCTTGCCATCCTTTGCCTACTCTTCTCTCATCTTTTTCTTTCTATTTTTACATTATTTTTGGACTATTTTTGTGGGCTGAAACTTGTGATTAAAAGCTGCCAAAGGTAGAGGGGTTAACCACCCTTCGTTGAACCTTATTCCATAAGCTTATATCCTTGGTTTCCCACTTGTTTCTCAACTTTTGGCTACTAATTTTCAAAGTTTTCAAAGGCTAAAACATGTGATTTTAAGGTCCAAAAATGGAGGGGTTAGCCACCCTTCCCTTGGCTTGCTTACTAGCTTTATTCTCTCCCACTTTTGTCTCACTTTTTTTAGCTTTTTCAAAGTAATTTCAACACAGTTTTGCTATTTTTGGGGTTGTTTTAGTTGTTTATATAATTCATGCTTTGAATATCATGCTTGTATTGCTGTAAATTCTCATGGGTTTGGTGGTTTAGGCCTTAGACACCAATCTCTTTGAATTGATAGCTTTTTTTTCATAGTTTTTGTATATATACTCACATTTGTAATAATCATCTCTGCAACCTCCCTCCTTTCTTGGTTTTCTTTGTTTAAGAGTTGTTTCAAACCATTGATTGTTGTTTAAGACCTCAAAAAGAGACCTACCATGTTTAATGGTTTAATCTCTTCGGAGGTTCACTACCAAGGCATTACATCTCTTTCATGCTAAAAACAATTTCTTGTTTGACACTTCTCTTCATTTAGTGGACATAACTTTTACTTTCAGACAAAATGAATTAAGTAATGGAAAGGTAATGTTAAAAGAGGCTAATGAAATTGGTAAAAGAGGTAAAACAAGATAATAAAATCAATTCAGGTTCAATCGGACGTTAATTGAACCAATTAAGTCTTGAATCATTACATACTCTTAGTGATGTTAATGGTTCAAGGAGCAATGTCCACCACTTTCCTTAAGGTGACTCCATGATAGGAAAGAGGTGCTATTGGTCTTTCATTTCATTTCATGGATATTTTTGCCCTATCGATTTGTAGATCATCATGCAAAAACCTTGCGACAATTGATGGTTTGTGAACCAATTCTACTCCACCCTTGATCAGTTCCAAGATAGGGAGAGGCAGAGAGGACAAACATCCCATGGAAATACTCTGTTTGTGCTCTGTTTCCATTCCGTTGTAGCAGGGCATAACCTAAATTCATTGGCCATTCGGCCGAGCATTTTTCAAGGCCGGCCGGCCACTCCATTTTAGGCTGGCAATGTCATTTTCATGACAGAACAGAGCAGATGTTGGGGCAAAAATAGATTAATTTTCTGACTGCGAACAGAACAGAATCTGGCAACAAAACAGAGGAGTTTTTGGAAGGATGTTAGCGGTTGCACGTGTGGTTCTTAGACTCCCATTCGAATTCATTAGCTTGTAGCTCTTAGATTAATTATTGTATTGTAATTAATTAGTTAAATTCCTTTGAATTTGTAATAGCTAGTTAAATTAATACATTAATTTGGTGTTGTAATAATTAGTTAATTAGGACATTCATTCGGACCCTCTTGTATGAGGGAAAATTTGTAATATTGTGTATGTCTTCTAACCACCATTTCTTTCTTCCTTTTATTTCCTTACTTATAATGGTAGCATCATGTTTTACATTTTCATATCATTACCATGACTTGTATCCATTTTTGCATACATTAGGTTCGGTTCATCATTCTAACCATATTGTCATTTCCTACTTACTTGAATGCGTGCATTAATCGCATGCTTTGAGTTGAGTCATGTGCCATGTTAATAAACCGAACCTAGTAGTTGCATTTTGTATGTGTTACATTAGTCATTTTCATATTAGAGCATGCATTTTTCTAATAGTTTCATTTCTTTTGCCTTGCCTCAATCAAGTACTAGGTGAGCATTTCTTGCTTTACCATATTGCATATGTGTTGGTGTTTCCATATCAAGTATATTTACCATGACGCTAAGTGCTTAGTTGATATACCTCTTGAATGTCGGTGGATGAAGGCTTTTTCACTTAAATTGGGATGATTTGACACATGTACATGTGAGCTTACTTTTTCAAGTGACAAATATTCAAAACACTTTTCAAAATAAACATGAAATCAAAACATTCCAAATTGGGCGGATTAGTCTATACTTGTGTGCATCACATAGTAAAGATAGCATAATAATTGGAACAAGAGCATATACTATATATAAGAATCACATCTTGATTAGTAAAGGCCGATCTTTGATCGGTAAGTGGGGTGCTCAATTCATGACCTTCTCTCCTCATACGTAAGTTCCAGAGCTGAGACACTTTGGTGATAACGGACAAGTGGCCTTTAGTGCAAGTCACGGGTTTTTTAAATTTTTTCCAAAATATTTAGGTGGTGACTCTGAAATCTAGCAATGCAGTCCTTTTTTGGCATTTCTAATTGTAAATTGATTTTCAAAAAGAATTGTCGGATTTGGGCTCTTTTGTGTTTTCACTGTTTCACATTGTACTTGTGAAAATAGATTCAGAACCTATAGCGACCCCGGTCTTTTCCCATTGGATCATTGTATCTGGACTTATGTTCCGTGGATTCTGTCGTCATATTATTGTTGTTGTCATCCTTTAACGTCATTGTTTGAGTCTTAGGATGTGTTAGACTTGTTTTGAGTAGGTGGTTGAGTCTGGGATTAAACCCCAGATTTTTGAAGTTTCGGCCTTTCCGCTCGAGCGGACCTTCTTGCGCTCGAGCGGAGATTGCACACTTCCAGTATTTGTGAACCCTGCAAAACTTCTGCAGGTGTGATATCTAAGCTCGAGCGGGATTTCTGAGCTCGAGCGGGTTGAGCTCGAGCGGTATTGTTGACGCTCGAGCGGGTAGTGTGTTCTTCGCGTGGGTTCTGGAATGGGAGAATCTACGCTCGAGCGGTTAACATTGCGCTCGAGCGGATATTGTTTTTGTTCTTTACGCTCGAGCGGTGTTTTGTGCGCTCGAGCGGGCCTGTCGAGTTTAAATACGCAGCAGCGTGTTTTAAAACAGTTTTTCAGCCTCTTTCAGTTTATAAAACCCTAGGTTACGAGTTTTCTCTCTCTCCACTCATCTTCTCTCCTAGGTTTCATCTATTTAGAGTGAGTATCTAACCTAGTTCCTTCATTAAAAAGGTAGAGTGAGTTGAGGGCTTCCATCTAATCTGAACGGTTTTCGATTTGGAGCACTTTGGAGTTTGGGCTATCATCTCCGTCTTCTTCTTCTTGGGTTCTTGCTTCGAGGTAGGGATTTCCTACTCCATTTATACGTTTTAATCCTAAGTGTTGGTATTTTGGTATGTGGGGGTAGTTTGGTAATTTTGGGAGAAACCTTAGGGTTTTGGCTTAGATTAATTTGTATAATTAATTTAAGGGAAAAATGTGGAATTGGGTTTAATTCATGAAGTTAGGAAAATTATGAGATTAATGATATAGTTGGGTAGTTTAAATGCTTACCTATGAGAATGTGGACTTTACATTCATTGCTGTATTTATTTCTTGTTTAGAAATAACTGTTTTGGGCTATCGGTGGAGGATAGTCGTGATTGTTGTAGACCTTGCATGTGGCTTAGGTATAACTGGAATTAAGTCACGTATGTTGACTGTTGAATTAATACAGAACATTACTTGTATTGATTATGTGTTGTATATGGCAATTGTGTGTTTCATTGCATATGCATGTTGTTTGGAGAAGATAGGGGATGAACTCCACGGTTTAGGGGAAGATAGGGGATGTACCTCTAAACCGGATTTGTTGGGAGGAGATAGGGGATGGACTCCAGTAGCATCACTCATATGTGTGCTTATTGATAATAGCAATATTGCTATTCGTTGTTGATATGATACATCACCACCATGTGTATCAGTTGGGAAGTATGGAAGTGGATTTGATTGAGATTGTTATAACACCAGCATGTGTGTTTATTTTGTTATATGAAAGGTTTAACCTGATTTGTTATCCTTGTAGAGTTGTTTGGCCAGGTTCTGAGCCATGTCTGTATAAATGGAAAGTGTATGGTGTCATAGACAATATGTCATAGACAATGTAGACATTAGTGTCATGAAATTGGAAATTGATTATCTTGTGTTAACCACGTATCGAATGCTAATGCTTTAGTTAATTCTTATGCTTGGTTTAGTATTTTTCTACTGGGCTGTGGCTCACCCTATATGGGAACTTCATTTTCAGGTTCAGGTGGTTCACTACCTCCAAGGACTTAGCTTGTGAGGATTTGGATTCGAAGACTTGCTTTGTTTTATTTGTTTTATTTGAATAACTTGTAAACTTTCAAGCCTAGGGCTTTATTTGTTTTTGAGTTAGAACTCATGGAATTGTGTCCAAGTGTTGGCTTGGCAAGATGTAAGCCCATAGGGCATTTATTATGATGTTTTTATTTTACGGTACTCTGATGAATGAAATAAGATACTTTATTTCCTTATAATTCCGCATGTTAATATTATGTATTATGGGTTTATTTTCGAGGGCGTTACAGAACCACGGGAGTCTGAATTGTAGGGCTATTGTATCTGAGGAGACTAGACCCCTCCGAGGAGTAACGAAAAACAAGTTACACCAGGCTTATTCACAAAGACATGTGGGCCATCATTCTACTACCAAGGGAGCTCTTCATTGGCATATTAAACCCTTGAGCTTATAAGTGCATCTCTAAAGACTACTGCCCTGCCCAATTCGCAAGACAATTTGGGCTTAGCCAAGGGATTCATATTCCACTTTGCAACCTCTCCAACTTTAATCTTGATATCAGAGACCTGAAGGTACCAAAATCTAGGCTAGATGAAACAACATTCATGTTCATAACAGATTTCTCCAGCTTCGAATTTGTATCTTTCACTGGCAACAATAAGGCCATAACTAGGTTCAAGACCTGGTGGGTGTAGACACCCCATTTTGACCGCCATGAAGACTTGGGCACCCCACGTTGAACACTCGATGATGAATTGTTATGATGTGCAAATCGTTCAATTTCTTCAGCAAAAGGCTTCGATTCTTGAGTTTCAGAGCCTAAACCTTGCCCTCCCTTTTGAACCAAAACCTAATTTTTTCTAACCTGACCACTCAAAGGCTTGCTAGCCAACAGGTGGCCGGCAGGCCGATTTTTAGTGGCCGGTCGTCCCCCTCAATGGCAGGCCGGCCAGGTTTCTTGGAAAAGAGATATTTGCTGCCAGCTGTCCCCTCCATGTACATGTCTTGCACTAGCTGGCTCTATACAAATATTTCCGACTAAGGAACCTATTTTTCTATAAATAGATTATAGCGATTCCAATTTTGACCCGTCACTTGTTGTATTCCGGACTCGGGTTTGTATGGTTTTGAATGGTGATTCATATCTTGTTTCCCTTGTCTTCCCTCTATTTTGATTATTGGATTGTAGTTGTGCATTTGGAACAGATTGGTTGCTTGTTTTTCCAAACCTTTGTTGCCCAAATTTTTGCTCCTCCGCTCGAGCGGTCATTCATGCGCTCGAGCAGCTTTGCAATCTTTGCTCCTCTGCTCAAGCGGCACTTCTCGCACTCGAGCAGGCTTTGCAAACTCTCAATACTTTGTAGGTATGCAAAACTACTAGGAGAGTGTTTTCTATGCTCGAGCTGCGTTTCCTACGCTCGAGCGGCCTTTCCTGTGCTCAAGCGTTGGTTTGTTGTCTGTGAAACTTTTGGATGTGTGTTTTCTATGCTTGAGCAGCGAATTCTCGAGCGGTGAGCGTTCGTTGTGTCTTGGCACTCAAGTGGCCTTTCTTGCGCTCGAGCGGAATAACTTATTGTGTCTGACGCTCGAGCGTAAAATCTCCCACTTGAGTGGACTATACGTATATCAGATCACGAAAATGACATTTTATATCACTTTTTCATTCTTCTCTCTCTAAAACTTTTTAAAAACCTAGATCTTGACCCTCTCTCTCTAAAACACTCTTCTCTCTCTCTCTCTCTCTCTCTCTCTCTACACAGTTTGACCTAGATCCTTTGGGTTCTTTACCCTAGTGCCTTTGAGAAAAAGGTAGAGCGTCTCTAGATCTTCATATTGATTCGAACAAAGTTGGATTTGAGCATCCTTGGGGTTTCACCTTTTCTTTGCTTGGTCATCTAACTTGAGGTAGGGATTTTCTACGCTTTCATATGGTTTTTAACTTAGTTATTTGTCGTTGTGTAACAATGGTGGGATTTGGGTGTAAAATAGAAAGAGGGGTCTTCGGTAAATGAGAAATAAATGATTGTGGGGTTTGAAAATGATGTTGTATGGGGTCAAAATTGTTGATTCTGGCACTTGGTTGATATTTGGAAAAAGGGGGAGTTTTCCCTAAAATGAGTATGATATTTATTGTGTAAATAAATGAAATTGGTGTTGTAAACATGAAATTGGATGAGTATTGAAATATATGGTGGAATTGAGTAGATGATATACCTCATCTTTGGAACTTTTGAATAAATCATCTGTCTTGAGATTATATATCTATTTAGAAATATCTGTATTGGGTTACTGGTGGAGGATAGCTATAATTGTTGTAGAAATTGCATGAGGATTAGTTGAATTAAAACTAATCCATGCTTGGTTATCATTGAATATGATCATGTTGTAAATACATTGTATATGTATGATTGTTTGGGAGGAGAAAGAGGATGTACTCCATTGTTTAGGAGGAGAAAGGGGATGGACTCTATTATAATTAAGTTGGCCGAAGTGTCCTAGGTGAAAGTCCCAAAATTTATACACGGGTGCCAATCCCGCAGACAAAATTTTCGTAAAATGGCAGATTGAAGTGTTTGTGTGTTAATGGTGTGATTGTAAAACCATTGAGTTGTAGTCTCATTTGGGTAATTGAAAAATAATAAAATTAGGTCATGTATTAAAATGAATTGAAGGAAAATGAAATGAGATATGGACTTGGTATTCTATGACTATATAAAAATGTGAATGTTTTATCCCTGGCATTGTATATGTACATTGCACTTATATCTTCGTTAAATCTCATATATTGTGTTAGATTATTCTTACTGAGCTGTGGCTCACCCTATTTAGGGGAAACCATTTTCAGGTACTAATGGCATGCCTTCACCAAGACAATAGCATAGGAGAGACTTTTGGGAAATAAGAGCTTCTTTGTTTTGTTTCACTTTTTGTGTAGCCTAGGGCTTAAATTGTATGAGCTAGTCTCACTTTTGTTGTAACCAAGCCAAGACTTGGAGAGGTGTAAGCCTATAGGGCATTTATTTATGCTAAACTCTTTCGTACTATTAACATTATGAAATGAAAGAACTTTACACTCTGAGTCATGCAGTTATTCATATACATTTGGGTTAAACTTATGGTTATATTTTGGGGGCGTTACATAGATGACCACACCTCTTGATTTTAGTTTAGAAAATTCTCCAAGTACCCAAACCTTGCTAAACACTCTCCCTCTCTATCTTGCAATATACATACACTATACATACACTTCCTAAACCAATATTTTGAGGCTCCTTGCTGAGATTATTGAGCTAAAATTTTAGCCCTTGGGAGTGAGCACCTTCTGGTTTGTGAACAAAAGAGTGTCTTCTGTTCAAAGGTATAACTCTTGCCATCTTTTGTCTACTCTTCACTCCTCTTTTTCTTGGTATTTGTACTCTGTTTTGGATTGTTTTTGTGGGCTGAAACTTGTGATTTAAAAGCTACTCAAGGTGGAGGGGTTAACCACTCGTTCTTGAACCTCATTATATAGCTTTTATCCGTGTGTTTCCCACTTGTTTCTCAACTTTTATCTGCTGATTTTCAGAGTTTTCAGAAGTTAAAACATGTGGTTTTAAGGTCCAAAGAGTGGAGGGGTTAGCCACCCCTCCATAAACTTGCTTACTAGTTTTTGTTTTATTCCATTTTGCTTACTTTTTAAGGTTTTTTCAAAGTAATTTCAGCATTGTTTTGCTGTTTTTGGGCTATTTTAATTTTTTTCTTAGTTTATACTTTGAATATCATACTTGTATTGTTGTAAGTTCTCATAGATTTGGTGGTTTAGGCCTTAGACACCAATCTATATGAGTTGATAACTTTTTTTTATTCCATAGTTTTCATACATATACTCACACTTGTAATAATCATGTCTGCAACCTCCCTCCTTTCTTGGTTTTCTTTGTTTAAGAGTTGTTTCAAACAACTGATTGTTGTTTAAGGCATGAGAAAGAGACCTTCCATGCTTAATGGTTTAATCTCTTCGGAGGTTCATTACCAAGGCATTACATCTCTCTCATACTAAGGACAACTTCTTGTTTGACACTTCTCTTCATTAGTGGACGTAACTATCACTTTTGGACAAAAATGAATAAAGAATGGAAAGGTAATGAAAAGGGCAAAAAAAATGGAACTAAAAGTGGTGAAAGATGTAATAAAATCAAATCGGGTTCAATCGAACGTTATAGCGTCTTGACTTGTTGCGTACTCTTTAGTGACGTTTAATGGTTCAAGAAGTCATGTCCACCCCTTTCCTTGAGATAAACTCCATGATAGGAAAAGGTGTTGTTGGTCTTTCACTTCATTTCATTGATCTTTTTGTCCCATTGGTTCACAGATCATCACACAACAACTTTGCGACAATTGATGATTTATGGACTAATTCTACTCCTCCCTTGATTAATTTCAAGATAGGGAGAGGCAGAGAGGATAAACATCCCCTGAAAACACTCTATTTTTGCTCTGTTTAATTTTGTGGTAGTAGGGCAGTACCTAAAAACAGTGGCCGGCCGGCCACTTTTCCATCCGGCCGACCACTTTTCAAGGCCAGCCGGCCACCCTATTTTGTACAAACAGTGTCATTTTCATGACAGAACAGAGCAGAAGCTAAGGTAAAAACATAATTATTTTCTGACTGCAAACAGAATAGAATCTGGCAGCAAAACAGAGGAGTTTCCAAGAGTATGTTCTCGGTTACATGTGTGGTTCTTCGACTCCCGTTCGAATTCATTAGCTTATAGCTCTTAGATTAATTAGTGTATTGTAAATAGTTAATTAAATTCCTTCAAATTTGTATAATTAGTTAAATTTAGCTTATTCATTCATTTGGTGTTTGTAATATTTAGCTAATTAGGACATTTATTTGAACCCTCTTGCATGAGGGTAAAATTGTAATATTGTGTATGTCTTCCAGCCCTATTTCTTTCTCCCTTTTATTTACTCGCTTACGATGGCTGCATCCATATTTTGATTCCATATCATTACCATGTGTAAATATCCATTTTTTCATGCATTGGGTTCGGTTCATCATTTTAACCATATTGTCATTTCTTACTTACTCAAATACACTAATCGCATGCTTTGAGTTGAGCCATGTGCCATGTTAATAAACCGAACCTCATAGTTGTATTTTGTATGTGCTGCATTAGTCACTTTCATAGTAGAGCATGCATTTTTCTAATGGTTTCATTTCTTTTGGTTTGCCTCGGTTGAGTACTAGGTGAGCATTTATTGTTTTAGCATAGTGCATGCGTGTTAGTGTTGCCATATCAAGCATACTATCATGAGGCTAAGTGCTTATTTGATATACCTCTTGAATGCTAGTGGATGAAGGCTATTTTGTTTAAGTTAGGATGATTTTGATTAATATAAGCTCGCCTTTTTCAAAGCAGCACATTCAAAACTCTTTTCAAACAAACATGACATCAAAACGTTCCAAAGTGGGTGACTTAGTCTATACTTGTGTGCCTCACATAGTAAGTTACCATTTAATAATCAAAACAAGAGCATATACTGTACATCAAAATCACATCATGATTAGTAGAGGCCAATCTTTGATCGGGTGAGTGGGGTGCTCAATTCATGACCTTCCCCTCTCATACGCAAGTTCCCGAGCCAAGACACTTTGGTGATGACGGACAAGTTGCCTTTGGCACAAGTCACGGGTTTCCTAAATTTCTCAAAAATATTTAGGTGTCAACTCTAAAAGCTGGCAATGCAGTCCATTTTTAGCATCTCTGATGATAAATGGATTTTCTAAAGATTTGTTGGATTTGGACTCATTTATGTTCTTTCTGTTTCACATTGCACTCGTGAAACCAGATTCAGAACCACGGGAGTCCAAACTATAGGGCTATTGTATCCGAAGAGACTAAACCCCTCCGAGGAGCACGAAAAGAAAGCTACAATGGGTTGTCAATATGGAGGTGCAACTACCCCCACCTTGGATTTACTACAGAATTTGGATGTGCCATCCCAAGGTAGGCAAGCCAAATCCAAAGAGGCTAGCATCACTATTACTTATGCCCCTACTACAGCCTTCTTACTGTAATAACCCGACCCTCGTACATGTTTTCTGATATATTTTTTTTTAGTTTTTGATTGAGCGTTTAAATGTTTACTGTGAAATTCCGTAGAAAATTAAAGTGATGTAAGTGAAATCCATGTTTAAGGAAGTCTATCTGTCTCTCAAGAAACGTATATGTTACAATTAAAAGCTTTGACACAGGAATTGGAAGCCTTAAAGGTGTAATTATCTGAAATTGATTATATATCTGTGATCAGCATAATTTTTAGATAATATTAAGCATGTTTACACAATTTCAATTTCGGAATGATTAAACGATTGGATTTTGTCCTTATTCACCTATTATATAAATGTTATCTTGTTTGACTATAAACTTAGACCCATTTCAAGAAATCTCGTGAGAGAGAGAGAGTTAGGGAGAAAGGGGCTTGCAAGGAAAGTCTTCAAGAAGAGGGTTGAGAAACCTTGTGAGGGGTGTAGATTATGAACTCAAGGTATGTTAAATTCACCTTATATGAGCTCTCTCTTGATTATGTATGAAAATCTTCTTTCCATTGGTGAGGAAGGGTTGTTAGTTTCTTTTGGCATTGAGGATGATGTATGATTTGTGGTTGATTACAAAGGGGCTTCTCATTAATTAGTTGTTTTGACACTAATTTAAGTGTTGTATGAAATTTGCTTTGGTTGTCATGCCAATCCCATGAGATTATATCTATGAATTGTATTATATTTTGTGGATGTAAGAAACTTCGATCAAAAGATGAAATTTGATAAGGGTATGACTTGATGAAGCTTCGAATCATGTTTATTTTGTGATATTCAAATGATAATCCATATTATAGAGAAGTTGGGGCAATATTTTGCATTAATTTCATCTTGGATTGCATGAAAATGGCATGAAAATGGAGTTAGGTTACGAAATGGGAAGTTCAGAACTCTAGAAATTTGCCTGGTCCGCTCGAGCGTAGGAAGTCCCGCTCGAGCGGGAAAAACGACCTTCCAGCAGTTTTGTAATTTGTGCAGTCCGCTCGAGCGGCCAAAGTGGCGCTCGAGCGGGGAGGCTTATTTTCAGACAAAAATAAATGTTGTTCAGTTTTGCATGCTTGTCCCTCTGGTATTTTTAGAATATTTTTCTGAAGATTTTAAGATGGTTGTAAATTCACATGAAGTGTAGTGACACAGGGAATGATTCCTCAATGATTTATGCAGAAAGAACACTAATGTACAGTTATGCCGTGTGCAGGGCACACTTCAGAAGGAACTAGCACGCCAACACAACGCAGTGAGTGATAGTGCCTCAATGTACCTTTACTCAATTTATTATTATTGACGTTGTGATTATGTACTGATGTTATATCTTGACGTTACGAACTTCGTTGTCAAACTTGTGATGGTACGAAATATATATACGCTATAAGTGAACCATTATGAAATTGTGGATGTAAGTGAACCATTATGAAATTGTGAATAAGTGAACCATTATGAAATTGTGGAAACATCAAAAAGGTTGTGAAGTTATGCACGTCATATGTGAAATCTTGTGACTTTTGGACTGTATCAGGGAAATTGTGAATTTGTGAACCAATGCGGCCTAGAGCCATTTGTGACCCAATGTGGCCTAGAGCCATTTGTGAACCAATGTCGCCACAAGCCTTTTTGTGAAACTATGTGACCAAGGGCCATTTGTGAACTATGGAACGATGTGGCCAAGGGCCATTTGTGAACGACGATATTATGAGGCCAAGGGCCGATGTGTGATAGATGAATTTATGAATTGTGAACTTGTGAAACAAGAAGGACCAAAGCCAATGTGATATGAATTGTGAACTTGTGAAACAAGAAGGACCAAAGCCCATGCGATAACTTGTCAGTTTATGAAACCGATGATTCTATGTGAATATGTGAACTCTTTAGGCCAAGGGCCAAATTATGAAATTATGAATTGACTGAGTTGTCCAACAAAGCTATACAGAAACGGACTGATTACATGATTACGGTATTAATTATGTTCTACATGCATGCAAGTACTATTATTCACTGAGCTTGACTCACTCCATATTATGTCTGTTTCTGTAGGTAACCAACTAGGGGGTCGATCTTAACTCGGCATCGTCATACTTTCGTCAGCCTAGGCACAGCCAAGCTTGGGGTCGAAACCCTACTTTTGTGGAGTTTGTTAGATGAAGGCTTACACTTTTGCTATTGGCTTCAGATATTATGTACTTAATATTTTTGTTATATACCCCACCTCAGGGATTGGATTTGTATATGCATGTAAATAACTAACTCTCTAATGTATTTTTGCCTTTGATGTACTTGTCCTATGAGATGTTTATGATCCTGGCATAACTTAGTAGCTCAATGGATGATATATTTTCTGGTTTATATCCTTTACTCTTACAGCTTCCGGTTAGGCCCCTCTATGAAATCAGGTTAAGTGTCCTTTTCTGCTTAGGTCATGCCCAAACTTTTAGGGGCAAGTTTGGGGCTTGACACTTACCCAGGATTACTAGGGCTACTGTCAAAAAGGGTACCTTTTCTGCCCTTTCTCTTGCCTTTCTTTTCCTTCCTTTAGTTGCTCTTTTTTACTTAAAGTTTCTTTTATTGGTATAGGAACTTTGCAAGAGGCCTTGTCTTAGCGAGCACAAACTTTGGCCACACTGAAGGGCAAGCAGCAAAAAAGAAAGGCCCACAATAAACTCGAGCCTGTGGAAGAGGCCCTTGAAGTCCCTTCAAAAGTGGAAAAAGAAGCTCCTTTGAAGATAAGGAAGACACCAACTTCCCCTACTGTTCAACTTTCCATGAATGTTGTTCATGAAGTAGCTGTTAAGGCAGTAAAAAAGGAACAGGCCAAGGAGGTCATTGTTTTCCAAAGATCTGAGAAGAAAAGGCAGTAGAAGATCTCGAAGGAAGAAGCTGCTGCTGTCAAGGCCACAAAACAGGAGGCTGTCAGGAAGATTAAATCTGTTGAACATCATACCCTTCACAGCTCTCTAACTATCATTTCTACAACTGCTGGTAACTTTTCTTGTTTTCCACAGCATCTCTGGTTTTTACACTTTCAGCTTTGTTGTTATACCTTGTTTTGATATGCAGTAACAACTAGCCTATCTATAACCTCTTCGCTACCTTCTTCTTCTCCTCCACAAAGCATTGAGGGACCATTCTTGAGCTCTGTAGATTTGAAGAAGGCCTTGAAAGGAAAAGGGAAAGTAGATACCGACTTTCCAATGAATGTAGAGCCGCTACAGATGGTATTCCCAAACCTTGCCTCTACACTCCCTATAGCCTCTTCCTTGATTCCTTTCAAACTTGACTTACCAATCATTATTTCCTCCCCTTCTTCTAACCTTACCGAATTTCTTAATTGGCCGCGGGTGACCATGTCCTCGCCTTTTCCTTCTTCTACACCTCCTAGAGTCCTAGCCATCCTTTTACCTTCTAAGAGTATGACTGCTACTCCACCTTCTTCATTAGCGGCTATTACCTCCCAAGATGGCACTGGTAGCTCACTAATGCTTCATTCGATACCCTGCTCTAGTCCCCTTCCTTGGACCTGCTGGTGGCTAGGACTATTGATGCTGCTGAGGCATCTTCCTCTCCTTCTCCTCCAACAATTACTTCAGCATCCACCAGTGGCTCCTCCACACTACCCTTGTCAAAGGAAGAGACAGACATTTTTGAAGCCCAACTAACAAGCTTATTTGGCATATCTACACCAGTGCTTCCATCTGGCAGTGAGGCTGAGCCTTTGGATCTAGTTGACTCCTTTCTAGAGATCATTAGAGGCTCTTCTACTGTTGAATCCACCATTCCTCTTCCTCAGGTGGATTTGGACGTCTGTTTGGAGTTGATTAGGACTTTTTCAAGGGTCCCCTTTAATGCTTTAGCAAAACCGATAATCAAGAATGGGTTCCTCAAATGTTGCTAATGCTTTGAGCAGACCAATGTTTCCTTCAGAGGTCATTTGTCTCAGGTAGCAACAACCAACGAATTCTATGTCAATATCCATTCTAAAGTTTTAATGTTTAAGGGACAACCCTCCTCCGCCACAAAGCTCCAAGCTCAATTACTACATAGGAAGGCAGAATTAAAGAAGGAACTAGCAGCAGTCAATCTAGCCTTGGAGCAAAATGCAAAGAAACTACAGTCTTCTCACCAGGGGCTATCAAACCGCAGGCAGGAGATGAACACTGTCGTTCAATTGTTCCCAGCCCTTAGAAGTAGAAAATGCTTTGTAAGGGAACAGTTGTGACATTGTAATGAATTTTGGGCCAAATTGTGGCAGAATGTACTTGATTCATTATGAATAAAATATTCTTATTTACTCAAGTGTTGTTCTTATTTCTTATTGATGCTTTGTATAATGATCCTATACTCCTTGTGTTTCCCACACAGTTGGGTAATAATGCTTCAAATACCTACCATTAATTTTCCTGGGATACACATATCCATTTAGGTTTTTTAAATGGTAGGCTCCCCCAGGCAAGACCCTTTGGACTTCGTATGGCCCCTCCCAATTAGGTGACCATTTGCCAAACTTGTGGCTTTTAATTCCTACTGGAACTATTGTTTTCCAAACCAAGTCCTCTTTATCAAAGCTAAGGTGTTGGACCCTTTTATTATAGCTTTTGGCTGCTTTTCTCTTTTGTAGAATGATGTTGTTTAGTGCCAAAATTTTGGCCTCATCTACATTTTATAATTCCAAACACATGCTCTAATGATACTAATCAGTGCTTAGGTGATCCTGGCATTTGACCCTTAAAGACTTTATATTGATCTCAATAAGTAATATTGCATCATGTCCATATACCAAGGCATAAGGGGTAATTCTTGTGCTTGATCTTTGAGAAGTCCTATAAGCCCACAACACATCTAATAGTAAATTATGCCAATCACTAGGATTATCCTCAACAACCCTCTATATTCCTTTCTTCAAGGGTTTGTTCGATGACTCTGTTTGGCCATTTTCTTGTGCATAATAGAGGGTGGAATTAATAAGACAAATTCCAAATTCTGTGCGAAAGCTTTTACTAGCTTTCTATCAAACACAGTCCCATTATCCACTGTTATGGTCTATGGAATACCAAATCTACGAATCAATTCCTTGATGAAATCAATCACTTTTATCTGATCCATAGTTTTATAGGGCTTAGCTTCAACCCACTTAGTAAAGTAGTCTGTAGCCACTAGTATGAAACAGTGTTGTTTCGAAGAAGGTGGGTAAATTTTCCCTATCATGTCCATTGCCTACCCTCTAAATGGCCCGGGCTTCACTACTATATATAGATCAGTTATTGAGACATGTCTTATCATACCATGCTTCTGGCATACCTGACAGCCTTTTGCATACTCTATGCAATCCTTAAGGATGGTTGGCCAATAATAATAATGACTTCGAAGCAACCATCTCATTTTTACCCCAGGCTGGTGAGCACCACAGATGCCTTCATGCACCTCAGCCATGGCAGTTAATGCTTCATTTGGTCCCAAGCACTCTAATAAAAGGTCATCTGCCCCCTTTTATAAAGAGCATTTCCATACACTATATACTGTATTGACTACAGTTTAAGTCATTCTAATTGGCTTCTACCAATATATCTCGTTTTGCTAGAGGTGGTATCAGCTTTTGATATGTTTTCTGGCTCATATTTACTTGAGTATTATCCCTTCTTCTAAAATTTGAAGCTTTATAGGCCACATAATTGGCCTTGTGATTCATGAATCTTGGAATGTAGGTTACATTTCCCACTTGAGAATGGAAAAGTAAGTGCACGACAACAACATAGTATGGCAACATGCTTGCACTTTGACATTTAAAAATTCTTTTTACTTGATTAATTACCAATTGGGAATCTCCAAATATGTCAACTACATGAACTTGTAAACCACTAAGTATCTCAAGTCCCATAATCAAGGCTTCGTACTCAGTTTGGTTATTGGAGCAAGTAGTTTCATCAATTCTAAAACCATGTGTGGTCTCTGCCCCCTGTGGTGATTTAATCACAACACCAATTCCCACCAAACCACATCTGCCATGACTCTAGATCTACTGTGTCAAGCTCCATTACTTCTTGATTTTCTGTTATACATGGGTGATCAGCCAAAAAGTTGGTCAATACTTGACCTTTTAGTTCCTTTTGGGGGGACATATTCCAAATGGAATTCTGATAAAGCCAAAATCCACTTGCCCTTTCTTCCTCTTAATATAGGTCTAGACAACATATGCTTAACCAAATCTGTGGTTGCAATTACTAAGACAACAGTAGGCAAAAGATAATATCTTAATTTTATTGCTGCTAAGTACAAGGCTAAACAAAGCTTTTCAATAACTGAGTATTTACATTCACAAGAGTTTAAAATCTACTAAGGTAATAGACTGCTTGCTCCTTGCCCTCTTTATTGTCCTGAGCCAGAAAAACTACTAATGATTCTTTAGCTGCAGCAATGTATAGCTTCAAAGGTTTATCTTTCCTCGGTGGCATTGGCACTGGAGGCTTGACCAATAGGCTTTTATTCCTTCGAAAGCAGCTTCATGCTCTATTGTCCACATAAATTCTTCTTCACTTTTTAGCTTCAGTAGGGAAGAAAAAACTTCAGTTTTCCCAGTAGTGTTAGAAATAAACCTTCAAAGAAAATTAACCTGACCAAGAAATTTTTGCAAGTCTTTCTTACTTGATGGAGGTTTAGCCTCAATGATGGCTTTGGTTTTGTTATGTTTAATCTATATTCCCTTCTTGTGTACTATATGCCCCAAGAAGTTTCCAGCTGATACACCAAAAGCACATTTGAGTGGATTGAGCTTTAATTTGAATTTCCTCATTCTTTCGAAGGTTGCTTTCAAGTGTACAATATGTTCTTCCATAGACTGAGACTTCACCACAATGTCATCAATGTAACAATCCAAATACCCTCCAATGAGATCATGGAAGATGGTGTTCATTGCCTTTTGATATGTTACCCAAGCATTCTTCAACCCAAATGGCATCTTAATCCATTTGAAGGTCCCAATGTTCCCAGGACACCTGAAAGTTGTCTTGTGAACATCTTCCTCCGCTATACATATCTGGTTGTAGCCAGAATGCCTATCCATCATTGACAAAATCCTGTGTCCTGCTAAACTATCCACCAGCAAATCTACTATAGGTATGGGGTACTTAACCTTTGGAGTTGCCAAGTTTAGATTTTTGAAATCAATGCATACCTTCAGTTTGCCATTCTTCTTAATCACAGGTACAATATTGGACAACCACTCAACATACCTGGTTATTCTGATAAAGTCTTCCTTGAGAAGCCTAGCAATCCCCTCGTTCACCCTCTAAACCACCTCAGGACTCATTCGCTTAGGCTTCTGCTTGTACGGCTTAAAATTTGGCTTAACTGGAAGTCTATGCTCCACTAATGATCTATCCAATCCAAGAATATCATTGTAAGACCAAGAAAAACAGTCCTTATATTTTTTCAGAAGAGCTAATAACTAGTCCCTGGCTATATGATCCAACCAAGCACTGATATGGGTAGGTTGTTGTACTGATGCACCCCCTAGATTGACTTCTTCCAAGGGATCTTGCATCTGAGTACTCACCAATGCTTCCCCTTCAGTTTCTCTTAGCTTCAAAGCAACATTTTCGCCCTAATCTGTCACAACCCTTCATGGTTCAGGATCTGTACCCTTTTCTTCATAGACAAAATCTGTCCATAAAGCTTCTTCTTTCTATATTTCCAAGACTTTGGTCTCAATGTCCAATGCACAATATTTACTTAGAGCCAATGGCTTGGCCTCCTGCTGTTCACATCTGTAGCAATCATCATGGCTTCCTTTTCTTCCTTCTAAACCTTCTAGACTGTTGCCTCGATGTCCAATGTGAAGAACTTCACCAAAGCCAAGGGTTTGGCTTCTTGATCCTCCTACCTACAACCAAGCATTGCTGGTATCCTTGATGATGTAGTTGTATTCATCATCAGCACTCTTTTGTACCAAATGTTTCAGGTGTGCCAACTACTCATCAGCCGTTACTGTGGCTGTTCTAGCAGGCTTCCTCAATATGCTTAGTGGAACCACCCCTTCGGTATACAACTTTGTTTCTACAAAATCTGCATAGGCAATGAAGGGTTAAGGGTCTGCATTTATTTCCTCTATCTCCCTGTTGCCCAAAGCTATCATCACCTTCTGATGTAAAGAGGAGGGCACATATTTGTTGGTGTGGATCCAATCTCTACCAAGCAAAACATTATACTTGGCATTGCTGTCAATGACGAAAAAGGTAGTCAAACAATCCCTTGTTTCCATACTTTAATTAATAGGTAATATGCCTTAGGCCATCTGTTTGTCCCCAGTAAAACCAGATATGGTCATGCTTGTTGGGATCAATTTGGGGTTCCTTTCGCCTAATTTCTTCAAAGATGAACGAGTGAGCAGATTTACTGCTGCCCCATTATCCATTAATACCCTGTTCATTTATATCATATCGAAATATGCCTTAATGTACAAAGGTTTAACATGTTGAGTAATTAGTGATGTGGGATATTCAAAGGGGTATGATAGGGTAACTATGCTTACCTCTTCACTTTCTTCATCAGTCTCTAGAGGCCTGGGTACTTCAAACTCATCCTGGACTGTGCTTCTATAGGCTCATCCTCCTGCCCCTCCCGGTTTCCTTCTTCCGCTTGAAATTCTTGAGGCAGTACGTAGACCATGTTGATTAGCATTGGGGAGAATGAGTCAAACTATACTACTGGTTATATATGTTCCCCTTCTGTGTTGGTCTGACCTGATACCTGAGATACATCTTCTATGCTACATTCTAGGACTTCAGGCTCCTTAATAGTGGTATGTTGATGGTCTGACTTGAGTACGGACACTACTTGTTTTCGAACACATCTTCTTTAGCCAATACTTGTTCTTGTCCTAGTTCAGTTCCTTCATCTGTCTCATTGTCATCATCACTTTCCATTAAGGCCTTTTCGAGGCCTTCCACGCTTGATCTCTCGTTGGCTTTTAGTTCAGCATGAACTTTGGCCAGTTTCTCTCTGCTGGCACTTCTCTTGATCTTAGGATTAGGCTTCAAACTCTCTCTTTCTCTCATTTGTCCTCTTGAGGGTGCCGAAGAGATGTCTTCACTAACCCCTTTCAGGTCCTTCTGGTATTGAATGAATTTTCGTTCGATTTTCCTTCTCTAAGACCTGGAGATCACAGGAACCATGTCTGGTTCATTTGTCTTTGAATTTTTGAGTAAAACCCAATTGTTTGGAGCCACTGGAGGAGGCTTGATCATTCTGTCCCTACCTACAAAGGCCTTCCCCTAGGTTGGTATCATCTTAGGTTTGTTCTGCATGACAAACCAATCTGGTACTCTTGGTACCAATAAGCCCCTTGTATCAGTCGCTAGGCCTGCTGTTTTTACCTTCAAAGGCCAATCTATGGTCTTGGTTCCCTGTTTTGGGCCAAGTTCAGGCCTATTTATGGGCCTATCAACTGTTCTGTAATAATTTGGTGGCCTGGCCTCATACAAAGGTCTCTTCCCTTTTGAAAAAATTCCTAGCACCCGAAGATCTAACCAAAGATGGTTGTTGACTAAGATCTTTTGAATATGCCCTCTTGTTGTGGGTACTAACTGGCCTTCGATCTCTCTGTACATCCTTGTAGTACTGTTTCCCATCAACTGGAAGTCCTTTTAGCCATTTACAACTTAGCCTACACGTGGGACACATTGGTTGCATGACAGCTGCTTCAAACGAATCATCATCCAACATTTCTTCGTTAGAGCCATTTCCCTAGCCTTCGAAGCTTTGCCCACTGGTTGGGGAACACTGTATGTTCTTCTCCAAGGCAACCTGGCTGGCCACATACATCTATACATTGACCTCATCCAATTCTTTCAAAGACAGGTCCTTCTCCATCTCTTGGGCAAGGAAGTCTGGTATGCCAACATTGGCTGCAGCTTCTCTAATTTCTAGAAATAGGTCAATGTCGATTCTCATTGCCTTCTCCACCTTGGCTGGGAATTTCAATCTTCCTTTCTATATCTGCTCTTGCATCCTATCTCGAAAAATAATACAATTTTTAGTTGAATGAGACCACAAATTATGCCATTTACAGTACATTTTGCCTTTTATTTCTTCTAAAGTTAGGATCTTAACGCCCTTAGGCAATTTTAAAAAATGTGTTGTTAACAAATGATCAAATATGTCATCTGCTTTTGATATATCGAAAGAATATTTCTTGTGAAGATCTTTTTTTAAACTATTGATCGATAGTGGTATCCTTCTGAATTAATGTTTCACAGATCATAGGTTCTTGTCCTATAATCTCTATTGCGTCAATTTCAAAATTAGGGTCCTTATAATAGGTCCTATAAGATGTGTTACTTCGATCTTGTTTTTCCTCAAGGAGAGTCTCACATCTAGTAACTTTATAAGTTAGTTCTACTAGGTCTCGAATCTTTGTTGAGTCAAACTTCTTTCGAAGCCTAAACTCTAGCCCATTTTGGGCCAATCTTACAAATTCAGGTTCAGGCAGTACAACCCTGCATTTGTTTCATGACCTTTTGAATCTAGCAATGAATTAAGCAGCCTTCTCATCAAGCCTTTGGCTCAACCTTGTCAAGTCTTCCATAAATACTTCAGGCTCTGTTTGGAAAAACTGAGCATGAAACACCACTTCCATTTGTTGCCAGGTTTGGATAGAACTAGGTGTAAGGTTTGTATACCATACAAAAGCTGCCCCAGTTAGAGAGTTTGGAAAAAGTCTTAGTTTCATGTAATCATTGTTGGTAAATTCGCCACATTGGCCTGTAAACCTGGCAATGTGCTCAATGGTTGACTGGTTTCCATTTCCGTAAAACATGGGGCAAAGTCCGGAATCCTAAATCCCCTTGGGTATTGTAGCTCGACTTTTCGCTCTCCTTTCGGAAGGCGAATAGCCCTACAGTTCGGACTCCATCTGTGGTTCTGAATCTAATTTCACAAAGTGTAATGTGAAACAATAAAAACACAAAAGAGTCCAAATCCGGCAATTCTTTTTGGAAAATCGATATTTTGAATCAAATGCCAAAAATGGACTGCTTTGCCAGATTTCAGAGTTGCCACCTAAATATTTTTGGAAATTTTAGGAAACCTCGAGACTCGTTCCAGAGGCCATTAGTTTGTCATCACCAAAGTGTCTCAGCTTGGGAACTCACACTACAACAAATTTGAGATTTAAAGACGAAACAAATTTGTCCCAAAATGTATATATTTCATCACCCAAACTAATTATGACGAACATTTTTCGTCACCCGTTTTGTCTCCAAAGGGTCGTCGCTAAAGGGTCTTAGAGACAAAAAAAAAATTTCGTCATTGAAAATGATAAATTTGTGACGAATTTTTTTGTCTCCAATACACTTTGTTGGGAACATACTTGTAAGTAATCAGCGACAAAATATTTTGTCATTAAAGAAGAAATTAGAGACAAAAGTATTTCGTCATAAATATAAGAAATAGAGACGAAATAATTTTGTCACGTTTAATATAAACGAAGACGAAAATTTTTTGTCAAAGAAGCTACCAATAGAGAAAAACAAATTCATCATTAAAAATGATAAATTTGTGACGAATTTTTTTGTCTCCAATACACTCTGTTGGGAACATACTTGCAAGTAATTAGCGACAAAATATTTTGTCATTAAAGAAGAAATTAGAGACAAAAGTATTTTGTCATAAATATAAGAAATAGAGACGAAATAATTTTGTCACGTTTAATATAAACGAAGACAAAAAAAATTTGTCAAAGAAGCTACCAATAGAGACAAAAACAAATTCATCATTAAAAATGATAAATTTGTGACGAATTTTTTTTGTCTCCAATACACTCTATTGGGAACATACTTATAAGTAATTAGCGACAAAATATTTTGTCATTAAATGAGAAATTAGAGACAAAAGTATTTTGTCATAAATATAAGAAATGGAGACAAAACAATTTTGTCACGTTTAATATAAACGAAGACGAAATTTTTTTGTCAAAGAAGCTACCAATAGAGATAAAAACAAATTCATCATTAAAAATGATGAAATAATGTCAAAAAAAATTCGTCACACATTGAGGGTAATAGTGACAAAATGTGACAATATTTTTTGTCATGACAAATTCATTTAGCGACGAAATAAAGAATTTATGAAAAAATTAATCATCCACCTAAGCCAAATAAGAGACAAAAAAAACCTTCTTTAGGGATGAAAAATTTTGTCAATAATTTCATAATATTTTTTTCCACATTATATACCTATTTTATCAAAACCTAAATTTTAGTTCAACAAATAGGACCCTGTTCATGTTGAAACCTGTTGAATATAACAATTCCATCACAACTTAACCTAACCTATTATAAACACATTTACGAATTAACAAAATGAAAATATCCATTCATCATTACAAATAATTTCATCCTGATATAATAAAATAGTGAAATATCCACAAAATATCCAAAAGTTATAACTTGTTCAATTCCACCAAAAATCCAACAATAACTAGTGTAACTCCAAAAAGTATGTGTATCCTTATCAAACAAAAATGAACATTCAAACAAATTACATCATTGTTGCACATCAAAAATGCCACCCCAATCCAATCTGCAAAAAAATAAATTAAAAGTTTTAATAATTAATCAATTATACAAAAGATTAAAAACATTAGTAACTCATCAATTTACAATTAGATCAATTATACAATTTATCCCTGTAACAGACTTTTTTTTGGATTATGAGAACAAAAAATTAATTTTAAGGCTAATTCACAAATGGTGCATCCCATTAAGGTGCCGTAAGTTCATACAACTTATATTGGTCCCTCCTAAGGTGTTTCTATTGGTTCTTGTACAAATCTGTAATTGTGTGATAATTTAGCATTTCGACGGCCTTTTTTCAAGCTTTAAGTATAGAGAAAAAAATATATTTTTTAGACTAATTCACAATTTATACATCATGTGCACTTGTACAAATTGGATGTCATATGCATGTTTCCATTACTTCCTAATTCTTCAAACATGCATTCTTTTATAAAATTTGTTATATTAAAGTTAATATACTTTACCAAGAAGTATGTCCACTTGTGGATGAGTCCCCTCCACTTCCAAAGTGTTCAGTGAATCCTTTGGTCCCCAAAAAGTTGACAACATCAGCCATTATCTCCCCTTGCTTCTTCTTACCCTCTTCAAGATCTTCTATTTTATTGTTTTGCATTTGTATTTGTTCCTTTTGTGTCTCTATTTGCATCTCAAGGCGCTTCACATAATCATTTGTTTCAGCATATATGGTAGTGGCTCTCCTAATAGAGGATGAAGGTCTCATGCCAAGTCCCTTCACATAGCCAGTCCCTTCACATAGCCAGACCTTGGCTTTAGGACTTTGATTGATAGCTCTTCTGCAGTCAAAGGGGTTGATCCCGGCTCTGAGAGGTGATCAGCCTGTGTCTGTATCATATTTTCCTATCAAATATAAAAAAAATTAAATAATTATTAGAAAATTAAATAAGATTATAACAAATAGTATTCTAAAATTTTGTTAATAAAAATTGCAATATATACTCACATAATTACACTGAGCTTGAGATGAGATCCACTCATGTGTTTTCTCACTATAGTGAGTTTCCTTGTACAACTCTGCTAGATCAGGTAGCATCTTCTTTTCTCGTGCCTAATTCGATAGACCAAATATTCAATAAATAAAGCTAAGAATCTAATATAATTCCGAAAGTGCAAGGATACGTACCAGTTTTTCTACTCTAACAGGGATTGACCTAGAACCACACCTATGTTTTGTATACATCCTTTCTCTGTTCGCGATGTTGGCCTTTGATTGTTCCTATAAGGAAGAATGACCAATATAACAATGAAATGTATCATTAGTAAGACAAATATGCTGGCTGTTGATTGTTCCTGTAAGGAATAATGAACCAATATAACAATGAAATGTATCACTAGTAAAACAAATTTAATGGTTGATAATACAGAAATTGCATTGTTCCTCTCTATCATTTTCCTATATATTATTTCAACTTAAAAGATATTTCAAATTATTCACTAGTTTCATTCAATTCTGTGAAAAATAGATTAGAGGACTTGTTGAGATTTCATCATAAGATGGTTTTTCTGGGTGAAAAAAGAAAAACGAGTAATTTACACCGTTCACAAATAGGGGCATATAAGCATGGGCAAGATAGATTGTGAAAAAATCCATTTACATTTCACAAGATATGGAACAATTACTGATACCAAACTCATAACCCTTTCTTTCTTCCGCAACTCTATCAAATCTAAAATTCTGTCTCAATACCCTATATTAGTTACTTAGCTAGTTGCTTACCATTATCATGAAACTTCAGACCAAACCCAAGAACAAACAGAAAATTAATACAATCATAGAAACTGAAATCTTAGTTCTTTATTCTATGATGTGAAAGATGCACTTTAAGGAACCATAAATTAATCTCCTATTATGCGAGCCTTCCAATCCATGTTTAATAGTTTTCCTTTCTCATTTTTCCACTTATTTGGTTTTTATTATGTTCCACTTACATGCCTAGAAGATAAAGGGAAAAGAATACATATGGAATTTCACAGCAAATTGATTGTGTTCTTTCTAGTTGTTTTAGAATCTCTCCCTATTCTAATCAAATTCTTTCTTTTCTAATATAATAAAAAAGATGAAAATGTTACCAAAAATTCTTTAGTGTTCCACTTTTTATCAATAAGATCTATCCACTTGGTAGGATCGACATTCTTCGGTGGGTGGTTTCTTGCATACTCCTCCCCTTTAGCCTCCTTCAGCTCCATGAATTGTTTGTGCAGCCTATAGGTATGGTTACTCAATCTCCGACCAAATTTTGTGTTCATTGCCTTCTCTATATCAACAGGGTCTCCTTGTAAATCAAATTGATCCTGCAAAAAATAGATAAGTCATAGATAATTCTTATAAAAAATAAAACAATTACAATAAATAATTAAGATTTCTAACCTATTATAAAAATGAGTAAAATCTCCTATAAGTAGACAACGAACTTACATTCAAGCGTTGAACATCGCCTCCTTAACAGAGGCATCAACATACTTCCACCTACGAACACTTGGATCTGATAAACGAGTTCGCACTTCTACACCAATCTTTGAGGCTAGTTTTGAGGCATAGTCCCCTACTGGTGCACGAAATTCTGGAGGGATAGGCACGCTAAGCTTTCCATCTCTATTAACAAGGCCTTGAACCTCTTTGCCTCGAGTCGGGCCACGAGCACGCTTAGCAGCTGATATTGTGAAGCCATAATATTGAAATAGTATGTGAACAAATTTAATTAAGATCTCAAATCAATGTAAATAAAGAGTGTGTCTTACCAATAGTATTACCAGCAGTCACCTCAAGTTGAGGCTCCACATTGAGATGTGGTGGCGGATTGCTAGTCACCTCAGGACGTGAAGAGGTATCCCCCTCTTCTAATGCGTGGGTCAATGCCTCATGATGAGATTGTGAACGGGCTCTCGATGGTATCTCTAACAGCTGAATAACATAATAAAATATGAATATATGTACAAAGATATACATGTCTATGTGTGTATGAATTGAAAGTAACAAGAAAGAATATATTTCACAATGCATAAATGTATAGTACCTCATGCTCAAACGAATCATAGGATTCAGTGTCATTGCCATCTTCAGCCTCTGACGGTCGATAATCATCGTCATTTTCCTCAATTGGTATTTGTTTTTCCTTCCTCAATTTCTTATGTTGAACCGTAGCCTTCAAACAAGTTGTTATATTCTTCACTCCTAGAGCATTCATTCTCTCACGGTTTTTATTAATATTCTTCATTCTTTGTTTCTCATAGTTCGTTACCTTCTTAGTTGCGGTACTTGGTTTGGTCAATTGCTTTTTTGTAGCGTCCATTTTGCCCAACTATAAAGCATAATTAAACATTTTTTTGGTGGATACGCATAATTGAACATTAGATGTAAAGAAAAGATAATTATATATTTCTATACATAAAGTATAAAGCAACAACAATCTCAACAAGTGGATATGTCATATAGGCTCTAAATTATTGAAATATGGCTAGAGAGATATGGATGATTTTTGTTTTTACCATTTACTTATCATAAACAAATTAATTACAAAGCCATCAGACACACAATATGACCAATCAATGATAAACCTACATAACAGTGGATGAACCCCACAACTGAAATTCAACTACATTAATTAAGAACAATGTTCATATAGAAAGTGCAAAATAACTACAAATCCTAGTCTACATCAAGATCCATATCGTAATCCACATCAGGTTCGTGGGTTAAAGCAAGGACTATTGATCGTCTATTTCATTGGTGGATAGGTTGGGATTATAAGAAATTGGTTAGGAGATTGTGGAGAGCCTTACCATCTATTGCTCTTTGGTCCATTTGGAAGTTAAGAAATGATTGTATGTTTAATGGTGCGCAGCCATGTGGGTCTGAGTTATGTGAGACAATTAAGATCAGATTTGCTATGTGGGTTAAAGCTTCATCTAAGGGATTCATGTACTCTACCATGGAATTAATTAACAATCTGGATCAGATTAAGCAATGCAGCTGAGGTGGATCCAGTTTTGAATTTTGCTATGTGGATTCAGTTTGGATGCAGGTTTTTGGGCTGTGTTCTGCTGATGTCTGGTATCCAGTTTGGATGCAGGTTTTGGATCCTGTTTTGGATTCAGTTTTGGTGTTGGGCCCAGAGTCTTGGTTGTTTCTGCTAATGTCTGAGATTGCTATGGTCTGGGCAGTTAATTTGAGGTGCTCTTAGTCTTCAGTGGTCTTCAGACATTCATGTGGCTCTAGGAGTGGGTCTTGAGTTGGTGTCTGCAGCTGGTCTTCAGATTGTTTTTGCTTCTGCTGGTTCTGGTCTTCAGACATTCCTGAAGTGATTGGGATGGCTGAGTGCTATTCTGCGTGCTTTTCTGAGTGCTATTCTGCTGTTTGCTTATATTTTGCAATGACTGCTATTCTGTTGTTTCAAAGGCAGCATTCCTATGGTGGATGAAATTTGGGTGTGGTTGGGTGAAATTTGGCAGCATACTGTTCTGCTGGTTTATGGGCTCAGGCTTATTCAGCCCATTCTATTGTTATAACTGTTATTCTCAGAGTGGGCTTCATGTGTTTGATGATTTTCAAGAGGCTTATGCATGGTTGAGCCACAACACTGAGGTGGATGATATAGTTGCATCTTGGTGGGACTATGGTTATCAAACATTCTTGGAATAACACGCACTACTGTGGAATAATGCTCCAGCAGTGGGGTTTTGTCGGATGTATGGTCTCCAAAGGGTGCTTTTTGAAGAGTGCAACAGTTTTGGGCTACAAAGCAACATAAATGTCTTGGTTCTGTTCTGCTGGTGTCTGTATGCTGGCTATCATGGGTGTTTATTTCTTTACTGTTGCTAGAGAGTGCAACAGTTTTGGGCTTCAAATTGATGCGGTTTTGGGATTCAAATTGGCAGATTTGGAAGGCTGTGTGATTGGGTGGTCTCTTCTGTTTTTTGTTTTTGTTTCTTTGTTTTGGATTGGTTTCTCGCCAAACAGAGCCTAAGTTTTCAAGTAAATTCAGTAAAGCAATTCTCTCCACAAAAGGAACCGTTGGTACAAAAAGTCTTTTTGGAGAATTCAGCAGCCTTCACCCAAAGGGTTTTGTCAAACCCAAAGACCTACAAGTCTATATCTTTACATCTAAAGCAACAAATGAAACTTGTCAGAATGTTGGATGTAGTCATTGTGTCATTTTGTAAGGTTATGGCGATCCAAAATCCAGAATAGTTGAATCCACAAACCACCCCTTCTCCAAAAAAATATAAAATAAAGATGGAAGAATAAACCATTGATAAATTTGAAGAGTAAATTTTAATATAGAATGCAAAATTGCTAGTTCTTAATATAATCTTCAAAAAAAATGGTAATTTGCAACAAGCAATTTGGATAACACATAAAAATGGTTTTAAAGTTCAAAAAAAAGAAAAATTGCAATTATAAATGAATATATAACACAAAACTGATAGTGCACAATACAGTAGATGTAGAGCAGAAGAACAACATCGATAGAGAGGGAATGGAAGGAAGAGGGAGAGACATAGTCTTTAACCAAGGGGGTGTAATCGTTTGTAAGATTTGATGTAAAGAATAGAAAAATATAAAATAATTTCTAATATAGGTGGGTGCAGCAGTTTTAAACCTAACTACATAACTATGTCAATTTGGGAGTGGAATGATAAGGTATAGCCCAACTAACTTAGGTGGTTTGCCTCCCAAACAAGCAGCAACTTGCAGCAGCAAAAACAGCTATACAGCAGTAGCAGCAGCAGCAGCAGCAAAATAGCTCTGCACCATGCTTGCTGATGCATACTGTTTGTAGGCTACTTGAAGGTTGGCAAGCTAATGGGCAGAATTAACATTTCTGATTAAGTGATAAGATACGGGAATGGATCAGACTCAAATTATATATATCTATATATTACATTTATATGTTGGAATACTAGGTGTAAAGTCTTGAACATAAACATGCTTGAGGGTATATTGTAAGATCTGGGACCAAAAATTTAAAATATGTATACTATACAGTTATACCATAGCCAAAGATGCTTATTGTATTTGTTCTTATTAAATAAAATAAGTGATTTATCCTAATTCGGTCTCCCCTTGTTGTCTTTGAATGATTTTGTTGGATGAGGTGCAACCAAACTAGTGTAGCTGACAGGGAATGAAGGATTTTCGTCTACCTAGTAACTTGAAAGGGAGAACACTAGGCTTCACAGTGATACAGAATCAATCTTTTTTAGTGACTTGACAAAAAATCATATGAAGTTTAGCATATGATCAAGCATTGAAATACATTGATGTGTATATAACAATAGGACTTTGCACTCTATGGGTGCCATCAGACCACACCAGTGAAGACGATACAGACTTACTATCATCCAATCCTTCTCCACTGATGGTCACAACAAAAGATTTCCTCTCATTTAGCGAATTAAAGGAGAGAATTCTAGGCTCCATGCTGACATTGACTAAATCGTCTTTGCTGATTTCTGCTTTGTATGTGGAATTTTTAAAGCCTACATTTGTAACCGTTCTTGGAAATTTAAGAAACAGAAAAACCTTATTAAGATGATGGAAAGATTAAACAGCAGCAATGTTTAGGACAAAAGCAGGGGAGCCACGTTTAACATATAGGGGAATCTATCAACTAACAAATTCTGCAGTACTGTAACAAGATAAATTACCCCAAATTGGATACAGATGCCATGTTTTAATTTTGTGGCCAACCCAATGGGGTCATTGATATTGTAAATATGTATTTGGAATAAGGAGGTGATATCAATCTACTTGATTTTAATCTACAGCAGAAAAATTAATAATTCTGGAACTGTGAGGATAGTTTTTATAATTTTTCCCCCTAATAAAACCAGTTCACCTATAGAAATATATGGAATTTATGAGGAATGGATGGAGAGATTGTAAGACATGGAAATA
The DNA here is from genome assembly GCA_036172215.1 of Camellia granthamiana. Classification (NCBI taxonomy): domain Eukaryota; kingdom Viridiplantae; phylum Streptophyta; class Magnoliopsida; order Ericales; family Theaceae; genus Camellia; species Camellia granthamiana. Next base: position 80,799,785 of record CM069909.1, on the reverse strand, counting down.
AATCAGTAAACCAAAAACATATGAATACATCAGTAAAAACCAAACAATTGAGAGATAAGAAGCACAAAAAAAATGAAGTAAACCAAACAAATGAACCAGCTTCAAATGATGAAAAACAGAGAACCAACTTCAAAAAACAAAGAACCAGCTTCAAATGAACCCACTGCAATCCCCACCATTTCATCAACCCTAGACCACATCTTCCACACATTCAGATACAAATACACTATCAATATACGAAATTCTGAATCAACATACAGTATAAAAAATAAAAATTCCAACTCTGATTTACAAAACCCAAATACAATATCAACATTCCCACCCAAAACCCTCATTCCAAATGAAACACTATATTTATATAATTCCACTAATAATAATCATAATCATATACAAATATATCTTATGAATGACATACGAAAGGAGCATAAAAAAAAAAAAAAAAAAAAAAAAAAAAAAAAAAAGAGAACAGAACTCACCAAAAGTTTGAAGATTCAACAGAGACGAAGACTTGAGTGAGTAACAATGGGGATTTTGGAGCTGCAAACCGAATTAGGGAAAACGAATCAGAAAGAGAGGCAAAACAGAATTGGAAAAGGAAGAGTCTGGTATATGTTTGGAACTTCTAAATCTTCTTTGGAAGAAGGCGTGTGTCTGCTGGAGTAGTGGAAGAGGAAAAGGCACCAATTTTGGATATATTTTTGTATAAAAATATATATATATAATCACATTTATATTTTTTTTTTATATATAATCACACTTAATTAGAAAGTGTGATTAAAAAAATATATATAATGACACTTAATTAAAAAGTGACATAAAAAATAAATATATTACATGTTAATTAAAAAGTGTGGTTAAAAATTGTATATATATAATCACACTTAATTAGAAAGTGTGAGTAAAAAAATATATATAATGACACTTAATTAAAAAGTGACATAAAAAATAAATATATCACATGTTAATTAAAAAGTGTGGTTAAAATATATATATATATATAATCACACTTAATTGAAAAGTGTGATAAAATATATATATATAATGGCACTTAATTGAAAAGTGACATAAAAAATAAATATATCACATATTAATTAAAAAGTGTGATTAAAAAATATATATCTATAATCACACTTAATTGAAAAGTGTGATAAAAAATAAATATTATCACACTCAATCAAATCAAGTGTGATTAAAATATCAATCGAATTTTTTTTATCACACTTCCAATAAAAGTGAGATATTTTTATGTATCAAAGTGTGATCTTTATCTATTTTTAGTATCTATTTAGGAAAAAAAATTATGTGAGAAAAAAAAAACGGTGAGATAAAATTAAAATTTATTAATTAAAAATAAGTTTTTTTTAAATAAAAAAAATTAATGCTATAAAAAATTAATAATGCTATGATGTGGCATAATTTAAAAAATTTTGGATATTTATAATTTGTATAATGAATGGGATCAGTAATAATAACATATGGTATGTTGATACCTTAGTTAGTATACCAATTGGTGCATCACCGATAAAAAATAATTCATATTTGTGTGTGTAGTTTTTTAGTAATTTTTTAGATAAGTTTTAAAATTTGTTTTTTTTTCTAAAATTATAAATATACCCAAATAAGTCTAAAAAAATTATAGCAAAATTATAGAGAGAGAGAGAGAGAGAGAGAGAGAGAGGGTTTGAGGCAAAAACATGTATAGATAGAATGAGAGGGAGAGTGGTGAACGAAGCCTTAAAATCATGCTTTTGAGTTTTTTTTATTTTAGTTATTGTAAGTTTTTAAATGTTTTAAATATTTTTTTTTACATTTTAAATTGAAAAAATTTACATACACTTAGAAGGAAAATATTTTTTAATTTTTAAAAAAAATACTAAATTAAAAAAAATATAAAATTTAATACATTTCACACGTATTATATTTTTTTATAAATATTTTACTTTTTAGCTGTATCCAAAGAGTTAAATGTATTTTGAATTTTTTTTTTTTTAATTTGTGTTTTGGTGTTGGGGCTTTTTTTTTTAAAAAAAAATGGGAATTGTATATTTTATATAAAAATCAAATTGGAATATTTTATACAATTACACCTATTTAGGGAGTGTGATTAAATATAAATATATATATATAATCACACTTATTTAAAAAGTGTGATTAAAAAGTAGTAATGTATATATAATCACACTTTAATTAGAAGGTGTGATTAAAAAAATATATAAATAATCACACTTTAATTAGAATGTGTGATTAAAATATATATATATATATATAATCACACTCATTTAAAAAGTGTGATTAAAAAGTAGTAATGTACATATAATCACACTTTAATTAGAATGTGTGATTAAAAAATATATATATATATATATATAATCACACTTATTTAAAAAGTGTGATTAAAAAGTAGTAGTGTATATATAATCACACTTTAATTAGAAGGTGTGATTAAAAAAATATATATATAATCACACTTAATTGAAAAGTGACATAAAAAATAAATATTATCACACTCAATCAAATTAAATGTGATTAAAATATCAATCTAATTTTTTTTATCACACTTTCAATAAAAGTGAGATTTTTTTTTTTGTCAAAGTGTGATCTTTAACTATTTTTGTAGTAGTGCTCCCACATGGCTTGGGGTTAAAAATCTCATTTTGCTTAATATATAGGATAGATAGATAGATAGATAGATAGATAGATATAGACATATAGATAGATAAATAGATATAGATATGGCACATACCATTTATATGACACAAGGACCAAAGTACCGGGACAATTGCTGCAATTTGCCCTCATCTAAATTAAAGGGATGTAAAAAGTAAAAAAAAAATTATAATATTAAAAAATGTTCACTAAAAAAATATAGATTAAAAATTAAAAATTAATTATTGAAAACTCCATACTAAGGGGTTGTTTGGGATCTAAATAAGTGCACTTTTTGACTTTTTATGAAATATGGGTTGGGTTTGAAATGATGTGATAGAGAGGTGATATAACTTAAATAAGATGATGTGACTTAAATAGGATAGTAACTTTTTGACTTTTTAACTTTTTTTGAAGATGCCAAACTTAACCTAAACAAGGTAATGTTTTTTATTAATTTTGAAAATTAAAAAATTATTATTAATTTTTCCTCTGTTTTTTTTCTCACAAAAAAAAAAAAAAAAAAGCTTTTTTTTTTTTGTGGAGAGGGGTTTTGACCTGTGATTTTTCTAAAATGAGTGTTCTAGACGGAAAGGGTAGAATTGGTTCAGACAATGAGAAAAAGTGCTTATGCAAGGGGCGCCTTCACTATGAGAAAGAATAGTCGGTTTTGCATAGGGTGCCTTCTTGGATAATAGCTTCAATACTGGCATGCATGAAGGGCTTAAGTGTGAGACATATGAGAGGGGCTTTAGTGCGAAAATAAAAGAAATGGTTTACAGAGTGTCTTCTTGCTTCACGACTTCAATACTTGTGAGAGAGGAGTAGGCTCAAGTGTGAGAGAGAAATGAGGGTTTCTAGGAAGTGTCTTCTTGGGTCACGACTTGAGTGTCCGTGCACATGAAAATGAGTGATAAGGGTCAGAGTGTGTCTCTTGGGGTGACGGTTTCAGTGCTCTGAAACACAAAACCATAGCATTTTAATAAAGAGAAATAATTAGTGATAAAATATTTTTGTCTCCTTAAATACAAGAACAAAGAATTTATTATTGGTGACGAAATATTTTTGTCTTCCACAACATAACCTTATGAGACGAAAAATATATTCATCGCGCAATCAATCAGAATTTATTAGTGACGAAATATTTTCATCTCCCACAACTTATTTTTCCAAGACAAAAATATATTTGTCGCCAATTTAATAGAAAGATGAAACGACATCGTTTGCATGATGGAGTGTTTATTGGTGACGAAATATTTTCGTCTTCCATAACTTATCATTCCTAGACAAAAATATATTTGTTGCCTAATAAATGGAAATATGCAACGACATTGTTTAATGGGTAGGGAATTTATTGGTGACGAATTACGTTCGTCACAAAAAATATATATATTTTGTGACAAAAATGTTCGTCTCCAATGAGCTAAAATAATTCGCGTCAATGCAAATGAAATTGGCGCCTGAATTTTGCAGACGAATTTTTTTTTCGTCTCCTATACGTTTGAGAAAAATTAAAACAAACGACAAAATTAATATTTTGTCATCTTTGGGTTAAATTTTAAGTCACCAAATTTTGTCACAATAGCCTAGATTTCTTGTATTTTGTTTCCTTGTTTAATTATTATTATTTTTTCCTTTTTGTGGAGAGGGGTTTACTATGAGAAAGAATAGTAGCTTTGCACAAAATATCTTCTTGGATAACAATGTTTGCATGCATAAACGGCTTAAATGTGAGAGAGAATAGAGAAACTTCAGTGCGAAATAGAAGAGATGGTTTATAGAGATTGTTTTCTCGAGTCACAGCTTCAATACTTGTGAGAGAGGAGACTCAAGTGCGAGAGAGAAATGAGGATTTGTAGAGGGTGTCTTTTCGGGTCACGACTTTAGTATTTGTGTGTGTGTGAAAGTAAGTGATTAAGGTAAGAGCGTCTCTTAGTTTCTGACGACATTTTAATAAAGAGAAATAATTAGGGAGAAAATATTTTCGTCTCAAACTCATATGTTCGTTGCCTAATCAACAATAATACAAAAACAATGTTGTGTGGAGATGAAGAATTTATTGGTGATGAAATATTTTCGTCTCCTTCAACTTAACCTTATGAGACGAAAATATATTCGTCGCACAATCAATCAAAATGCAACATGACACATGGAGAATTTATTAGTAACGAAATATTTTCGTCTCCCAAAACATATCCTTCCGAGACAAAAATATATTTGTCGCTTAATTAACAAAAAGACAAAACGAGCATGAAGGATTTATTGGTGATGAAATATTTTCGTCTTCCATAACTTATCCTTCCCAGACAAAAAATATATTTGTCACCAAATAAATAAAAAAATGAAACGACATCGGCTAATAAGTTTGGAATTTATTGGTGACGAATTCCTTTTGTTGCAAAAAACTTTAAATTTTGTGGCAAAAATGTTCGTCCGCAATGAGCTAAAATAATTGGCGCCAACAAGCAAAAAAATTGGTGCCTCTTTTTTTTCTGACAAATTTATTTTTTCGTCTCCTATAGTTTTGAAAACAATTAAAAGAAACAACAAAAGTAATATTTGGTCATGTTTGGGTTACATTCTAAAACGAAAATAAATTTTATCACCAAATTTTAGAAATTAATTATTGAAAACTCCATACTAAACAAGGTAATGTTTTCTATTAATTTTGAAAATTACAAATTTTTTATTATTTGTTTCTCTGTATTTTTTCTCACAAAAAAAATAGCTATATTAATTATCTTTTTTTTTTTTTTTTTGGTTGGAGAGAGGTTTTGACCTTCGATTTTTCTGAAATGGGTGTTCTAGACGGAAAGGGTAGAGTTGGTTCAGACAATGAGAAAAAGTGCTTGCGTGCAAGAGGGGCCTTTACTGTGAGAAAGAATAGTGGGTTTGCATAGGGTGCCTTCTTGGATAATACCTTCAATGTTGGCATGCACGAAGGGCTTAAGTGTGAGACAGAAGACATAGGCTTTAGCGCGAAATAGAAGAAATGGTTTACAAAGTGTCTTCTTGAGTCACGACTTCAATACTTGTAAGAGAGGAGTAGACTCAAGTGCGAGAGAGAAATGAGGGTTTGTAGAAAGTGTTTTCTTGGGTCACGACTTCAAGGTCCATGTACATGAAAATGAGTGATAAGCATTAGAGTGTATCTCTTGGGGTCACAGTTCCAATGCTTTGAAACACAAAACCACGGCATTTTAATAAAGAGAAATGATTAGTGATAAAATATTTTTGTATCCTTCAATACCAGAACAAAGAATTTATTATTGGTGATGAAATATTTTTGTCTTCCACAACTTAACCTTATGAGACGAAAAATATATTCGTCACGCAATCAATTAGAATTTATTAGTGACGAAATATTTTCGTCTCCCACAACTTATTCTTCTGAAACAAAAATATATTTGTCGCCTATTTAATAGAAAGATGAAATGACATTGTCTGCATGATGGAGTGTTTATTGGTGACGAAATATTTTCGTCTTCCATAACTTATCATTTGCAGACAAAAACATATTTGTCGCCTAATAAATGGAAATATACAACGACATCGTTTAATAGGTATGGAATTTATTGGCGACGAATTACGTTCGTCACAAAAAAAACTATATTTTGTGACAAAAATGTTTGTCTCCAATAAGCTATAATAATTCGCGCCAATGCAAATGAAATTGGCGCCTCATTTTTGCACACGAAATTTTGTTTTCGTCTCCTATACTTTTGAGAAAAATTAAAACAAACGACAAAATTAATATTTCGTCATCTTTGGGTTAAATTTTAAAACAAAAAAAATTTCGTCACCAAATTTTTTCACAATAGCCCAGATTTCTTGTATTTTTTATTGATTTTAAGCATTTGGTGACGAAATTTAGTTTTCCTCTCTAAAAATAATACATTTGGAGACGAAATTATTTCCTCTCTAAAATTTTTTACAATGGTGACGACAAATTTCGTCTCCAAAATGGCGCCAAATCTTCCACCAAATTTTCCAAGAGCGGGAAATTGTTTTGTGACGAAAAATAAAATTTAAAGACGAATAAAATTTTCGTCACTTATTGTTTTATTTGATTTTAAGCATTTGGTGACGAAATTTGATTTTCCTCTCTAAAAATAATACATTTGGAGACGAAATTATTTCCTCTCTAAATTTTTTTACAATGGTGACGACAAATTTCGTCTCCAAAATGGCGCCAAATCTTCCAAGGGCGGGAAATTGTTTTGTGACGAAAAATAAAATTTAGAGACGAATAAAATTTTCGTCACCTATTGTTTTATTTGATTTTAAGCATTTGGTGACGAAATTTGGTTTTCCTCTCTGAAAATAATACATTTGGAGACGAAATTATTTCTTCTCTAAAATGTTTTACAATTGTGACGACAAATTTCATCTCCAAAATGGCGCCAAATCTTCCACCAAATTTTCCAAGGGCGGGAAATTGTTTTGTGACGAAAAATAAAATTTAGAGACAAATAAAATTTTCGTCACCTATTGTTTTATTTGATTTTAAGCATTTCGTGACAAAATTTGGTTTTTGTCTCTGAAAATAATATAATTGGAGGCGAAATCTTATTTTCATCACTAAAACATGCATATTTGGAGACTAAATATTTTTTCGTCACGCGTTTTCGTCACCATAGACCTTTTTTGTTGTAGTGTTAGGTACGACAGGGGAAGGTCATGAATTGAGCACCCCATTCGCCCGATCAAAAATCGACCTCTACTAATCATGATATGATTTTTATTTGCATTATACGCTCTTGTTTCGGTTATTAGCTATTTTTTTACTATGTGATGCACACACAAGGTATAGACTAATTTGCAAGAATTGGAACGCTTGATCTCATGTTTTGTTTCGAAATTGTTTTGTGAATTTGCCACTTAAAAAAGTGGGCTAAAATGGACATTTGATCAAACCATCCCAGTTCAAGCAACTGGCCTTCATCCACAGGCATTCAAACAATTATATCATTTAAGCAATTAACCTCGTGGGAGTATGCTTTGATCTGGCAACAACCACATTCATGCAATATGCTAAAGCTCAAAATAGCTCACCTAGTACTCCGAGCCAAAACAAAGCAAAATGATTAGAAAAATATGCATGTTCCTCCTAATTAATGCAATATGACTAATGCAATGCATGCATTATGTATTTTATAGGCTCGGCTATTAGCATGGCATATGATTCCATTCAAGACATGTGAGAGAGCACATAGTCAAGTAATGAATTTGATAATTTGATATTAAGTTAGCATGATGAGCCGAACCTTGGATGCATGTAAGACAAATGGATATGAAACATGGAGTATGCTAACAAAAGGTGATGTTTCTAAACTAACCATCACAAGCAAGTAAGTAAAAGGGAGAAAGACGTGGGGTTGGAAGACATACAACTTATTACAACATTGCCCTCGTGCAAGAGGGTGCGAATCATAGTCCAAAGTCCAAATTAAACTACTTATTACAAAACCGAATGAAATCATTAAAGCATTAACTAGCTAACTATGCTATTACAACAAGGCTAACCATGATAAGTAAAATTAACTATCTAAGCTAATTAGCTATAATAATTACAAATAAATAATAATAATTAATTAATTACAACATTAATAATTAACAAGACTAATTACAACAAATAATATTAAATTAATTAATTAATTACAACAATGCACGGAGCATTAATATACAAGGTTTGCATACATAAGGTCCCAGAACAGCACTGTCTGCCTTGGCTTGCTCTATTTCACGTTCAGCGCTATCTTCTGTTTTCTGCAAAAATATACTACTGACTAAACATTGATGAGTGGCCGGCCCTCAATGAAGCCTGGCTGGGCCTAAAGAAGGTCGGTCGTGCCTCAATTTCATGCAAAATTCTATTTTGTGCTTTGAAATGAAAACAGTGCAGACAGAGTGTTCTGGACTCTATTTGTCCCTCTCACACTTCTCTGTCATGGGAAAGCCTCGAGAGAAGGTTAGAATTGTTTCCAAAACTATCAATGAGCAAATTGATTACTTGATGATTTCGATGCACAACTTGGACAAAAATCAACAAATGAAATGAATAACAACCACCCTCCCTCCTATCATGGAGTGAACTCAAAGAGGGAGGTAGAGACGCTTCAAGATCCATCAAAACATCATGAATTGATGTAAGACAACTCTTGACACAACAGATTCGGCATAACATCTGGCCGAATCCCAAGCAAAGATAACTCATTTTTTTTATGTGAGTTGGTTCATTTTAAGCCAAATTCATTAGTCTTTGCTATTCTTTAATCCATTAAGTCCAAGATGATTGTTACATCCATTAAAGATTACGTCCACTAAGTGAGAAATATGTCAAACGGGAGGTGATTTTCAACATGAAAAAGAGACTACACCGTTGGCAATGAATCTTCGTAGAGATAAAGTCATTAAGCGTAAATCGCTAGTTCACGTTTTGAATAACCATCAACCGATTGAAACAACTCTCAAACGAAAGGGTTGAATGGCAAGTTGATTATTAAAATGAGGTTCTTAAACATGGAAATGGATTGAAGAAAAGCTTAGAACAATATACAACAAGCTATGTATGCAAACTTATGAGACAACAACTAAGCTAATCGAAGCATGAACTATTTAAACAACTTAAGACAGCCTTAAAAAAGCCCTAAACAGATGAAAAACAGTGGCAAAAAATGCATGAAAAGAGCTTAAAAAGCTAATCAACCAAGAGATAAAATAAGGCTATTAAGCAAGAACAAGGAGGGGTGGCTAACCCCTCCACTTTTGAAACCTCAAAGCATGATTTTTAGCCCTTTTTTAACTCTAAAAATCAGTGTAGAGAAAAAAGAAAAATAGTGTAAAAGTAAGGATTTGAGCTATAGGTAAAGGTATACAAAGAGTGTAAACTCTCTCTATCCTTTTGGTAGCTCTCCAAACCCAAACTTAAACACTTAGAATAGGAGCAAAAAAACACAAAACAATGAAAACTAGGTAGCAAATGAAAGAAATAAAAGCAAGAGGGAAGATAGCAAGCTTATACCTCTCAAAGAAGTAAGCTTTTGATTATGAACCAAGCCAAGTCTCAACACACTCTCAAGCTTGAATTATGTTATTCAAGGCTCAACCAAGGTTCCTAAGCTAAGGTATGAAGGTGTATATGATGTGTGGATATAGGTTCAAGGTGGTAGGTTAGTTCAAAGTGTTGCTTGCACAAGACGAAGGAGAAGAATGAGCTCTCAAGGTGATATAATGGCTTTCTTAAAATTCTTCAACCCTCAAAACAGAGATATATTGTCGTTTTAATAGAATTTGAGCCAAAAATATCATAAATATCTTCAAAAATGGACAGCTAGCGACCTCCCGGCCACAACAATGTTTCTCGTTGCCAAGGCCAAGTCGGCCCTCAATAGCCACGGCCGGCCCTCAATGCATTCCCCTGTTTTTTTGTTTCAGCCTCAGCAAAGGGTGGCACAATGTATAAAAATGGATTTCTTGGGTATAATCAGTGGGAATATGGGAGGTTTGGGATTGTTTAGGAGCTTAAAACATGGCCCTTTCGTTGAAACCTCAAACCATGCACAATACCACTTTCATCATCAAGTGTACAGGACAAAAGCGGGCTGTCAAAAATGGGGTGTCCACAAGTAGTCATGTAACCTATCTACCCGTTCTGGGTAAGGCCTTTTGTAAACAGGAGTCTAGACCCCCCGGGCCATGGGCCCACACATTTCTCTCACAATGTCAGCAATTTGGTCCTTAGGTTCCATATTATGTGCTGGTTAGGCCATTATTGGAGGAATAAACACAGGGTTTGGAGGAACTCTATGTGCTTGAGGCTCCCTCGGTCCATATACAGGTACATTTGGAACTAGTTGTGTGATAACCCAATCCATAATATACTTAATTATGCATGTGATTACATGTTTGATATGAGTTTGTATGTTTAATTATGTGAGTTATATTGTGGTTTTATGTTTAATTAATTAAGGATATTTGGATTCTAATTGGTTGTTACTCTAAGGTAATTTGGGATTTATGAAAATTTTGGAGTTTGATTCGTATTTGATTTTAATAAGGATTTATTTTGGAATTCGAAATTGAAAGCCTAAATGGCTCAAGAAAGTATAATTGGGGAATTGAATTATTTCAATTTCGAGTATCAAACCGTATGGGAGTTTAATTAAATATTCGATTTAGATTTGTAAAATTGAGATTGGATTAATTGGGCCCAAATTGGAATTAATTAAGTTATGAGAATTGGGAATTAAGGTTATTATGAATTAAATTTATTTGCGAGGTATTCAATTGGGTATGTAATTCATTGATGAAAATTTCGAGCCTAATCAGAAATTGAAGGCGTAAATGATTTGAGGAAGTAAAATTGATGATGGAAATAAGTTTAATTTGATATTCGGAGGCTTTTCGGGGCTTGATTAAAAATCTAATTCAGAACGACAAAATTAAATATAATTAATTGGACTATAACGAGAGTCAAATTAGGCTAATTAAATTATGTGAGATGTGTAATTAGTTGCGATTAATTAAATTAAATTCTATTCAATTGTTAATTATAATTGGTTAGGACTAAGTGATGATTAAGTTAAATTAATGTGTAATAGGTGTGCCAAACAAATCCTAATCAATTAAATTGATGTGCAATTAGTAAATTAAGTTAATTCTAATTAATTATATGTGAGAAGAGAGAGAGTACTCAATTGAATTGTTGTATTGGGTGCATGTATGCACGTGTATATGGGATAAAAGGAAAAGAATGTAGGGGTTCAAAAAAAAACAGAGAGTTAAAGAGAGGGAGAGAAGAGCCGTACAGGAGAAAGAACAAGAAGAAGAGAGTTTTGTGGGATATCAAAATTCAAGTTAAAAATTGTGGAAAATCATCTTAAGGTAAGAAATTCCATCCTCTTTCTAGTGTTGTTTAAATAATCTAGACATGAATTGATTCATGATGGATTTTGGGAGGATTAAAAATGAAGATTTGTGGATCACTTATATAAATGGGTAGAAAATTGGATTTTGCATGTAAAATCAAGTTAGGTTGAAGAATATGAGTTTTGATTCTTTAAATTTGTTACATTTGAGTTTAATTTTGAGAATTATTATTGAATTGTGTTATATAAATTACATGCAACAATGATGTATTGAAGATTTGATCCATGCAATGGAGATAGGTTCAAATTTATGGAAATTAATTTAGAAATTATTTATTTTGGGTTTGATTTTGGAATATCATGCATGAATTGAGTCTAATTTCTACATGCATGGACAAATCCTACAAGTCTTAATGGTCTAATTGTACATGCATCATAGCTTTCTTAGAATTAATTTCATGTTTTGATAAAATAAGAACTAGGCTTTGGAAAATTATGAGTTTATGAACAAGTGAGTTTAATTTTTTTAAATTAAAGGAGTTTTGATGTAAATGATTTAAAATTGATCATATTTTCTTGATTAATTAAGAGTTAATGTGTTTTTAGACAAGCCATGTATGAACCCAAGTCTTGAAATTATATTTTCAAAGTTCAATTCATGTTTTAGAATTTTCAGGTTTGAAATAAGGCTTGATATAAAGAATATGAATTAAATTTAAATTTGGACAAATATGGAAATAAATTATATTTGAAAATCAAGCTAAAATTTGAGAGGTTAACACCTCTAGGTGAATAATTGAACTCACATTCATGAGATTAAAGTCATAGCCAAGTAAATTCAAAGAGGATATGAAGTTAAGAACAAGATTTGAGTTGGAAATGATGAAATTGTAATTAATATGTACATGCATGTAACAAATTGCTATGAATCTCCAATGTTGACATTTTAAACAAGTTGAATTGGTAGTCATTGAGACATGCATCCATAAATGATGAGATTGTGAGGCCTAATTACATGTTTTGAAGATGATGAATGCATGTAAGGTCATACATGCACGAGTCTAAAAGTTATGAACATAGAATTGAATGATTTGAACTTGATTTTGGAAATTGGTCCATGATTTCGAGTAATTGGTTTTAAAATTTGAAGTATTTCGATGACATGTAATGTTTACCATGTTTTTGTACACAAAAATGTGAGTTTTGAGCTTTAGAATCAAGTTTTGAACTTGAAACACAGTTCTAAAAATTCCAGAATTTGGCATGTCCGCTCGAGCGAGGAAAGCGTCGCTCGAGCGTAGAATGCTAGCTCCTAGAAGTTTTGCAGACATTAGTGACTGCTCGAGCGGGAAGAGTTACGCTCGAGCGCCCACTCACATGTTATAACTCTTGGCTCGAGCGACCAAAGTCATGCTGGAGCACAAAAATGAGGCAACCAATACTTTTACAGACCAAAGGGGTCCGCTCGAGTGAGAAAAGCTACGCTCGAGCGGAGAGCCTTGTTTCAAAAATTTTGAAAAGTTATTCTATACTTCGTTTTCCATTCTCTTTCATTTCGAAGCACTCTTAGCATGTGTAGGCACCCCATTTTTGACCGCCCTTAAGACTTGGGCGCTACTGATAGTTTACTTGGTGATGAAAGACGTGCAGGGCAAAGGTTCGATTTCTTCAGCAAGGAGAGAAACAAATCCCAACCTCACACTCCTTTTTGGACCAAAACTATTTTGACTAAATGATTTTGAGACCTTAAAACTCTCTCTTTCAAAATAGCTTTTGAAAAAGTTCCTACGATGTTCCAACGCTCGCATTTTGTTAAATGTCGCACTTTTCGGTAAACCAAGCAAGGACAAAGTGGAAATGAATGAAGGAGAGATGAAATATTTTAAAAAATATTTGAAAACACCTTGTTTATGGGTTTTGATTTGAAGAAAAGAGGATAGGAGAGAAGAAAACAAGTTGGAGAAGAAGTTCGGCATGAATTCGGGTAGGATCAAAACTGAGCAGTCTTCACTCAAACAGGCATAACTTTTTACACAGTTGGAATTTTGATGTGAGGCTGCCACCATTGGAAAGAAGACTTCCAGGGCTTCAATTTAGGCTCAATAATTACCTACAAATGAGTCCATATGAAGGAGTTATGTCCATTTGAAGTTGGGTCCAAAAAGAAGATTTTTCTATCCAACCAGAGGTGGAAGCTTCTGACCATGAATGGGATTTTTTGGCCATGTGCCGGCCATGAATAGCCAACAACAGCCCCCTTCCATCCAAGAGTGTCCCATGCCAGCCAACAATGATCAAGTGCCAGCCATCAATGAAGAAGTTCCGGCCATTGATGCAGAAAGACAGTTTTTGGCAGATATTTTTGCTCCAGCTGTCACAGCTGTCCCTTTCGGGATATTTTCGACCAAGGCTTGCATTTTTTTATATATAGAGAGGCTTCTCTATGGTTTTGGAGGTTAGAAACATTTTAGGAAGACTTTTGGGAGCCTCTCTCTCTACAATTCTCTCTCTACATCTCTCTCTCTTGAACCTTTGTGCATGAGTGCATACAAGTGTAGATACACTATGCCTTTCCCTATACATCCTTGATCAAAGTTGTTGATCTTTGAGCTGAGGTTCTACAAGGTCTTCTTGGAGCTCCTTAAGGTGATTTTGACTTCGTTTTGTGGCCTAAAGTGTGTTTGGCTTCAAGAGGTGTAACTCTCTCCCTTTAAGCTTGTCTTCCATACTTGCTTTGCCATCTTTTTCCACCATTTCAAGGATGGTTTTGGCATGTAAAAAACTCTGTTTTTCAGTACTAAAAAGGGTAGTTTGAGCCTTTGTGAGTTAGGGGGTTGTCCCCTCTTTTGGCTCTTTGGCTTGTGAAACTTTTTGTGCCATCTTTCATGACCTTTCAAACCAACTCTTTTGTCCTTTTTACCACTGAAACTCAGAGATTTTTTAGTGGCAAAAACTTTGTTTTGAGGTCCAAAATAGGAGGGGGTGGATTCCCCTCCTTGTGTTTTGTTTATATGTATTGATGGCCTAACATGTGAGCATGTTTTTCTACCATCTCATGGCTTGATCTCAGCATGTTTTTGTGACTTTTTTGACCTACTTTAGCATTGTTTTTGGCTGGTTGGGTCACTTGTTGCTTGCTTCTTACACTTGTAGTGTAATCATGCTTACTAGCTTAACATGCTTAATGAATTGGCCTGTCATTCTAGCTTATGTTAGCTCCATCTCAGCATGCTTTTGCTCATATTTTGGCATGGATTAACTCTGTTTTGAGTAGTCTTGGTCATATATGCTTTGCCTTGCATGGCTATAGTGTAATGCCCCTTTACTAGCTTTGTGTTTTAAAGCCTCTAGCATGCTTTGCTTGGGTTGTTTGCATGCCATAGCATCATTTAGTATGTAATTTCAGTGCATAAACCACTGTCACACTCTCACATATTCCACTCTTTCATTATGTTTAAGAGTTGTGCCTTATGCCTCGTTTATGAGCCAATACATGAACATGATTTTCTTGCTTTTCATGCTACCATCTCAGCACATTTTGGCCATTGTTTTGGCATGCTTTAGGTCTGTCCATAGTTGGTTTGATCATTTGAGCATTGCATTGCATACTTCTAATGTTGTTCTTCACTAGTTTCAATGTTTTTGGCTCTTAACATGTTGTACATGAGTTGTTTGCATGTTAGGGTCTTGTGTTTCATGCCATTTCAGCACTAAAATTCTGCAACCTCCCTCATTTCTTCACTTTTGATTTGTTTTGAGGGATGGTTAGTCTTAAAGTTGTGCTTAAGCTATGGGATTGAGGCTTGTGCTTAAATGGCTTTAACCCTCTTTTAAGGGTTCCTCCTAGTCAAAGGCATGGTCTCTCTCATGTCTTAAGTCATCTTTTGATTGACCTCTCTCTCATTAGAGGACTTTCACATTGGACAAATCAATTAATGAATGGCTTGGTAAGCTAAAATGCGTAAACAAGAATTGAATCAAGTAAAACATGCCAAGTTAAGCATGTTATGTGTGCATTGCATTGTGTTCAATCGGATGTTATATTGAGCACAAGGAAGATTGGTTCATTTCATACTTGAAGTGATGAAAATGAGCCAATCCCCCTTGTCTCCATTGCCTTTGATTATCCATGATAAGGTAGTGGTCCTAGAGTCTTGTATATCTTGCATTTATTGAATTTGTACAAGTTGGATCATTGGCCATCATGCATTGAAAATGCTAGATTGGTGGCTTTAGACCCAATGGTGCCACTCCTTTGATGTTTTGAGATGATAAGGAGTGGCATAGTACAAACATGTCCCTGGAAAACCCTCCATTTTTCTCTGTTTTGTGCTCTGTTGCAGTTTGGTTTTTCAGCACACCAGTGGCCAGCAGTGCCACGCTGGTGGCCAACAGTGCTTCATCCTTGGCCGACAGATGGCCGGCAGCAACCAATCATGGCCGGCAGGCCACTGGTGCACTCTCCAGCAGTGTTTTGGTAAAGTTTAGCAGAAGTTCTTGCAGACACCCTGCAAACAGAGCCTCTAAAGAGCAAACCAAAAGGCTTTTCGGGGCGAGAAACTGAATGCATGCATGATTCAACTTTCTGAAGCAGAGCTGAAGTAGTGTAATTTAATGCTTTACTTATTAGTTAGCATTGGTTTTGTAATTTCATTAATTAGTGTGCTAATTGATTAAGTGTTGTAATAATTAAGTAGCTTAGTTTAGCTATTTCTTTGTCGTGTTGTAATAATTAGTAAGTAGTTTACCAGTTATTCAATTTGGTTGTGCAATAATTAGTCTAATTAGTTTAATTAGATTAGTTAGCTTAGCTTAGCTTAGCTTAGTATAGCTTAGCTTAGTATAGCTTAGCTTATTCATTCGGACCCTCCTTCGAGAGGGCACAATGTTGTAATAAGTGTGCGTGCGTGTGTGTATGTCTTCCAACCCCACGTCTTTCTCCCTTTTCTTTAACCGCTTTCGATGGTTAGATTGGGGCACATTTTGATTAGCATACCTTATGCTTGCATGTTTGCATCATTCATTCGTATTGCATGCACCGGGCTTGGCGCATCATTCAAACTGCATCGTATTTCAATACACTTATTTGAATACGTGTTTCAAAGCATGTTATCAAATTGTTGCAATCACATGCCGTCTTAGATAGCCGAGCCTATTTAGTTGCATTATTGCATGTGTTGCATTAGGCATCTTGTATAGTTAGGATCATGCATATTTCTAACTAGCTTTTGTTTTGGTTTGGGGTACACTGTAAGTTTTACGCTTTAGCATACTTGCATGAGTATGAGTGATGCCATGACAGCATGCTTGCCATAAGTGTTAGTGAACTACGCTGGTTTGATTCCTTGCAAAGGGATACATAGGCAGCCTGCGGGCGCAACCATTTATTTATCTGTATTTTGTTTATTTGTCCAAGTCTTCGGCCTTGTCAAAAATGGGTCGTCTCTGGGCTTTGACATTCACTCAGGTCATTTCATGACTTTGAGCTCTGTCAAAGAGGGGTAACTGTAGACACCCCATTTTTGACCGCCCTTAAGACTTGGGCGCTACTGATGGTTTACTTGGTAATGAAAGATGTGTAGTGTAGAGATTAGATTTCTTCAGCAAGAGGAGCATCAAATCCCAATCCTAAACCCCTTTTTGGACCAAAACTATTTTGACCAAAGATTTTGGACTTTAAAACCCTCTCTTTCAAAATATTTTTGAAACAAAGTTCCTACGATGTTCCGAGGCTCACATTTTGTTAAATGTTGCGCTTTTCGGTAAACTGAGCCAAGACAAAGTGTAAATGAATGAAAGAGAGGTGAACTCTTTGAAAAATCTTTCAAAAAACCTTTTTTGGAGGTTTGGAGTTGAAGAAATGAGAGAGGAAATTAGAAAACAAGTTTGGGAGAAGTTCGGCATGAATCCGGGTAGGATCGAAACTGAGCGACTTCCCTAAAATGAGCATAACTTTTTGTACGCTTAGAATTTTGATACAAGGCTTCCACCATTGGAAAGCTTACTTCTAGGGCTTCAATTTAGGCATAAGAATGACCTGAAAAGGAGTCCAGATGAAGGAGTTATGCCCGTTTGAAGTTGGACTTAGAGAGCATATTTTCTCTGCTGGCCACTAGTGAAGGGTGCCGGCCATTGATGATGCATGCCGGCCATCAATGATCCCCTACCAGCCAACAATGACAAAACTCAGATTTTTTGCAGATATTGAGCTCCAGTTGTTTCCATATTGCTCCAGCTGTCCTATACATCAGATATTTCGACCAAGCTCTTGTTTTTGCTATATATGGAGGCTATATCTCATATTTTAGGAGGTGAACAAGTTTGGGGAGCTTCTCACACTAAAATCCCTCTCTCTCTACAAATTTTCAGAGCTGAAAATTCTCTATCTCTCTAGAATTCTCTCTCTCTCTCTCTCTCTCTCTCTCTCTCTATTGTGCTATATTGTGCTTGAAAGTTTTTCTTCACATATTTGCATACAACCCCTTAACCAAAAACCCCTATCTTGGAGCTGAGGTTTCTTAAGGCTTGTTTGGAGTTCTTTAAGGCTGGTTGTGGCTCAGAAAGTTTCCATCTTGCTGATGTGCTTCAAGGGTAAGCTTCTTCCCCTTTTAAGCTTATTTTTGTACAGTCTCTTGGCCACCTTTGCATGCTATTTTAGGCCTACTTGTCAACTACAAAAACCTCTATTTTGAAGTGTTTAAAATGGTGGTTTGAGGTCCATTTCGAGTTAGGGGTGGTCCACCCTCTTTTGTAGCTTATTTGCTAAGCTTTGCACCAACTTTCAAAGCTTTTGAAACCATCTCTTTTTGGCCCTTTAACCATTGAATTCTAGAGGAATTTCAGTGGTGGAAAGGTGGTTTTGAGGTCTAAAATGGGAGGGGGTGGTCCCCTCTCCTCTTGTCTTGTTTGCATGTGTTGATTGCCTACCAAATGAGCATGTATTTCTACCTTTTTGAACCTTAGTTCAAGCATGTTTTAGGCTATATTTTGACCTGCTTTAACTCTATTTTTAGCTGGTTGGGTCACTTGTGGCTTGATTTTGGTACTTGTAGTGCAACTATGCTTACTGGCCTAGCATATTTGATAATTTAGCCTATCGATCTAGCTTGTGTTGGCTTAGCTCCAGCACATTTTTGCTAATATTTTGGCATGTTTAAGCTCTGTTTTGAGCCAGTTTGATCACTCAAGCTTTACTTTGTATGCTTGTAGTGCAATTGTGCTAAATTGCCTAACATGTGCTATTATTTTGGCCTCTAAGTCTAGCCTTTCTTGACTTGTTTCAAGCATGTTTTAGAACTCCATTTAGGCTGTTTTAGGACTGTTTTGGGTTGTTTTGGTCATCTGGCTCATGTATTGCATAGCTATAGTGTAGGTGCCTTAACTAGCTTTGAGTTTTAGGGCCTCTAGCATGCTTTGCTTGTGATGTTTGCATGATATAGCATCATTTCTCATGTAATTTCAGAGCATATATCACTGTCATACTCTCACATATATCACTCTTTAATTGTGTTTGAGAGTTAAGCCTTATGCCTTGTTTATGAGCCAATACATGAGCATGTTTTTCTTGCTTTTCATGCTACCATCTCAGCTCATTTTAGCCACTATTTTGGCATGCTTAAGCTCTGTCCAGAGCTGGTTTAGTCCTTTGTGCTTGATATTGCATGGTTCTAGTGTAATGCACTTCACTAGTTTTTGATGCTTAAGTCTCCTAACATGTTGTGCATTTGTTGATTGCATGATTTAGTGTCTTTAGCATGCCATATCAGCACTAAATATATGCAATCTTCCTCTATGCTTCACTTTTGAATTTGATTTTGAAAGTGGTCTTAAGCCCCTTGTTGGCTTAAGCATGGAATTGAGGCTCTCATGCCTAATAGTTTTAACCTTCTCTTGAGGGTTTCTACTAACCAACAGCATGAGGCTTCTTTCATGCTTAAGATGCTTGTGGCTGGGGCCATCTTTCCAATTAGAGGAATTTTCACATTGGACTTAACCGGCTGACGAATGGCTCGGTAATGTAAAAGGAGTAAACAAGAATTGAATCAAGTAAAACATGTCAAAATAAGCATGTTGTTGCATTGCATTGCATGTGCTTGGGTTGGACGTTAATCCAAACACGAGAAATGTGAGATGTTTCATACTCATAGTGATGAGACGTGTCACATTTCTTGGTCTCCATTGCCTTTGATCTCTCATGATAAGGTAATGGACTTGTGTCCTTGTTTTTGTGCATTTATTGAAAGTGTACAACTTGGATCTTTGGCCATCATGCATTGAAAGTGCTTGATTGATGGTTTTGGATCCAAGAGTGCCACTCCTTTGATGTTTTGAGATGATAAGGAGGGGCACAGTACAAACATGTCCTTGGAAAACCCTCATTTTTCCTCTATTTGTGCTCTGTTGCAGTGTGGTGACTCAGCACACCAGTGGCCGATAGTGGCACACTGATGGCCAACAGTGTATCATCCTTGGCCGGCAGCACACTATTTTGGCTAGCAGGTAGCCAGCAGCAGCTTCTCATGGCCGGCAGGCCACTGGTGCACTCCCCAGCTTTGTTTTGGTAAGTTTCAGCAGCAAGTTCTTGGAGACACCCTGCAAACAGAGCCTCTAAAGAGTAAACCGGAGAGCTTTTCGGGGCGAGAAACCGAATGCATGCATGCATGTCCAACATCTTCAAACAGAGCCGAGGCAACATAGTTTGGTGCTTTACTTCTTAGTTAGCATTTCAATTTGTAATTTAATTAATTTGTTAATTAATTAAGTGTTGTAATAATTAAGTAGCTTAGTTTAGCTATTTCTTTATTGTTTTGTAATAATTAGTCTAATTAGCTTAATTAGATTAGTGGATTAACTTAGCTTGGATTAGCTTAGCATATTCATTCGGACCCTCCTCCGAGATGGCAAAATGTTGTAATAAGGATGCGTGCGTGTGTGCATGTCTTCCAACCCTCATTTCTTTCTCCCTTTTACTTATCAGCTTTTGACGGTTAGTTTAGGGCATATTTCAATTAGCATACCTTATGTGATGCATTCGTGCATCATTCATTTGTCTTGCATGCACCGGGCTCAGCGCATCATTCAAACTACATCGTATTTCAATACACCTACTTGAATACGTGTTTTAACAGCATATTATCAAGTGTTTCATTCATATGCCATCCTAGATAGCCGAGCCTATTTAATTGCATTCTACATGTGTTGCATTAGGCATTTAACATAGCTAGGATCATGCATCGATTTCTAACTAGCTTCTTTTTTTAGCACAGAGTACACTGTAAGTGTTTACGCTTTAGCATACTCGCATGAGTGTGAGTGTTGCCATGATAGCATGCTTGCCATGAGGCTATTTGCTTAAGTGATTAACTGCATGAATGCCTGTGTGTGAAGGTTTGATTGCCTGAATTGGGACAATTCATCAAATGTATGTTTTAAGCCCACTTTGCGAAGTGGCAAAATCATCATGGTTTAAGCCCACTTGAAGGTGGCAAATCCGCGCTTTAGCCTACTTGTGAGTAGCACTTTCAAACCATTTTCAAAAACAAACATGAGTTGTTTTGTTCCAATTCTCGTGATTGAGTCTATACTTGTATGCTATTGCGCATCACGTAGTAAGTTAGCTAATAACCGGAATAAGAACACATGTGTTTATGACACAACATATCATGTTTAGTAGAGGCCAATCTTTGATCGGGCGAGCGGGGGTGCTCATTTCAGGACCTTCCCCTCTCGTACCCAAGTTCTCAAGCCCGAGGCAACTTTGGTGATGACAGACACGTGGCCTTTGGCACGAGTCAGGGTTTCCTAAATTTCCCAAAAATAAAATATTTAGGTGGCGACTCTATAATCTGGCAAAGCAGCCCATGTTTGGCGCTTTTTTTGATTCAAAATTGATTTTCCATAACCAATTGCCAGATTTGGACTCTTTGGTGTTTATCAGTCTCACATTGCACTTTGTGAGATTAGATTCAGAACCGTGACAGAAGTCCGAACTGTAGTAGTAGGACGACGAATTCGCACCCTCTCCGAAATGGGGGTACGCGAAGGAAGTCGGGCGATCTACAGGTAGTCCTGGAACCATAGCTTCAAAAGGCTCCGATATCCCCCAGGTACATTGGACTTGTGTTGATAGACTTTGTCAGGTTAGAGATTCAGTTTAAGGGCAACCAGTGTTTCCTTCGCTGAGGCAAGGCAAAGAAAGGCCAATCAGGGCTCACCGGTTCAATT
This sequence comes from Camellia granthamiana, assembly GCA_036172215.1. Classification (NCBI taxonomy): domain Eukaryota; kingdom Viridiplantae; phylum Streptophyta; class Magnoliopsida; order Ericales; family Theaceae; genus Camellia; species Camellia granthamiana. The sequence continues at coordinate 80,778,045 of CM069909.1, read as the reverse complement.
GATCCGACAGTCACCAGTCACATCACCTTTGTTCAAACTCAGCAGACCGTGATGGCACAGAGTCCAGAAGAAGTTGTGGCCATGATAGCAGCATTAAATTGGGGAATCGCCAAGCAGGATGAGACCAATGCTGAAATGCAACGCCCATCTGGGGCATCTACCACACATCCGGCCTTGGGACCCCAGCCGAACGTTGACCTACTTCCGCCAACCGAAGATTTGCATGGTCTGGATCCCCGAGAAGGGCTGGCTCAAGCTCGAGTGTTCAAATCCCTGGTGCAACCTAAGGAGAGGCTTTATTCCCTTGATATTAATGAGCTCAACCCGACCTCATTAAAAATTGCTAACCTTGAGAAACAATTCAAAAAGGCACACGGCCTTAACTCCATTCCCGACATTGAGGATGGGTACACCGAGGCTGCCGTACGGCTCCCAGACAGATTCAAGATGCTACATATTGACCACTTCGACGGGTCTGGAGATCCCATGGTACATATCCGGCTTTTCTTGGACATCTTGAAACCGATGGGTCTGACTAAGCCGCAGAAACTCTCTCTGCATGGAAAAACCCTGTCGGGTGTAGCAGCCACTTGGTATGCCAAGTTGGAGGATATAGTGAAGCAGAACTGGGAAGAGTTGGTTGAGGCCTTTGTCGATCAGTACTCTTATAATACCCAAGTTGAAATGACCACTCAAGAGCTTAAAGCAACCCACCAGAACCCAACAGAGCCTTTTATGGAATTTGTTGCAAGGTGGAGAACAAAGGCAGCATAGATGACAAATCGCCCTTCTGAGAGGGACCAAGTACGGATAGTGGTGAAGAACCTTGAGCCTAATATGTTGCAAAAGTTAATAGTTGTTCCACTATTCACTTTCAAGAGTTTGCATGAACTGGGGGTTCAGATCGAGAATGCATTCAACACAGGGATTATTCCCAGAACAAATGAACCGGCAAGGAGGGTGTTTTCCGGGAGTACCCATGCTGGTAGTAGCACTATTTCCAAACCCATTGAAATCAATACAGTCGCCACAGCCAACCCTTTTGCCAAGTCAAGCCTACAAACAGCCGACCTAACCTGAGCTCAGGGAAGAACTTTCACCCCCCCTATATGAGCCTAACCAGCGCACTAAAAGTCCTGATGGAAAGAGGGTATCTCAAACCCCTTGATCCTCAACCTCTGCCTGACCTACTCCCTGCCAGACATAACCCCACTAAGTACTGTGTGTACCATCAATAGCGCGGTCATGGCACCGATCGTTGCTACCGCCTTCGTCATGAGGTCAAGAATCTCATTGACAACCGGACAATAGCTCCACCTCCAGACCCCAATGACCAAATATCTCCCGCCTACATCAACCTCATCCATACACTGCCATCTGCCTATAACCCGAGCATATACATCACCCCGGCCCATCTACCCAAGCCTGAGGTGTTTATCCCAAAAAGCATGGACTTATGCATGATGGATGCACTTGAACCCCAATCATCTCAAACTCGTGAACCCACTACTTCTGAGCTGATGAAAATGATTGAAGATCTTCAGAGAACTGTGGCAGATCTAGCCTTTGGGATATTGGCTCCATCATCGACCACATCACATGTTAGAAGTTTCACGCCAAAAGGCTCCCCAATCTTGGGACGGACTGCATTGGAAGAAGGCCAATCCCTTGGTAAAGTGGAGGCAAATGGAAAGAACAAGGTTGGGGCAGGCATTGGTCCCCATGAACATCTTTAGTGGGCTATTGAGGCCTTCAAGGCTGAAGGACTGAACAAACAGCAAGTGCTCGCAGTTGTTTCAAAGACTGTAGATGACACTTTTGTCACTCAGGATTAGAGCATTTTGAATCAGGGGCAAACAACGAAAAGGGATGTCGTACCAGAAACACCCCTCTCAACTTCAGTCCTACATCTGTCAGAGATCAGCAAACCCAGTCAGGACCTGCCAATCCTTTCGCCAGTATATCCAACCCGACCACCCCACAACCAGCAAAATATCCACCCCGGGGTTAGAGGACTTTTACCCCGCTCTATATGTCTCTATCAGCGGCCTGGAAGGTCCTGATCAGAAAAGGGCATCTAAAGCCCCTGGAACCACACCCACTGCCAAATAACCTCCCTCCCTCACATAACCCAACCAAGTATTGTGCCTTCCATCAACAAACCGGTCATGGCACTGACCTTTGTTTTCGTCTTCACCATGAAATACAAGATCTGATTGACAACAAGGTCATCGTCGCACCAGGCTCTGCAAAGTCTATCGGCACTGGATCAGTGAACTTGGGGGGGATAATGTGATTATGTGATCGGGGGATGAACCACCTGCTGATGGTGCTCAGTTTACTCCAGATGTGGTGGATGGCACGCACTGTTTTGAGCAATGTGCAAAGGTTGGCTATTTTACTTTCTGACTTGGGTATTGGGTCAGTTCTGTTATGTTGTATTGAGTCAGTCTTTTTGTACTGAGTCAGTTGAGTCTGTCTTGTTATATCGAGTCAGTCCATTTGTGTTGGAGTCAAGTGATTTCGGGGGTGCTACCTCGGACATCACTATCTTTTTATGTTTGTCTTTTACAGTCTTTCTTTTGCGTCTGTTTCTACTATGAAACCAGTTGTGCCAGCAGATCTAAATGAAACGACAGTGCATTTTCACCTACTTTTCTGTGCCTTGAAATCATTACATTGACCTAAGTTTTTCAAAACTTTTCTAACACTGTGATGAAAACAAAGAGGAAGGAATTCCTCGGGATTTGCAAAAATTTAAGCAATTGAGAGAAAGAGAGGTATGCTGAGCCCTTAATGAAAGAAATCATGTTTGTTAATGTGAGTACTGAGAAGGATCCTGGCTTGTTCTAGATTGGTTCTGCACTGTCTTCATGAGCGACTAGTCGCTTTCTTAAAAGATTTCAAAAAATGTTTTCTGTGGTCCTGCGAAGACCTGTATGGAATCACTTTTGAGATTGTACAACATAGGATCACTCTCGGCCTCGAGACTCGACCCCTTTTGCTTTTAAACCTTGGACTTTGACTCAGAATGTTCAACGATCAAATCACAATATAAGGCTTGTATGGTTGGATTGGAAGCAACCCTTGGACTAGGGGCAAAAAGGTCAGATCAAGAAGATCACATGTCATCAAAGGAAGCCTACAAAGCTAGATCAGAAGCATCCCTTGAACTAGGGGCAAAAATGCCATATGTGCTCGAAGAGTCAAAGATGGGTCAATTCTGCAAACCAATGAAGACTGGCAACAAAGCCAAAGCTGAGAAACGGAAAGAAGAAAGTTTTTGCTAAAGGACAATCGAGTTCCTATCCGCAACACTAGGGGCAAATTCAGACCCGATTGGATGGACTTGCACATCATCAGCTAACAACAGCCATTCTCCTGGATTCAAATGGCTTCGAGATCCTACAACCGATCAACATGGACAAAGTTAAACTTTTTTTATCCTTGAGAGGCTCGCTGGGCCGAAAACCCAGAAGGGCAACCCAGGCAAAAGTTAAAGAAAAATGAAAAACAAGAAAAGAACAAGAAAAGAAAAATGCAAAGAATGAACAATGGAAATGGATAAAAAAAAGAAAAGAAAAAAAATGAAAAGAAAAGAAAAAGAAATGAAAAGAAAAGAAAAACAGAACTCGTAAGGTTGAAAACCCAGAATGGCAGCCTTAGCAAAAGTTAGAGCATAAAAGGAAAGCGTCAACACCCGAGTGAACCTCAACTCGGAACTACGTCAAGCCTGATTCCCATGTTTGGGATATGTAGGCAACTTCATCCTGAAGTCCGGCCCCAATCATTTTCAGCCTGCTTGGCTCATCCATGTTGATTGGTTTATCCTTGTTCATACTCGGCTATCTTATCTGTGTGCAAATTGGCTTGTCTTCGTTCAAATTCAATTGTTCTATTCCGTTGGAAGATTCAGCTACAAGACAATTAACGTTCAGATCTGAGGTTGTGCATCTCGAGAGTAAATTCTATGTTGGTCGAGCAGTGGCCATTTACAAAAAACAGTTTTGAGGATTTTTTAATGAAGTTGACTAATTTTCTCAAAAATTATTCCATTTTTCCAAAACTGGACCATTTCTTGGACCCAAAAAAGGAAAATTTTCAGTGCTCATAGCCTGACTTGCATGATTTCAAATCAGAATATCGAACAAGTATGTTAATCTAACTCTCATTTTTGTTAAAATTGTTTGAGCAGAAAGCCAAAAAAAAAATGGTCAAAATAATGAACTAGGGACACAGTTGAGTCAAGTTTTCTGTCTTTTCCCCGTTGTCAACGTACTTGCCAGAAAGGGCACCATGTTCACCAGAAAGGGCACAACTGAAGCTAACAACAGGACCGAAAGCTCTCTCATCCTCTGAGCAGCGAGGTATCAAGCCAAGTACGAAGCACGAATTGGAATGGAGCAGAATATTCTACTCCCTCATCTAGACAGGTCTGATCACATTCGAACTAGCTAGGGGTGTCGTCAACCGATGTCAGTTGTAAATCTACTGCGCATCCACTCGCACCACAACTCCTCTATGGGACAGTTCACGAGTTGTGAGTGAAAGAATGAGAATCTAGTAGAATACTAGGGGCAAAAAAAACCCACAACTTCCTGTTTATCTGTGAAGCCCCCAAAATATGTATTCACTTTAAAAACCCTAATGTTGAATTATTTTCTTAAAGCCCTCGATTACTTGAATTATTTCGAATCTTGTCGATTAGCAATTTTATTTTCTCTCTTTTTCAAAACAGGAATTTTCCTAGCCGGATTAGGTTCCCTAACCTAATTTAATTCTACATAAATTACATGTATTTAACACAAAGCCCTTACTTCTTTATTAAAATTCAAAATAAACCACAAAAACTAGTACATGTACCCTAATATTATTAGTACCATCAATCTTGTAATATATATATACATATATACACCTAGAGGAGTGTGCCTAGACATAAAATAATAAAGAAATTTCCCTTCACCCTTCCCTATGGCTAACCTTCCTAGAAGAAAGTGAGAAACCAATTTTCAAGAACCATGATTATGAAATCCTAGAGAAATACAACCTAGTGACCTACCTAGGATGCAAAATCCAAGAATTAGTTTTATTACAACTAGATGTGGCCTAAACCAATGGAACACACCTCCTAAGTCCCTTCCATTCCTTTAGAATTCAAGCAAAATCCTAACTTTCCATCCAATTCCAACTAAAGGGCTTTTATGTCCTTTTACCCCAATTTGCCTATATATACCACACCATCCCTAGCTTGCAAACATACACACAACACACTCACTCACACACATTTTGGTTAGAGAGAGGGAGGAGAGCAAGGAAGAGAAATCTAGAGGAGAAGAAGGAGGAAGAAAGGAGAGTTTCTTGTGCAAAGCTTGGAGGGTAAGCCACCAACACAACCCTCTCTTCATTTTCTTTTCTAATGCATGTTTTTAAAGATTCTAAATAAAGTTTCAGATCTGTTATTATCAAGTTCCTATGTTGAAAATTCTAAGATTTGAGTATTGTTTCCATCTCTCATGTATTTTACCCAATTTGGCACAAAACCATCTTCTTTTGTACACATCTCTCAACTTTTCAAGGGTACTCTTTCAAACAAATTTTCTGTGTTAAACATGTGATAGTTAGCATATTTTCTTCACAAAAGAAATGAAACTTTCCCATGGTGGAACCCCCTTTTTATAAATTTCCTTGTTTTGGGCATTCTACCTTAAAACCTGTTTTTTTCAGTCAACTTTCAAAAATTCCAGAAACATGTACAAAAATATTCTGAACCTCTATTTTATGTCAAAACCTTCCTTAAGGAGTTAGCTTTCAACTAAAATTGGTTTCATCGAAAAACATTGAGTGGTTTGCAAGAAAATCAAGTTTTCGTAACAGTCGACAGATCTGGGCAGATTCTGGACAGATTCTGGAACAGTGCTGGACTGTTTTCTAAATAACTTAAAATCGGGAAAAGCAATCCCATTTCCGAAAAATGTTCTAGAAACTAGATCAAATTCTCTACGAACCATAGGAAAACCGAGTCCAGTGGTTGAACCTAAGTAGTCCTTCCATATTAACCTTCATGTGATGTTAAATCTGGAAATTTGTTATGTTTGGATGTTTTATACCCTTGTATTCATGAAAATGTTTAATGGCTTATTATCATATCTTGACATGATGTTGTATGGGTATGTTATGTTATTTATCTTCTTATCTTGAGGAGGCATGCTTATGTGGATTTTATTTTATCGTTTAGTTGGACTAACCTTGACTTAAAACACTTAATTCAACGGGAAACCTAATTGGGTGGGAATTGGGTTTTCGAACACTTGAGTAATGAAAAGATGAGAAAATGTGATATATGGTTTGTTGGGATGCGTTCCCTATTCGAGGTTAAATCTTGCGCAAGTGGTTTTCGGGACCCTTGAACGGTGCGGTTGTATTCGGACCCTAGGTGGTTTGGTGTAAGGAGGGATTCGGGCAAGGCCCTATTTTTACCGTCTCTTTTGAGGCCCTGCGGTTGGCGCTACGCGGTATATAACTGTTGGTAGGCATCCGAGGTTAGTTCTGCAACAAAGCAGCAAAAGAGGGGGCATACCGAATAATCCGCGTCCGATTCTTGTGGTCGAGAGGACGGAATCTCTTTGGGGGATTTCTAGTTACTAACATCTGACTCAACTCTTAATGTATTTATTTGTTTATTGGAGTATCATGCTTTACTACTTGGTGCTGTAAATGTGATTGTGTATTGGACTGGGAAAAAGGGGTAGGGTGTGTGTGTGTGTTTACTAGGCATTCAAAGCTCACGGCGTATCATGCCAGGTGAAGAAGCGGAACTCATAGCTGGAGACGACGAGCCCAAAACCTTCGAGGACTTTTGGCTATCTTAGGAATAATAGAAATTTCCTTTTTGTTATTTTGTAAGAACTCATGTAGAGTTTAAACTTTCTATTGGGATGTAATGTAATGAAACAATCTTTTGAATTAAGTATAAATGTGGTTGTTATGTATTTATATTCTATATATGAACCTTATCGTTGCTTATGAGACCTTGCGTCAATGCCTGGTAAGATCTGTCAAAAAGGTAGTGCGCTGCCTAAGAAAGCTGGACTTAGAAGGGAGGCTATTTTGACTCCTCCGGCGATCTGGGATCTTACTTGGTTATTGACCATAGGACTCACTAGTGACTCTCCCTTGACTGCAACCTAGAGTGTAGAATCGGGGCGTCACATTATCCATCAACCACCTAGGGGAGGGATAAAAAAGAAGAGAGATTGAAGAATAGAGAGATGTACGCTGAGAGAAAAAGTGAGGAAAGGGCTTTTAAGAGAAAAAGAAATTGAGTGCCAAAGTGATGTGAGAATCACAAATAAGAAAGGGTAGGAAACAATACCTGAAGAAACAGGCTCCTCGTGAACCGAAAGGTCTCTCTCCTTTGGAACATATCCGAGTGTTGTGTTTGTCATTTGTCTCGATTCTTGTTTTGAGTCGTTTTGAGTGTCAATGGATGTGTTTAGGTTGTTTTACCTTTGTTTTCCTTTGTTGAGTCGTTTTGGCGGTGGTCAGTCGTAGGCTCAATACCCGGTCAAGAACTCATTTCTCAATTTCAAAAATAAATCGTTTTGTGCTCAGAGTGCCGTGCCATTCTCAACATATGTGCAAAACAGGATTTTTTTTTCTTTCATAAAACTGCAGGATTCGACCCAGGTCATGTGAGAACAATAAAACCAGGACCTATCTGAAGCTATCTGGGTTTCGGACTACAAAGCAAAAGAAAAGAGGGAAAATTTGGAGCATCTTAGTGTGTTTCAATTCCAGCAAATTCCGAGATTGCATTCCAGGTGCACCTTCTCAAACCTCGCCTTTCTCGGGAGTATGTGTGTATCTCGACCCCAAGTGTAAGCCTGCTTCAAGTCAGAATAGCAGTCCAAGCAGCACTTGTGGTTTTCACATGCAGACGTTATCTCTCGCCAATATGAACAGGGTGTGTCCCTTTTGAGCTGAGCATGTTACAAAGTCCTCTGAGAGCTAAATTGGAGGCACCAACGTACATATTTGATGCCCATCTATTGCATAGAGTAGGCACTTTCAGATACACTTCTATTGCATGCGTGCCGCGCATCGTTATTATTCATGCATAGGATATGCCTACTTTCGATTGCGCATAGAATATGCTTTGCTTTCATTCTCGCATAGAATGTGTCGTTGCCTTTATATCTCGGTTGTTTGTCTTGCATGGAATATGCACTCTTACTATATCACACTTGTTAAGTGTCTTTCCTTATATACACGATATTGTATGTATGGTTCATTCAGAGGAACTCCAGGTAAGATCATTCCTGCCCCCTCGAACTCTCTTGTTTTGGTTAGAAACATTGGGACAAGCGCCCGACATTCATACCACCCTCCGGTGTTCACACCGCTCCCTTCTCCTCTCGTATGTGGTGCGTTAGGACGTCTTCAATTTCGAACACTCAGATTCGTTCTGGTGTTCCTTTATTCACTTGCATCGCACTGTCTTGTGCATCGCGCTTTCTTGGGCAACCTTTCTTCACTCACGTGTGGCGTGTTTGGATGTACTCGCACTGTCTTGTGCATCGCGCTTTCTTGCGCAACCTTTCTCTACTCGCGTGTGGCGCGTTTGGATGTACTCGCACTGTTTTGTGCAGTTTACACTCACGCTTTCTTACACATCACACTGTTTTGTGCAATTTACACTCGCGCTTTCTTGCGCATTGCACTGTTTTGTGCAATTTACACTCGCGCTTTCTTGCGCATCGCATTGTTTTGTGCAGTTTACACTCACGCTTTCTTGCGCATTGCACTGTTTTGTGTAGTTTACACTCGCACTTTCTTGCGCATTGCACTGTTTTGTGCAATTTACACTCGCGGTTTCTTGCGCATCGCACTGTCTTGTGCATTTCATTATATGCTCCTATACTTGCATAGAAAATGCTGGTATCTTTTGCATAGAACCTTCTCACGCTCTTTTGCGTACCTTACCTACACCTGTTAGTGCATTGCTCGCGCTTTTTTTTGCGCACCTTACCTGCACTTGTTAGTGCGTTGCTCACGCTTTCTTGCGCACCTTACCTGCACTTGTTAGTGCATTGCTCGCGCTGTCTTGCGCACCCTTTGTCTTAGCACTGTCTTGTGCACACACTTGCATTGCACGATTTTGTGCATTTAACCCATATCACACTATTTTGTGCACTTTGCATATTGCACTGTCTTGTGCATTCACATCTGTTTCATGCATTACCTTGCTTCGCATTGTCTTGTGCACCCGTTTAGCACTGTTTTGTGCATTCATTCACCCTCACTCGCACTGTCTTGTGCACCTGCATCGCACTGTTTTGTGCATTCACCTTATTCACACTGTCTTGTGCATTCATCTGGTCTAGGAGACCTTAAATCCTCTAAAGGTGCAATTCCTTTGGTGTTTGTCGTGCCCGAATGACTTACGGTGGTCTGGTATAGCCACTTGCCTGTGTTTGCGGTGAGTTCCTAGGAGATCAACTGAGACGATGGAAACTAGAGTTTGAATGGCTGATGCTTAGAATGCAAAGGTTCGGGATTTCCGAGACTAAAGTTTGGTTTAAATACCTAGGGGTGTATCCTCGGCTTGAAATCTGTATGGCAGCCCTATAAGTTGAGGTAGCGGGTATGCGCCTCAATTCTGGATACTGAACCAACCTAGTCTGTCACCCTGTTGGAGAATAGGGAAAGCTACGACCATAGCTAGGGAGAAAAGTAGTACTTGTGGTTCAACCAAGAAAAAGAGGAAGATCCCCAACAGCATAAGGTGAGTCATCGCCAATTGCCCCCTGTGAGGTACCTTCACTTCCTAGCTACTACATCATCTATTACGTCTATTGCATTGCATATAGCATTTATCGCATGCATCTACTGCATCATATCTGTTTTATCGCCTGCATCCTTTTCATGTTAAGCTTAGTTTGGCATGTGCTCATACATTTCCTTCGTTGAAACATGGTTCTGTGATAATGTGTACGCGCCTATTCCACTAAGAGAATTGTGGTCTGAGGGTGTTGGCATCTTTTCTGTGTTAGACGTGGTTGTAGACGCGCCCGAACGTCTCG